>CM069137.1:75069879-75627536 GCA_035221665.1 Okamejei kenojei | reverse complement strand
CATAGAGAGTAGATTAAAGTAATTGGTCCATCCTATGTCATAAACCATTGTTCCCCCTTGTAACTGGTTTTTCTGTGGCTTTCCCGTTTTTTTCAAATGTTTCCATGCTTTTTTAAATTCCTATGTAAAACAAAATCCGTTGCATCATGCTAAATCCAAGACAAACGGGAACACTCGGAACTATCTTTTGAACCGGACTCGTGAAAAAACACACAAGCTTATCCAGAATTCAGGAACATTATATCCTTCCCACTGTTTTATCAGGCAACTGAAACCTAATCTACCTTTTTCCAACAAAAGGGCAAGTCCCAAGCCTACTGGTCTAATCCATTGGAGAACCATCACACTATTCCTTTATCGGACATTACTAACATGGACTTTGAATCATGGGGGCAGCTTTAAATTGAAAAAAAATTTTTATTAAAATTTTTTTTTTTTTTCAAAACGGGGGTTTTTTTTAAATTTATTTCCCCCTTTGAAATCATGTATCTTTACCACTATGGGACGGGCGCCCTTCGATTTGTAATCATGTATTTGCCTTTTCCAGCTGACTGTGTTAGCCAACGCACCAAAAAAGCCCTTATTCCACTGTTAAACCTCGGTTACACATAAATAAAAAACTTAAAAAACCCCTAAAAACGGTTTTTTTTTTTTTTTTTTTTTTATTTTTGGGGGGGGGGTTTTTTTATTTTTTTTATATTTTTTTTTTTATTTTGTTTTTTTTTATGAAAAAAAAAATTTTTTTCCCTCTGACTATTGCGGAACGTAATGGTAAAATTTTTTCTTTTCATGTAAATGGCCTTCTCAACCAGAGTCTCTGCCTCTTGAAGATCCTTTCCCCATGGAAATTTTTATGCCATTCCTGTTTTTTCCTACCAGGCAATTGTTTCCCCCAAAGCTTAATGGAAAGTATCTATTGGGTAATGACCCTGCAAACTGTAAGCAAACCTCTAGTAAAGAGGTAACAAGGTATTGTATCCCTGGAGGACCCCCAATACAACGTTTCCAGAAATGCTTGAAATCCTTTGCAACTTGATTTCTTCTGGGCAGATATGGTAGACTCTTTGCCCACACCGGTCAGGGCAGTGGCAAATATGATACAAAGAGGGCACCAGTATGAATCCGGAGAAAATTGTGAAGTTCTAAATACCTTTCCAGCAGTGTCAAACAAAAAAACCAAAGGAGCAGTCTATCCACTTATATAAGTGTCGCAGCATTCCTGCCGTCCAACTGTTTAAAAAACTATGGTCTTACATGGTTTCTCTTCTTCATTGCCCCAGAGTCCTGTTTTTGAATCTCATATCTGCAAATGTCACCTCTTATTTCAACATTACGAGTACTTGTCGAGAATCCTTCACAGTCCGCTGACATAATGGAGTATGCTGTTGTTTCAAAATACTCTCAAGCAAAGGAGCGCTCCATTTATAGCGCCGTTCTTCCTAGCATGGTGGCGGCAGCGGTAGAGTCTGATCCCGATTTACGTAAGCTGCTGTGTGGTATTTGAAAGTTCTCCTGTGACAGCGTGGGTTGTCTCCAGGAGCTCCGGTTTCCTTCCCACACTATAAAAGACGTCATAGTTTTGTAGGTGTCTTGGACTTTGTGAATTTTGTAAATTGTCATAATGTGTAGGATTGTGCTAGTGTCCGGGGTGATCGCTGGCTGAAGAGACGGTTCACGCTGCACCTCTAAAGTCTAAGTATTGGAAAACGGTATTATTTCTGAAACACCTTTATTGCTCAGCATTTGAGGGGCCCAATAGGGATGTGCTATGGGTTAGTGCTGGTATTCACCCCGGGTGGGAGGTATTCGGTCCCTACCAATCTCGTCAACACTTGCGAGAAGTCAGGTCAGTGTATTCCAAAGAAATGCCTTTGCCGCCCATTGCTTCCACAAGGTCGCTGTATTGAGCGGGCATTTCTTGAGTCAGAAATTCAGGTGTTAGGACCAAAGCGGCCTGCTTTAGTAGTAACATAAAGATGACAACAGTCTTGAATTTCTACGCAACTGATTATTCAAAGTCATGCACTGGCAAAATATACCGAGTAAATCATTTTTCATGTGCACTGATGCATCAAGCAGGTGACAGAAGGCTTGCTTGACTGGATAAAGCTCATTCATCACTTTCCTGCGGAAAGGTGGCAGCAACTCGAGCCAGGCTCAACGCAGTTAACAGATGCATGGTTCTTCTGAAGTAAAGGATACGGCACGGTATGTGGACCTGTAAGCATTTGCGTTCCAACAGCAAGAAGACAGCATTGAAGAGCAGGAAGTGCTTCTCGCCCTAATAATGTGCAAACAGTCCTCTGATTAAGGGTCTTTAATGGTACTGTTTTGCTGTCCTTAAAGATTCAAGTGCTTTGCGAGATTTTAATGTTACATATCCATTGCCCAGATAGCATGCCTCTTGCAGCTTCAGAATTAACTTCTGACAGGCATTAGAATTACACTAAACAAGCTGACCGTGCAAAGTCAAGAGCAGTTTTAGTTTTTTTTTAGTTCTTGAGATACAGTGCGGAAACGGGCTTCAGCCATAGAGTCCGCACTGACCTCGATTCACCCATATACTAGTTCTATGTTTTCTCAGGGGCAATAAACAGAAAGCCAATTAACCTACAAACCGCATGTCCTTGGAATGTGGGTTGAAACCGGAGCACCGGAGAATACTCACGTGGTGAGCTGGTGAACACGCACAAACTCCATACAGTCAGCACCCATAGTCAGAATGAAACCTGGGTCTCTAGCGCTGTAAGGCAGCAACACTATCGCTGCGGACACTGTGTTCGCACCATGGCTGCAGGATGCTGTATATCCTTTATTGTCTGAACTACATTGGGGTTCCATCAGATAATAATTACAACAGTGTGACCAGTTGGATGTAACAATAGTAGTTTCGTATAGAAATTGGTTACCGTGGTTCCCGAGAATGTTGCAAACAGTATCCCCAAAACACCTTGAAACAAAAAATGCTTAATGCAAAAGGCTACACACGCATCCGCCCAACAGAGAAACCATTGTCCGTAAGGACAGCACCTGTAGGACTGAATCGATCGTGGGTGTCTGCCGCCGTAAGCCATCAGCTCTACCATGCTGGTGCAATAGTTGATTCTGCACCAGTGTTCTGGCTTGTGGTGTTAGCTGCCTTCAATTGCTCCTTATAAAAATAGGGGAATCAAGATACCAGAGGGCATAGTTTTAGTTTTATTTTAGTTTAGAGTTACAGCATCGAAAAAAAACTTCGCCCACTGAGGTCCTCAACGAATGTATAAAACTCCGACACACCCCGTGGTCAGATTCGGTAAAATGGGCCGAAAGGCCTTACTACACCTGCACCTATATTGTCTATTACCTGGGTTTCTGGCGCTGTAGGGCAGCAACTCTACTGCTGTGCCACTGTACCCGCGCAGCAGTTGATTCACGGTGTTCTGGCCTGCAGTGTTAGGACTGGTCTTCCAACAGCTCCCCTTAAACAATGGGGGAATCAAGAACTAGAGGAATAGTCTGAGGTGAGCGGGGGGGGGGGGGGGGGGGGGGGATAGATTTAATGGGAAACTGAGGGGGTCATTTTTTTTACACAAAGAGTGGTGGGTATATGGAACGAGCTGCCAGCGGAGGTAGTTGAGGCAGGTACTATTCAATGTTTAAGCTTGCATTTGGACAGGATAGGGTTAGAGGGCTTTGGGCCAAAAGCAGGCAAGCTGGGGACTAGTGTAGACGGGGCATATTGGTCGGACAGGGCAGGTTGGGCCTAAGGGCCCGTTTCCATACTGTATGGCCCCTATGTCGTTGGGTTTACTTTACCACCTCCTGTTTATTGCATCATGTTAGGAAAAGCATCCTAAAGATCTATTACACGGCTAATCAAAGGAAAGTGGGCAATAAAGGGACAAAGATTATTCTGACAGTCTGAAGAAGTCTCGATCCGAAAAAAACGTCACCCATTCCTTCTATCTAGAGATGCTGATTGTCCTGCCTGAGTTACTCCAGCTTTTTGTGTCAATAGAAAACATAGGAAAATAGGTGGCAGGAAGTAGGCCTTTCGGCCCTTTTTGAGACCAGCACCGCCATTCAATATGATACTGGCTGATCATCCAGAATCAGTAACCCGTTCCGGCTTTTTCCCATATCCCTTGATTCCCCGTTAACCCTAATAGCCCTGTTACATAGAAACATAGAAATTAGGTGGCAGGAGTAGAGCCATTCAGCCCTTCGAGCCTGCACCGCCATTTCAATATGATCAATGGCTGATCATCCAACTCAGTATCCCGTACCTGCCTTCTCTCCATACCCTCTGATCCCCTAGCCACCAAGGGCCACATCCAACTCACTCTTAAATATAGCCAATGAAACTGGCCTCAACTACCTCTGTGGCAGAGAGTTCCAGAGACTCACCACTCTCTGTGTGAAGAAAAGTCTTTCTCATCTCGGTCTTAAAGGATTTCCCCCTTATCCTTAAGCTGTGACCCCTTTGTCCTGTTCCAGGGTACGAGTTTCATTGAAGAGCTCTCCCGAGTTTTAAAAAAATCAAACTCGTGGTAAGCGCGGAGAATGAACGTAGCGGGTACGTTGGAAGCTCGGGGATGTCTCTTTAGCGGCTCGTAACACGAACGGCAGGTTCTCAGGAAGATTCGCTAATGGCAGGTAAGCATGGGAAGGACTTTGTGAAGATTTTTTCAACATGTTGAAAAATGTCCACGAGAGCCCCGAGTACGACGAGTGGCCATTACCGTAAATCTCCGAGTTCGAATCAGGGCAAACTCGGGAGAACTCTTGGAATGAACTCCTACCGTGGGACAGGGCTTTAAGAGCTATATCAACCATATTTCTTGAAATACAATACTTTCTATAGTTTCTTCCTACACAAAGATTCTGATGCTGGTTGGAAAGCGTCACCCGATGCTCAGCTCATCATCAGCATTTACTGAGGCTGGAAGAAACAAAGGGCAGAGGGCCACGCAGCGATTGATAAGAAAACCCTGGTGGGAAGATGAGTCTCAGCAAGTCCCACTCCATAACGAGAGATGGAAGATGTTGGGATTGTGTTAGATGGTGGGAGAGTGACCTTGGTTGTTATTCCAACGTATTGGGTGTCGTAGCTCAGCACGCTGGAGAGAGGAGTGAGGCTGCCCATGAAGCAACTGCTGACCGGTGCTGCATGTGGTCACCTCACGAGGCATAGAGGAGGCAAATTCATGTATGAGGAGGCAGCATGTCTCTGGTTCAGGCTCAGTTCAGGCACTTTTTATTCCTTTACCAATCTCCATTGACTTGAGGCAGGAAATCTCTGTAGCAAGCACGGATATACTAGAAATAAAAGACACACAATGTAGGTATGTTACAAAACTTACCTTCAGCGGCGCTGCAGTTCTGTCACTGGCCGTGTGCGTGACTTTGGCGCCTTTGAGAGGGGGGCAGGTTTAAAATGCGGGTTTAAAACGTTTTTTCTTCAGACTGTTCAAATCGATTTTGAACAGACTGTTTAGTTGCTGAAGAAAAATCGCTTCGACTGCCGTTTTATTTAAGTTTATTAAAATTAGCGCTGGATAATTTAACAGCAGGAGTAAAATTAAAATCATCTTCTAATGCCGGCAACGTCGACAATGGGACGGATCTCATGTACGAGACAAGGCAAGGTACACCGTTAATCTTTTCATATAAACTTGATTCTTAGGATGCCTTTTAATCAAAATGTTACATTGCGAAAAGGTGACTTAGGACCCATACGAAACGCAGTATTTTTCCTGACGATATGGGGTTTTAAATTCACTGCAACCGCAACTTTCCAAACGATCGCGTTCCACAAAATCTCACTCGCAAGATGATTTAAATGGCCCATTAATTTACGGGAATTGAACACTAAATTCCTTCCATTGGCCTTATAAATTCATGACAATGAGATTTTAAAATCATGTTATATTGTGAATTCTTGTGTGAATGTTATTTGGACACTTAGGCTTTTTAAAAGTGTTAACCTATTTTTAAAAAATGGATAGATGTTTTTTAAATCTAGTAATTGAATTTTGTAATTAGCTACAATTAGGTAACTAACTAATTATATGCTTTAAAAAAAATTTTTTTTTTTATTCAGGGTCATCCAAGTAAGATTGTTTCATATTTGTTTCAGAATGCTTTCAATCTATAATAACAAATTTCATTCAGTTCTCATAATTTTTAAGAAAGCTATGGGCTTTTGACTGTCCTTGATCACAGCTTTTGTGTTAAGTCAATGGAAAAGCAATAGGGAACAAGATGCTAATTTCCAAGTATGAAAATGGCCATAACTTTTTTAATACTGAAGATATGAAAGTGAATTAGGTGTCAACTTAAACTTCTTTTTATGCTTTATCTGATGGGATAAATTGCAGACTTGATTTTTAAAATCTCAAAATGTTGTCACATTGCTACAAAATGCTGGAGTGTCTCAGTGGGTCAGGCAAATGTTGCTGGAGAAGGTATATAGGTTACGTTTCAGGTTGGGGACACTTCTTCGGAATGATTGTGGTGGGGAGGAGGGGGGGGGTGGACACAAAGAGGAGGGGCAAGGACAAAGTCTGGTGAGTGATGGGGTGGATCCAAACTGGGGGGAGATTTGATAGACACATTGTCAGTCATGGTCTAGAAATGTAAAAAACTAAAGGTGTGCGATAAGGATAGAAGAGGTGTGTATTGTGAAGCCAGAGGAAGGAATGTAGATGGAAGAGAAGGGGGAAGGTGAGAAAAGGGTGCAAGTCCAGGTGGGGGGACAGTATGGGAAGGAAAACAAAGGGGCCGTTTTTTTCTAGGATAACTGGGAATTCAATATTCATTACCATTGAGTTGTAATCCACCCAATCAGAATATGAGGTGGGATATTCCTTCCAGTTCGTGTGTGACCTTACTCTGACAATGGAGGAGGCGCAGGACAGAGGATATGCGTGTTGGAATGGGAAGTGGAGGTAAATGGTTAGCATCTGCGAGATCCAACAGGCTTTGGCAGACTTGGTAAAGTCTGGTAAAATGATTACATAATCAATGTTTGCCTCGCCAATGTATAGGAGACCGCATTGGGAATACTGAAACACAGTAGATAAGTTTAGATCTCACCTGAAAGGATTGAAGGACTGCTGGGGTCCCTGGATGAATGTGGGGGAGGGAGGTTATAGGGACAGGTGTTGTGTCTCCTCTGGTTGCAGGGGTAAGTAACTGGGAAGGGAGTGGTTTTAAAGTGAAGGGATGGGTGAACCAAAGAGTTGAAGAGGGGGTGGTCTCTGCGGAAGGCAGAAAAGGGTGACATGGGAAGATGTGGACTGGTGGTGGGAATACATTGAAGGTGACGGAAAACTTTTTGGAGGATGATGTTTTGGATGCAGAGGCTGGTGGAGTGAAAGGTAAGGACCAGGGGAATATCTTTGCTCCATCTAGGGAGAGGGTGAGCGAGAGTAGAACTCTGGGACATTGAGGAGATGCAGGTGAGGGATCCATCTATGACAGTCGGGAGGAAACCACGTTTACTAAAGAAAGAGGACATCTCGGAATGGAATGGAGTGCCTCATCCTGGGGGCAGATGTGATGGAGATGATGAAATTGAGAGTTACACAAAAAGCTGGAGAAACTCAGCGGGTGCAGCAGCATCTAAGGAGCGAAGGAGAGTTGAAATTGAGAGTTGGGGATGGCATCTTTGCAAGCGGCAGGGTGGGAGGAAGCGTAGTCCAGATAGATGGGGACCACGCAAGTGCTCATGGCTACATCTTTAACTTGAAGAAAGTGAGAGGAGTCAGAAGAGATGTTGAGAGTGAGGACGTTCCACCAGGCAGAGGAGAGTGTTAGTAGAGGTAAAATGACTGGAGATATCTGTGCAGGAGAACGGCCCGGAATTTGCTCAAAGCTCCTCCTCATTGCACCCGAATCACCCTTTTAACACCATTTATGTGTCTGTAGATGTCATAGTCATAGAGTCTTACAACAATGAAACTGGCCCTTCAGCCCAACTCATTCATACCAAACCAAGATGCCCCATCTAAGCTAGTAACATTTGCCCTGCATTAGGCCCATATCCCTCTATTACAATAGCAGGGTAAGGGATTCTCATCTCTAATTGTTTCTGTAATTCTTATAGACGTACTTCATGCTAAGGCATTGTGGGTGGTGAAAATCTTCAGTATGATTACACACGGCTTCATTTCAGCAATTGGCGCCACAATCTATTAGGGCGCACAAGTAGTGGGGGCGCAGCAGCAGAGTTGCTGCCTTAAAGCGCCAGAGACCTGGGTTTGATCCTGACCACCGGTGCTGTCTGTATAGACTAAAATCTAAACTAAACTAAATTGATCTTAATCAAATTCTGACCCAGCTTTGTGATCTGGTGTGGAAGGTGGGATGAAATGACAGAGTGGGTCAATCTCTCATGGTGTGGAGTAACACGGATGGACAGTTGAAAACTTCTCTTCCCATCTATTTCTTATTATCTCCACAAGATGTCAAGTGATCTTTGGGAGAATAAGAACCCCATTGTAACGTTGATCGCAGTGCAGTCAATAGGATTGGTAAAGTAGCTCTCACCACATAATTCTCAGTACTTTGTTTCTCTGTGTGATTGTTCAACATGCATGACGGGACACTTTGTACTTGCTATTTTTTATGTAGCTATTTTTTCTGACCATAAGATGTTCCAAAACACTTTGCAAAAAGTAAAGTAATTTTGAAATGGAGCCTCTATTATAATGTAGGAAATGCAACAGTAGACTATTGCATTGCACATTCTCATCAATAGCAATGTAATAATGACAGGCACTCAGCTTTATTGATCTTGGCTGAAATATAACTCATGATCAGAATGTCGGGGATAACGCTCCTGGTCTACTCTGGATTGATGCCATAGGATCTTCCAATTTATCTGAGAGCTCCTTTACATCTTATTCAAAAGACAGCAATGGCATTAATTATATTGATGCCTTCACCTTTTTTGTGTGTAGTGCACTGAGGCACGGGTATTCATTTTGTGGCCTGCCAATATTGTTTGTAACAGTTGGTATTCTACTCTGTCTGAAGGTAAGCCAAATAAAGTGTTACTGGTGTGCCAGGGACTTCAGCGAAAAACGTGATACATTCTTCATGCTGCTCCATAGGACTTTGGTTAGGACGCATTTGGAGTATTAAAATGTGGCCTGTTCGCCCCATTACAGGAAGGATGTGGAGGTGTTGGAAAGGGTGCAGAGGAGGTTTACCAGAATGATGCCTGGATTAGGGAGTGCTAGCTAAAAAGGAGAGGTTGGACAGACTTGGACCTGTTTTCTCTGGAATGCAGGAGGTTGCAGGGAGACCTAATAGAAGAATGTAAGATTGTGAGAGGAATAGAAAGGGTAGACAATCAAAACCTTTTCCCCAGGATGGAAACATTAAATACTAGAGGGCATAGCTTTAAGATGAATGGAGCAATGTTTTAAGTAAATGTTAAGTGTGTTACACAGTGGGTGATGAGTGCTTGGAAACATGCTGCCAGGGGTAAGTGCTTGAGGTAGATCGAAAGGTGACATCAAAGAGAAGTTTGGCTAGGTGTATGTATATGCAGGGAACGGAGGGATATGGATTATGTGCAGGCAGATAAGAATTGGTTTTAGCATCAGGTTTGGCACAGGCTTTGTGGGCTGAAGGGCCTGTTCATGCGCTGTATTGTCCTATGATCTATGTCCTATCCCAACAGTTGTACACATTCATCCTCTCAGGGAGAACATCCTCGGGAGTTTGAAGAGTGATTCCTGTAGATAGGGATCCGGACCAAGGGGCATGCATTTTAAAGGATGGATGCAGAAAATGAAAGACTCTAAAGTCATTGTGAATTGTTCTTCAGACCACCCATAACTTGCTGTGTTGAAGGACAGATTGGAAGGAGTCAGCAACTGAAGGAATAACTGGAGCTGAAGCCCCATGTATTCAGAGACCCCCAATGTTGACGATTTAAAGGGCAATGTAACTTAAGGGACACATCAAAACAGAAGTATACAGCTCTGATGGAAGCCATTATCCTTTAGGGAGGAAAATCTGCCACGCTTTTCTGCTGGAACCACAAAACTCTGGCCCATACACTCTACCACCAGAGGGTGAAGCATTTATTTGAAAGGATAGACAATAGATATAGAATAGGTGCAGGAGTAGGCCATTCGGCCCCCCCGAGCCAGCACCGCCATTCAATGTGATCATGGCTGATCATCCACAATCAGTACCCCGTTCCTACCTTCTCCCCATATCCCTTGACTCCGCTATCTTTAAGAGCTCTGTCTAGCTCTCTGTTGAACGCATCCAGAGAATTGGCCTTCACCACCCTCTGAGGCACAGAATTCCACAGACTCACAACTCCCTGTGTGAAAAACCGTTCTAAATGGCTTACCCCTTATTCTTAAACTGTGGCCCCTGGTTCTGGACTCCCCACATCAGGAAAATGTTTTCTGCCTCTAGTGTGTCCAAACCATTAATAATCTTATTTGTTTCAATAAGATACCTTCTCATCCTTCTAAATTCCAATGTATAAAAGCCCAGTCGCTCCATTCTATCAACATATGACAGTCCCGCCATCCCGGGAATTAACCTGGTGAGCCTTCGCTGCACTCCCTCAATAGCAAGAATGTCCTTCCTCAAAGTGGGAGACTCCAGGTGTGGTCTCACTAGGGCCCTGTACAACCTCTTTGCTCCTATACTCCACTCCTCTTGTTATGAAGGTGAACATGCCATTGGCTTTCTTCACTGCCTGCTGTACCTGCATGCTTACTTACAGCAATGTTAAAACTAACTGTTGATATGTGACTTCAGCACCAAAACCACATTGCTGACTTTTAATGGCTTCAGAGTAGCTAGGCATGGACAAGATATGCAGCATGGCCTCATTCCACAAAAAACATTTATAATGATTCGCCTCACAACCGAAGAAATATATAATTTCACAATAAGCATCTTAATCGGTCATTTAATCAGTTATTTTACTAATTAAACTCCAATTATTGCTATATTGCCAGGGCCCAATATCATTGACAGTATTCATGTGCTGATAAACTTAAATACATTGCCTCATGTCAATATATTTGAACCAGGTGTGACCTTTATTTCTCGTTTTATCATTGGCCCTGACTTTTGCATAAGATATTTCATTTTTAATTTATTTCAGTACTTGGTGTTACCAAAGAGGATTGGATATATTTGATATAAGCATTGGGCCTATACTTGCTGGAGCTAAGAAGGATGTGGGGGGACCTCATTGAAACTTACTCTATAGTGAAAGGCCTGGATAGCATGAAAATGGAGAGGATGTTTCCACTAGTGGGAGAGTCTAGGATCAGGGTCCATTGCCTCAGAATAAAAGCATGTACCTGAGGATGAATTTATTTAGTCGGAGGGTGATGCATCCATGGAATTCATTGTCACAGATGGCTGTGCAGGCCAAGTCATTGGGTATTTTTAGGGCACACATTGACAGATTCTTGGTTAGTATGGGTGTCAGGGGTTACGGGGAGAAGGCAGGAGAATGGGATGATTGAATGGCAGAGTAGACTTGATGGGCCGAATGGCCTACTTCTGCTCCTATAACTCTTGAACATATATCACAAGGAGAGATTTCTGACAGATTGAATACACCATCTGATTGAACTCATGAAATTAAATCTTTGGCAGAGAATTTATTGATAGAGCATCACGTCGGTCGCCTTTGTGTGAAAATCATTGCTTGATTCACTTTCCAAATGATTTTGGCGAACAAATGAGTCTTTCGTTTCTATCAAACTGAAATGAAAATCTCAGAATATAATGAAATTTCGTAAGTTCCCTCCTCAGCACTGATTGATCACTAAGCTTAACAGAAGTTTCAGTAAATCTTCCATTTGATTGACCCACCTAATGTGCCAGTATTGATTGAAACAAATAAATTACTAATTAAGCTCTACCAAAGTCACTCTCTGTCAAATATTCTCTGAGTTTTGCCATCCAGCTTTGAATCATGCAAGGTTTAATACGTAAAGGCACAATTTTTGTTCATTTCAGTGTTAAACAAGATGAGATTAATCTGTAATAACATATCATCAAACCTTAAACTGTTATATGCCTAATACGGCAATCTAAAGTTCCATTGAGTTTAGTTTATTTTCATGTGTACCGAGGTACAGTGAAAAGCTTTTGTTGCGTGCTAACCAGTCAGCAGAAAGACAATTCACGATTGCAGTCGTGCCATCCACGGTATACAGATACATGATAAAGGGAATAACATAGATACTGTTTATTGCAAGATAAAGGCCAGTAAAGTCCAATCAAAGATAGTTCGTGGGTCTCCAATGTGGTAAATAGTAGCTCAGGACTGCTCTCTAGTTGTGGTAGGATGGATCAGTCGCCTGAGTTTAAATACCTTCAATGAAATGGTTTAATACACAGCCCAGTGAAGCCTTTGGAGATTTTCAGGGTGCAGTTGGGGAAATCCAAGCCTATGGTGAATGATGGCAGTGGCGGTGGATGGATGGAAGGATGCTGTCGGTGAGGGGCAGGGAATCACCTCCCGGTCCCTTCGGAGGTGCTCTGGGTGGTCCAACAAGGCCAAGAGAGGAGAGGGACGGCACATACAGAGGTCGATGTGCCTGGATCATCGCTTCATTGGAGCTGGGCACTGGAGGCCTTGCAGCAGGCTGGGGCTCGATGAGATCGGCTCCAGGTGGAGGCAATCTGCAGCGGAACGGAGCTATGGAGGACATGGCTAGCATCGCCTGGCCAAGCCGACCCCTGCAACTTTTAATCCTGTGGAAAAAAAACCCCAAAACATGTTAATGCCTACTATCTGGTGGCTCTAATATCCACCCTCATGAAGTGCTTTGAGAAGTTGTTCAAGGGGCACATCAACTCCCAGACAACTGTGACCCACTGTAATTCACTGATCACCACAACAGCTGCATGGCAGATGTCATCTCCTCTCCCTACACTCATCCTTGGAACACCTGGATAATAATGATACCTGTGCCACACTCCAATTTACTGACAGTAACTCTATTTTCAACGTCATCATTCCAACCAAACCCAACTCCAAATCCAGAATCTTGGTCTTAGCACCTTCCTTTTGCAACTGAATCCTCGACTTCCTGACCCACGTTCTGTAATCAGTAGGGTAGGTGACAAAACCTATTCCATGATAATTTGCATCACCGATTCCCCACAAAGATGTGTTCTCAGCCCCTTACTATGCTCCCTATACACTCACCACAGTGCATTCAAATTCTGCTCTAACTCCATTTAAAAGTTTGCAGGTGACACCGTCACAGTGGGCTGGATCTCAAAAAACAATGAGGTGGAGTACTGGAAGGAGATTAAGAGGTCGGTAGCTTGATGCCAAGAAAGCACCTCTCCCTCAGCATCAGCCAAATGAAGGAGCTCTTCATTGACATCAATGGCACTGAAGTAGAGGTGGTCAAGAGCTTCAAGTTCCTCGGTGTAAATGTCACTAACAATCCGTCCCGGTCAACCACATCGATGCCAGGACCAAGAAAGCACACCGACGCTTCAGCTCACTCAGGAAGCCAAGAACATTTGGCAAGTCTCCAATGACACTTACGAATTTCTACAGATGCACCTGAGAAACCATCCTATTTGGATGCATCGCTGCCCAGGTTGTGAACGCAGCCCAGTCCATCATACAAAACAAGTCACCTCCCCATCCTCATTGACTCCATTTATAGTTCACACTGCCTCAGAAAAGCAGCCAACATAATCAAGGACCACCCACACTCCAGTCAATCTCTCTTCTCCTATCTCTCGACATTCCATCATATTCACAAACAGCTTCTTCCCCGCTAATATCAGACTCTTGAAAGGACCTCTTGAATGCCAAAGATTAATTCCCGATCTCCCAAGTCTACCAGGTTGTGGTCCTCTGACCTCTTTTTTTATCTGCACTTCTTCTACAGCTGGAACACTATATTGTGCATTATTTTCCCCATTCTGTCGTATTACCTGATATACTAATGTAGCACGCAATAGTGCTTTTCACTGATTCCCAGTACGTGATAATCAATCTTAGTCTATAGAGATGCAGCCCAGAAACTGGCCCTTTGGTCCACTGAGTCCACACCAACCTGTTGCCACACCATACACGAGCAACTATCCTGCACACTAGCAACAATTTACAATTTGTTTATGGAAACCAATTAACCTACAAACCTGTATGTCTTTGGAATGAATGTGAGAGGAAACTGGGGCACCCGGAGAAAACCCACGGGATCACAGGGAAAACGTACAAACTCCATACAGACAGCACCCGTAGTCAGGGAGGAAGCCAGGTGCCGGGCACTGTAAGGCAGCAGTATTGCTGTGCCGCTGTGCTGCCCCTAAACCAAGCAAACCAAGAAAACAATGCAAATTTCGGAAGATGTGTCATCCATTAAGACCAGGGAGAGGAAATAAAGTTATTCTTGTCGAGGGTTATTAATGAGTGGAACACTCAACCACAGGACTGAACTATTCAAGATATACTTAGGTTTTTGGACTGTTTGGGAATATAGAATATTGTGGGAACAGGCACAAATGTAGAACTGAAGTCAACTATCAAATCAGCCCTGATCTTATTGAGAGAGCAGACTTGTGGTACAGTTTGACCCTCTCCCCTTTCCATTTTCCATGGTCTGGAAGGTTTTTCAGCATTTTGCCAGAGCTCGATTGCGGGAAGCAAATTGTTGAAGCAGGAAAATTGGACAAGAGCCACTTACATTGATTTTCCATCGTTAAATCCTTTTCCATGGGAGTTGTGTATGTGGAAGGCCAGTGCCACTAAAGCCCCTGCCGTTACACACACACTAAACCCAGAGTGACTTGGACCGAGAACCTGAGCATAGAGTTATGGGCCTATCCCGCTTAGGCATCGTTTTTGGCGAGTGCAGGAGAACATGTGCCACATGGTCGCCACATGGTCGCTGATGGTCTCTGGTGAGTCTCCTTCATGGTCACGAGGAGTTCCCGCTTTCTGGGAACTAGTCACGGCCTCAGTATGGTCGCCGCAAACCTTTCAACATTGGTCAGAAAATCGATAATCCTGTAGTTGTAGGCGCAGTTGTAGTGGGGTCGCCATGTAGTTATGGGTAGTCGGGGCTGTCGTAGGTAGTTTTAGTTAATTGCCTTTGCTCATTTTCATTGGCACATTGGGGAGAAAAACGTATGCAGGAGATTTCAGAACCAAGGGTAACTGACTGGTAATGTTAAATGTCTGCCGAACTTCACAGCTGTGTATCTCTGGCTTATTAAAAGTTGTCTGGCTTCTTAAAAAGTGTCTCCGCTCCTTCTTCCCCCCTCTCCCCCCTTCTTCCCGCTTTTAAAGGACTTACTGTACACTGCGCTAGCCGTCTTAATTACAGCGCCAACCTTCCTGTTCACCGTGGTGTGTGTCTGTTTCACCCTGTGCTTTGTACAATATGAATTTCAGACAGTGCTCCCCTGCTTGCCCTGGCCCCCGCCTTTGCGATGTGTGTGTGTGTTCCACTCTGACAGTCACCGTTCCAGTTCCCGGTTTTTCATGCGACTGCCGGCGACTTAACAGTCACCGGCAGTCCGCTGAAAAATCGCGTAAGTGGGACAGGCCCATTATTGTGCGGATTGGCTAAAACAGTTGGAGAGTAAGAGCTTGTGTGTGGAGTTGTCAGGAGAATTGACCCGATACTTCCTGCAAATGGCAAGTAACAAATGACAAGGGTGGCACAGTGGCGCAGTGGCTGCCTTACAGCACCAGACACCCGGGTTTGATCCTGATTATGGGTGCTGTCTGTGCAGTGTTTGTACGTTCTCCCTGTGTCCGCATGAGTTTTCTCCGGGTACTCCGGTTTCCTCCCACATTCCAAAGACATGCGGGTTTGTAGGTTAATTGGCTTCTGTAACTTGTCCCTAGTGTGTAGGATAGAACTAGTGTGATTGGGTGATCACTGGTTGGCATCAATTAACCTACAAACCTATACCTCCTTGGAATGTGGGAGGAAACATGAGAACCCAGTCAAAACCCATTCAGTCACAGGGAGAACATACACACTCCTTGCAGAGAGCACCCATAATCAGGTTTCAACCTGTGTCTCTGGCGCTGGGATATAACAGCTCTACAATGGTGCCACTGTGCCATCATTTGTAGGTGTTATTTAAGCCATGTATTGTGGCCAGGTGTCTGGGTAGCCAACTCTTTGTCTCTGAACCGAGTCCAAAGATCTTTTCCATCATCAATGAGGGTGGCTTGTGCCTTGATCTGATGCCTCATATAAAAGATGGCAGCCATGAAAATTCAGCAATTCAGTTATTCACAGAAATAGGATGTGATAGATTGCTGTGATGACCAGGGATTGTACTCTTTGTAAAGCAAAGTCTTTAAGGTGAAGGATTAAAAAATAGGAAAGACATACTCGGGCTTTTCAAGGGCAGGTTTAAAGCTGATGAGGTACCTTTTCCTTTTCTAGTGCTGTCAATGTTCCGTAGGAAAGACAGAAGCCAAGTTAATCCCAGCAAACACTCATCCATGGTCAATGGTCAATGGTGCTTTATTATCACATGTGCACACACATTTGTCACAGACATTTCAGTAAAGTATTGCCATACCTAAGCACAATCCCCAATTAGCAGCATGCTCAGAAATAGCCCTCCGAGACCACATGCAAGAGGCGCCAGGTTTTCGCACCATTTTCATAGTCCAGTCCGCCCTCTAGGTCTTATGAGCGGCACCTGTTCCAGGAAAGCCCCAGTCTGCTGCAGGGCCTCCGGTCTCCTTGGACGGTGAACCGACATCTCTTCTCGCCAGTCCACCTTTGTGCCCCAGGGATGTTTGTAGGTTAATTTGCCCTCTGTAAATTGCCCCAAGAGTTTTGGAAGCGGATGTGAAAGTGGGATAACATTGAACTAGTGTGAACGGGTGATCAATAGTCAATGTGGATTTGTTGGGCAGAAGGGCCTGTCTTTATGTTGTGTTTCTGAACTAAACCCGCCATGTGGTGGGTCTTTGATGGATTGTTCCCAGATAATAATGCTCTCCTGATTGATAGAGACCAAATTAGATTTTTGTGCCAGTGCGCTTCTAGAGTACATGAAACATAGAAACATAGAAAATTAGGTGCAGGAGTAGGCCATTCGAGCCTGCACCGCCATTCAATCCATCATCCAACTCAGTATCCCGTACCTGCCTTCTTCCAACCCTCTTGGTTCCAAATCCTTTTGGGATTATCCGTTTTGCCGGACCAGCAGAGGTCATGGCCTCCGAGAGGAGACAACCAGTACTAGAATGGTCCACCTAGGCTGCAGTGGGGCCGCGATTCCGGCCCACAAACCTGGCCTCGGAACTTAGCTGTCTGCCGGCTCCAGCCGGGCTGCGGTTCCAGAGCCCTGGCCGCAGGGTGCACAATGTGACCCGCCGATCAGCTGCGGAGGCCCTGATGAGACTGATTTTGACTGTCTCATCCAGCCTAGGCGCCACATTTTCGGGGGAGGGGAGGGGGCTTCCGGGGGAGATTTCAAATGCGCTCTTCCAATTTTCTCTGAATTAAAGAAGGAGCCGGTCCACCAATTGCCGTAAAATCGGTGGTGCACCTGCAGAAACCAAGTGTGCAACAGGGCCACTGAAAACGCCACATGAGCACGTCACACACTGAATGCAATTCAGTTTCTGTGGCTGCATCCTCCCATTCAGTCCAACATTTTCTCTGCTGAACACGAGTCTGCATCCCAGAATAAACACTCAGACCTCATCATTTATATGAATTTCCAACATGACAGCAATAATTTATTGTGTGAAACCATTTGTGAAGTTTTACTGTTAGAAACCACCGATCAACAGAGGCATTGTTAAATCATTTTAACAGCGTCCAATGCATTTTGATATTTTTTGTTGGTTTACAGCAAGTCGGTTGGCTGCAGCATCGGTGCAGTTTACAGCAAGTTAAGGTTATCCAAGCTATTCCTCTGCCAGTTGACAATATAACGTGCGTTTCTGGAGCTATGTGCATGTGTACAAAAGGGGATAGTTAAATCACTGTTCGGTCTTTATTATTTCAGCAGGGTACTCCATCTTTGTGAAAGTACGCACAATTTAAAACAACTCTGCAAATAAGCGCAGCCCCGCCAAGTTGAAAAAACCCCGCTTCCACTGCCAATCTTGCAGAACCACAGGAGGTTTGAAAATTGGTGGCCATGATCTTTTAAGCCATTAAATGATGGTGAAGATCAGAGATGTCACTGGGTTTCTGGTTCCAATCATTCAGCATACACCCTGTCAATGAGGAGGCCATTTACTGGGGATACATCACTCTCCCAATCAATTCCTGAGCTGAGTGACTGCCCATCATGCAAACAACATCTGTTCCTGTGGACATATCAGTGCTCACATCATTCGTATTCTGCACACATTTAATTGCCCTGATGTTAAACGGAGGATGGAGCCCACTTTCTAATCAAGGTGGAAAACTATAGATAGATATCTGGAGAAAGGCAAAGCTTTTGTGCGATTCCATCCTTTACATTTCATGAGAGTCAAGAGTGTTTTATTGTCATATGTCCCAGACAGAATGAAATTCTTACTTGAAGCAGCACAACAGAATATGTAAACATAGTACCCTGTGAACAATATAATAAATGAGAAAAAAATGTTCAGTATATATATAATTGAACATTTTTTTACACACACACACACGCATATACACACACATACATACGTGCACATAAAACAAACAATAATAGTGCAAAAAGACAACGTCACTTCCGCAAGTCTTTGTAGTTCAGAGTTTCTTTAAACACAGAAGAGAAACAATACTCTTATAAAGGCCATGAGTGAAATATTTAGTGACTCGCACAACCCGTTACAAACATGCATCTGCACATGGCACGGGGGATGCCGATAGCTCGGGGTCAAGAAATGTTGTAAACATTTGCTCTTCATATTTCCAGTAGAATTCTTCCAAGAGTCGCCTTTCATGTATTTCACTTTTGCATCAGCTTCCATTCTCTTGCTTTGTTTTATTCACTTTCCTTTCAAATTCATTTCTATTAAATCAATTAAAATACACAGCTGTTCCAGGCTCTCCGCTGGCAATTCCCTTTGGTTTTAATGAAAGCAAGTGAACACATCTCGTAATGAGTAACCGCTGAAATGATCGCAGTCTGAATGTAACATGGCTGAAAACAGCTACAACATGTTCTCTTGTATTCCTGAGAATAAACATGCAGCTCAAACTTAACAAAGGGTGGCAATGTCTTCTGATTGCCACTTTAAAAACAGCCAAACTTCAGAATTTACTGGAATATTGTTGAAAATGTTATTTTAAAATGGTTAGTTGTAAAACAATTTCAGAAATCCTCTCAGTGCCTTGTAATATTCTTGCAATGAATTACCTGGCAGGAAGGATGTGGAGGCTTTGGGGAGAGGATGCAGAAGAGGCTTACCAGAATAATGTGGGAAGGAACTGCAGATGCTGGTTTATACCAAAGATAAACAACAAATGCTAGAGGAACTCAATGGATCAGGCTCCATTTCTGAAGAAATGGAATACAGAACCCTCGATAATGTTTGGGATAAAGACCCACCATTTATTTATTTGCCTCTGTACTCCACATTTTGAGATTTGTAATAGAAAAAAAATCACATGTGTTTAAAGTGCACATTCTCAGATTTTATTGAAGGCCATTTTTATATATTTTTGTTTCCCCATGTAGAAATTACAGCTGTGTTTATACATTGTTCCCCCATTTCAGGGCACCATATTGCTTGGGACACATGGCTTCACAGGTGTTTGTAATTGCTCGGGTGTGTTTAAATGCCTCTTTAGTGCAGGTATAAGAGAGCTCTTGTCTTTCCTCCAGTCTTTCCATCACTGTTGGAAGCTTTAATTGCTGTTTATCAACATGAGGACCAAAGTTGTGCCAATGAAAGTCAAAGAAGCCATTATGGCCTGGGCATGTATAGCTGCTGAAGGTACTGGCTCACTTATCTTCATTGATGATACAACTGCTGATGGTAGTAGCATAATGAATTTTGAAGTGTATAGACACATCCTATCTGCTCAAGTTCTATCAAATGTCATTAGAAACGGGAATAGTGCCGGAGGATTGGCGTACTGCGCATGTTGTTCCATTGTTTAAAAAGGGTTCAAAGAATAAACCTAGCAATTATAGACCTATTAGTTTGACGTCAGTGGTGGGCAAATTAATGGAAAGGATACTTAGAGATAATATATATAAGCATCTGGATAAACAGGGTCTGATCAGGAACAGTCAACGTGGATTTGTGCCTGGAAGGTCATGTTTGACAAACCTTCTTGAATTTTTTGAAGCGGTAACTAGGGAAATTGATGAGGGTAAAGCAGTGGATGTTGTCTATATGGATTTCAGTAAGGCCTTTGACAAGGTTCCCCATGGAAGGTTGGTTAAGAATGTTCAATCTTTGGGTGTTAATGGCGGAGTAGCAAGATGGATTCAACAGTGGCTGAATGGGAGATGTCAGAGAGTAATGGTGGATGGCTGTTTGTCAGGTTGGAAGCCGGTGACCAGTGGGGTGCCTCAGGGGTCTGTGTTGGGTCCACTGTTGTTTGTCATGTACATCAATGATCTGGATGATGGGGTGGAAAATTGGATAAGTAAGTATGCAGATGATACTAAGATAGGTGGTGCTGTGGATAATGAAATAGATTTTCAGTCTACAGAGAGATTTGGGCCATTTGGAAAAGTGGGCTGAAAGATGGCAGATGGAGTTTAATGCTGTTAAGTGTGAAGTGCTACATCTTGGCAGGACAAATCAAAATAGGACGTACATGGTAAATGGTAGGGAATTGAGGAATGCTGTGGAACAGAGGGATCTAGGAATAACTGTGCATAGTTCCCTGAAGGTGGAATCGCATGTAGATAGGGTGGTAAAGAAAGCCTTTGGTGTGCTGGCCTTTATAAATCAGAGCATTGAATTTAGGAGTAGGGAAGTAATGTTAAAATTGTACAAGGCATTGGTAAGACCAATTCTGGAGTATGGTGTACAATTTTGGTCGCCTAGTTATAGGAAGGATGTCAACAAAATAGAGAGAGTACAGAGGAGATTTACTAGAATGTTGCCAGGGTTCCAGCAACTATGTTACAGAGAAAGGTTGAACAAGTTAGGTCTTTATTCTTTGGAGCGCAGAAGGTTAAGGGGGGACTTGATTGAGGTCTTTAAAATGATGAAAGGGATAGAGAGAGTTAACGTGGATACGTTTTTCCCATTGAGGGTAGGGAAGATTCAAACAAGAGGGCATGACATGAGAATTAAGGGACAGAAGTTTCAGGGGTAACGTGAGGGGGAACTTCTTTACTCAGAGGGTGGTGGCTGTGTGGAATGAGCTTCCAGCAGAAGTGGTGGAGGCAGGATCGATTTTAACATTTAAGAGTAAAGTGGATAGGTGTATGGACGTGAAGGGAATGGAGGGGTATGGTCTGAGTGCAGGTAGATGGGACTAGGGGAAAACAAATGGTCGGCACGGACTGGAAGGGCCGAGAGGGCCTGTTTCTGTGCTGTAATTGTTATATGGTTATATGGTTATATGGTTAAATGCCTCAAAACCCCTTGGCCAGTGGTTCATTCTACAGCAAGGCAATGATCCCAAACGTACTACTAAAGCAAAAAAGTTTTTAAAGTTAAAAAATGGTAAATTCTTGAGTGGCCAAGTCAATCACACAATCTCAACCCAATTGTGCATGCCTTTTATATGTAGAAGAGAAAAACTGAAGGGAAACAAGCATAAGCTAAAGATGGCTGCAATACAGGCCTGGCAGATCATCACCAGAGAAGACACCCAGCAACTGGTGATGTCCATGAATCGCAGACTTCAAGCAGTCATTGCATGCAAAGGATATGCAACAAAATACTAAACATGATTACTTTCATTTACATGACATTGCTGTGTCCCAAACATGATGGTGCCTTGAGATGGGGGACTATGTATAAACACAGCTGTAATTTCTACATGTTGAAACCAAAATGTATAAAAATGGCCTTCATTAAAATCTGACGATGAGCTCTTTAACCACATGTGACTTTTTTTTTCTGTTACAATTCTCAAATTGTGGAGTACAGATGCAAATAAATAAATGATGGGTCTTTGTCCCAATCATTAGGGAGGACACTGTAGGTGACATTTCAGGTTAGAATCCTTCGTCAGGTTCTGAAGAACGGTTCCGACCCAAAACATCACCTATTAACTTTTCTCCAGAGATGCTGCCTGACCCGCTGAGTTACTCCAGCCTTTTGTGTCTATTACCAGAATTATGGCTGGATTAGAAGGTATTGGCTATGAGAGGTTGGACAAACCTGCTTGGTTTTCTATGGAGGAAAGCCCTCTCAAGGGGAGACCTGACAGAAGTATATAAAATTATGAGAGGCATAGATAGGATAGACAGTCAGAACCATTTTCCCAGGAAGGAGAAATCAACTACTGGAGGGCATAGCTTTGAGGTGAGAGTTAAAGAAGATGTGTGGGGCATGTTATTTACACAAAGGTTGGTGGGCGCCTGGAATACGCTGCTGGGATTGATGCTTGAGGTCGATACTGTAGTGGCATTGAAGAGCCTTTTGGATAGGCGTACGGATATGCAGGGATTCCCTCCTCTTTCCCCTTTCATCTCCTTCCATTTCCTCCAGCCATATCAGTTGCAACTAATAAGTCTTCACCCCCCCCCAGTCTTTCTGCAAACACAGTTTTGTCTGAGTCCAATTTCAGACATGTCGTTTATTCTCTCCACCCTTCTACAACTTCAGTTTAGTTTAGAGTTTTAAGATACAGCCAGAAACAGGCCCTTCGGCCCACCGAGTCCATGCCGACCATTAATCACCTGTTCACACTAGTTCTATGTTATCTCACTTTCCCATCCACTCCCTGCACACTAGAGGCAATTACCGAGGCCAATTAACCTACAAACCCACATGACTGTGCCAAACATGATGCCAAGACCAACTCTTGTCTACCTTCAAATAATCTATATCCCTCCATTCCATGCATATGCATACGCCTATCTAAAAGGATCTTCAATGCCACTGTAGTATCGACCTCAGCCACCAACCCCAGCAGCACGTTGCAGGCACCCACCACCCTTTGTGTAAAAGACTCTCACCTTAAAGCTATGCCCTCTAGTAATTGATTTCTCCATCCTGGGAAAATGGTTCCGAATGTCTACCCTAGCTATGCCTCTCATAATGTTATATACTTCTATCAGGTCGCCCCACAACCTCTAAAGTGCAAGAGAAAACAGTCCAAGTCTGTCCAACCTCTTCCTGTAGCTAATACCTCCTAATCCATTCTGGTAAACCTGTAGCTAATACCTCCTAATCATTCTGGTAAACCTCCTCTGCACCCTTTCCAAAGCCTCCACATCCTCCCTGCCACGGGGCGACTAGAACTGCATGCAATACTGCAAATGGAGCCGAACCAAAGTCCTACAAAGTTCTCTGTCTTCTCTGTGTATTTCTGCTGAGTATTTCCAGCATTCTCTGTTTGTAATTATGTTTGCATGGAAGGAGAACTAATAGATGGATGGGGAGAAACTATTTCTAGTGGGTGGGGAGTCTGGGAAAGGCGAATGAAGTCTAAAAATTAAAGCCAGGCCTTTCAGACGTGACGTTAGGTAACAGAGGGTGGGAACTTGGAATTCTCTTCCCCAGGCAGCAATTAATGCAAGATCAATTGTTATTTTCAAAGGTTTCAAATGTTTCAAAGGTCTTTTATTGTCACGTATACCAATTAAGGTACAGTGATATTCGAATTACCATACAGCCATACTTTAAAAAAAAAAGCAACAAGACTCACAACTACATAAAAGTTAACATAAGCATCCACTACAGCAGATTCCCCACATTCCTCAATGTGATGCAAGGCAATATTGTTATTTTTAAACTGTGATTGATAGATCTTTGTTAATCGTTTGTAAAGATACTGAGAAAAGGAGAGTAAATGAAGGCAGGTTACATATCAACTATGAACTTGATATGGTCCCATGAGTCAAGTTTGACAAGTCCCATTTCCATGTTTATGTAAACAACTGGTACTATGTGGATCAATGTTAAACTTGGTCTGTATCCTATGTCCCTGTTTTGTTTATGTTGAGAGTGAATTGCATTACATCTGTTAAAGATTGAAGCCTCCTGACATATCTGTTGTCTGTGTCGACAGATTTTGAAATTGCTGTTCCAATGGTCAGCTTCAGGGCCTTGACGCTGCCAACTCTGGCAGTCAAATTTATGTTTACACATCAATCACATTTACTTGCCTTAACCGAGGGGACTAAACAGATTCCAAACGGGGCAGACAATGAATGCATTGCCATGTTTCCATTCTGTACATCTCCCTATTAGCTACAGGGAGAGGTCGGACAGGCTTGGATTGTTTTCTCTAGAATTCCGGAGCAAATTGCGGCAAAATCTCTCCTGTTTTGTATCGGTGGTTTTCCCTGCAGTCCAGTCTGCCTTTGTTGTGCTCAGGATGGTGAATCTGTGGAATTCTTTGCCACAGACCGCTGTGGAGGCTAAGTCAGTGGATAATTTTAAGGCAGAGATTGACAGATTCTCGATTAGTATGGTGGTCAGGGGTTATGGGGGAGAAGGCAGGAGAATGGGGTTGAGAGGGAAAGATAGATCAGCCATGATTGAATGGCAGAGTAGACTTATTGGGCTGAATGGACTATATCTGCTCCTAGAAGTTGTGAACTTATGAACTTATGACTCAAAACATCACATATTGCTTTTCTCCAAAGAGGCTGCCTGTGTTACTCCAACATTTTGTGTCGATCTTTGGTATAAACCAGAATCTGCTGTTCCTTCCTACACATCCTGGACACACTTGGAAACCTGCCTTCCACAGAAGGTAGAACTCAGTGATCATATGCTCTTAAATTCCTACCATCTGGGCATAATGATTACAAGGAGGCAGGGACATTTTTTCCATTCCCACTCTTCTCTTATGGTGCCTTTAGCACTTTCTTATTTGCTCATTGTTAGGGAGGACTGATGACATTTACCTCAACAATTGAATAAATAGACCATTGTTAGTTAAATGTGTAACTTCATAATTGGAAAAGTATTTAAGACATTTGCAAAATATGTCTCCAACTTCATTCCAACTGCGGCAGCATGATGGTGCAGGGTAGAGTTGCTGCATCACAGTGCCAGGTTTGATCCTGACTACGGGTGCTCCTGTACGATTTTGTACATTCTCCCCGTGACCTGCGTGGGTTTCTTCTGGGAGCTCCGGTATCCCCCCCCCACACTCCAAAAACATACGGGTTTGTAGGTTAATTGGCTTGATAAAATCATAAATTGTCCGCAGTGAGTGGAGGATAGTGTTAGTGTGCGGGGATCGCCGGTCAGCACAGACTCGGTGGGCCGAAGGGCCTGTTTTTCGCACTGTATCTCTAAACTAAACTAAACTGCGCACCGCTGACGATAGATTTTCTTTATATGTTCATGGACCAGTAATCTAGAGAAGACTGGATCCAAAAAACAAAGAACGTACCCACTACCAATTACCACACTCAAAATTCCGGGTGGGATGTGCCGGAAAAATAATCCCTCAGGTGGCTGAGTGCGGATGTTGCAACCCAGGAGGGCAAACCTTTTCAACAACAACCCCTCAGGAGGGCGGGCAGCAGCCTTCTGAGACCGGAAGCTGCACTCGAGAAGTGCACTGGCAATGGAAGTGTGTAAATGGTTCGTTACGGATATGTGGGGCAAGTTATTTACACAAAGGTTGGTGAGTGCCTGGAATGTGCTGCTGGGGTTGGTGCATGAGGTCGATACTGTAGTGGCATTGAAGAGCCTTTTGGATCGGCGCATGGATATGCAGGGATTCCCTCCTCTTTTCCCTTTCCTCCAGCCATATCAGTTGCAACTAATAAGTCTTCACCCCCCCCCCCCGTCTCTCTGCAAACACACTTTAGTCTGTGCCCAATTTCAGACATGTCGTTTATTCTCTCCACCCTTCTACAACTTCAGTTTAGTTTAGAGTTTTAAGATACAGCCAGGAAACAGGCCCTTCGGCCCACCGAGTCCATGCCGACCATTAATCACCTGTTTACACTAGTTCCATGTTATCCCACTTTCCCATCCACTCCTTACACACTAGAGGCAATTACCGAGGCCAATTAACCTACAAACCCACATGACTGTGCCAAACATGATGCCAAGACCAACTCTTGTCTGCCTTCAAATAATCCATATCCCTCCATTCCATGCATTTTACGCCTATCTAAAAGGATCTTCAATGCCACTGTAGTATCGACCTCAGCCACCAACCCCAGCAGCACGTTGCAGGCACCCACCACCCTTTGTGTAAAAGACTCTCACCTTAAAGCTATGCCCTCTAGTAATTGATTTCTCCATCCTGGGAAAATGGTTCTGAATATCTAAATTGCAATGGCAATGGAAGTGGGTAAATGGTTCGTCACTGCACACCAACGACATATCTACACCAAATGTCAGCCGGGTCCGCAACTCAAGCACATCGAATGATGAAGGTTGAACAATGGCATGTTATAAATATCATCTGTACTCACGAAAGGGCACAAACCTATGGGTGTGAACGAGAATACAACATATTAAAATCAAATTGTGGCGACACCTGGTGGCAAGCCACGGGCACAACGAACCCTCGGCTCTGGAGGGAGACTTCTCGGTGTGGGAGGTGCCAGTCATGGGGTTTTTACCTGAGTGGGTATTTAAAGCTAGCCCACTTGGACCAGAGCGAGCCAGTCCAGGTGCCTTAACCGCCCTGTCGCGGGCGTCCGCCGACCCGGCTCCCGGGGATTCTTCCGAATCGAGCAAGCCCCCGGGGCGTGGGGATGTAGCTAAGCGTTCTGGCCGCCTCGTTCGGCGTCCCGTCCGGTTCAGTGCCTCTGGTTCTGGGGCGGGGTGGGGTGGGGTGGGGTGGGGGGGGGGGTATTTGGCGGCACCTGGTGGCAAGCCATGGGCACAACGGACCCTCAGCTCTGGAGGGAGGCGTCTCGGTGAGGTAGGCACGGGGTTTTTACCTGAGTGGGTATCTAAGGCCGGGTAACGCCCGTGACCAGTGAGGAGCAGGGAGCACTACTGTAGCAGAATAAAATAGTCTCATTCACACTACTTGTGTTCCGCTTGGTTTTTGGCTGGACTCCCGTGAGTCCCCGCTACAAAATACAAAAATAAACCCTGCGGTACAAGATCATTACTGATTGAAGATCAAGATCTAAATAAAGACCATTTAAGTCAATGAATTAAAGATCTCCATTTTAGTGAGAGGCTTTGAGGCATTGCATTACTGTACTCTGCATTTAATATAAACAAAAGGAAATTAATTTCTACTATTTTCTGTTCTTACAGGAGTTTCAATTGATGCCTTTTCTGAGTCTTCTCTGATTAATATATTAGATTGTCTGTAGATAATTTTGAGACCAGACAAGCAAAGCTTTACCAGTAATTTATGTAAAGGCTGTGTATGGATCATGTTCTTTGGATAAGAATAGAGTCTTGTCTTTGGCAAGCAATATAATTCCAACAACTGTGTTGTTTGTTAAATCTAATGTTAGGCAGGCTTGAAAGACAAGCAGCTCTTTCAGTATTCAGGAAATTCCTGCTATTTACATCTGCAGTCTGGGTCAACAAACTAATTTGATCTCTGAATACGTGAAATAAGCAATTTCACACATTTCCAACAACTTTAAACAGAAAATGAGGGTTTGTTTATAAGAAGTCTGAAAGCCTTTCTGTAAACCTTTGTGTTCTGTCACGAGCAAATGTGATGCCAGAGCTGGCAAGCTGCTGCTAAGAGCTTTTCCACTGAGTATTCATATGCTGTTGACTGGGCACAGATGAAAATTGACACCCACATATTTCGGATTTGGTTTGCACTGCTGCCATCTCAGATTTTCAAGGCCATCGTCATGGTGACATGGCGGTGCAGTGGTAGAGTTGCTGGCTTACTGCCTGACAGCACCAGAGACCCATATTGGTGGATCTGCAAGGACAGCCAATAAGCTTGCGTCAGTTAGGATGGAGCAGGGCCCATGATCAGTGCACAAGCCGTCACCGGTAATATCAATCGTTCTGTCCTGCTATCAGTATGTTCTGTTATCATTATGTTGTAACTATTATGTTCTGTCCTGCAGGGGTGGCACAGTGGCGCTGCAGTAGAGTTGCTTCCTTACAGCGCCAGGCAGCCGGGTTCTATCCTGACCAATGGGTGCTGTCTGCATGGAGTTTGTATATTCTCCCCGTGAATGCTTGTGTTTTCTCCGCGAGCTCCGGTTTCCTCCCACATTCCAAAGATGTACATGTTTGTATGTTAATTGGCTTTGGTAAGAATTGTAAATTGTGCCAAGTGTGTGGGATAGTGCTAGTGTACGGGGCTCGCAGGTCGGTGCCGACTCAGTGGGCTGAAGGGCCTGTTTCCATGCTGTATCTCTAAACAAAACTAAACAAAACTAATCTATAAAATAATTGGTTATCTACGGGATACAAAGCAGTTACATCAACAGGCTCTCATAATGTAGCCCCCGCTATTATATAGGACATGAGCAAAGAGATTGCTTGGAAATCTTATCCTACAACTAAATCTCACACCAACTAGTTATGAGCTTAGATCATAGTTCCTTCATTATCACTGAATCTTGGATGAACATCCATTTACTCCATTGTGATGACGTCTTTACTCTAAGGATTATATTGTTTCGTAACAAAGCTTATCTCAACATTCTCAAAACATATAAAGCTGAGCAACAAACATCAGTGTAAACTGCATCACTAGAAAAGTTGAAATAGCCACGGGTTCTACCCATGTGTTTCTGTTAATCTGTGACAGAATTTACCGGAGTTATCACGGCAATGGTGTACTGCAACAAATTCAGTTAATAGATAATAGACAATAGACAATAGGTGCAGGAGTAGGGCATTCGGCCCTTCGAGCCAGCACCGCCATTCAATGTGATCATGGCTAATCATCCCCAATCAGTACCCCGTTCCTGCCTTCTCCCCATATCCCCTGACTCCGCTATTTTTAAGAGCCCAATCTAGCTCTCTCTTGAAAGCATCCAGAGAACCCACCTCCAACGCCCTCTGATGCAGAGAATTCCACACTCACCACTCTCTGTGAGAAAAAGTGTTTCCTCGTCTCCGTTAAAGAAATTTAAAATCTGAAAAAGGGTTCTGACCTGAAATGTCACCAATTCATTTTTTCTAGAGATTCTGCCTGACCCGCTGAGCTACTCCAGCACTTTGTGTCTATTTTTGGTATAAACCAGCATCTGCAGTTCCTTCCTACACAAAGAAATTAAACACATTGATCTGCAAGTAAATTAAACCAATAATTAAAAATCTACCAACTGCGGTTACAAATGTACAGCTGGATTGTAGTATTGGAGTAACTCAGCGGGTCAGGATGTATCTCTGGAGGACATGGATAGCTGATGCTTTGGGTTAGGACCCTTCTTCACTCTGGAGAACATGGAACATAGCATATCAATGTTCTCCAGAGTTGCTGCCTGACCTGATGAGTTACTCCAGCGTTTTGCGTCTTTTTTTGTAAACAACATCTACAGTTCCTTGTGTCTCATGATTGTAGTATTGTTACACTTGCCTTGTTGAAAACTTTCACTAATGTGCTATAGCAATAGGTTGCCTGAATGAGGCATGGAAATCGCTATCAAAACTTGGGGGGGACCGGGAGACGGGGGGGGGACACAATTTATTGGCGGCCGTGCACGCATGCGCACACTCACACACTCACAAGCGAGGCTTGAAGGCTTCAGCCATGGGCCCTGTGGACGGTAATTACGGGAACGACGGCCCAGGCTTAAGGCCAGCGCAAAGAAGCAGCACTAAATGCAAATGCAATTCAACTCTGCCTGTCTCGCCGGGTTAACCTACAGCCCTGCCTGGACTGACGGGACACCAGTCCTGAGCCGTGGAGCTAGCGCTGCTTCTCCGCGCTGGCTGTAAACCTGGGCCGTCGTTCCCGTAAGTCCAGGTAGGGCTGTGTTCATGAACTTATGAACGAGTACAAGCCAACAAAAAAGCAAAGTTGTGAAGGCATAACACGGAGCACACCAATTACGTGAAAGCACTACATTTCTAATTTGCTTAATAAGATCCTCTAAGAAATAAAGTGTATAAAAATATTACATTATTCAGTCAGATCAAAGGGCTTTGACAGTTGGCCATCTGTTTCCTTATTAATGGGATATTAGCTTTTGTCTTGATCTGTGTAACCTAATGTTGGAAGGTTAATTGACAAGTCCCATTAGGAGCAGTACAGAAGTGAAACTGTAAGGAAATATATTTACTGCCTTGTAGACAAGTGACATATTTCTAATTTCTTCATTTTATTTTAATTGTTACAGAAATTATTATTTTATTTTAATGATTTACCAAAGCTTGTCATTGGGCAGATTAATTTCTGTCATTACTCTATGAAAAAAGTACTGAAGTGCTAATGTCTTGGTTGCCAATGTCAATATACCCCCAGTGTAAGTTTTCCTTCAATAGAATATAGAGGTTAGCTATGTTCTCAGTGCTCAGGGCACAATTCTAATCACTAAATGATACCCAAAATAGTAAGATTAAACGAGAGCTTACCAGTTTGAAGTTTGATCTTGATTTTATGAGGAGTTACATTGGTGATTATGTGAAGAAGCCCAGCCAGTCCGCATGCGCATCAATCTTCAAAGCAGCGGTATGAAATCACAAATAACAATTACTGAAGTGACATAGTAAGATTCGTGACTCGGGAACTACCAGATGACCTTTATGAGAGAGGATTGGGCGTGGAGGGCATGTAATCACCAACGTAACTCCACATAAAATCAAGATCAAACTTCAAACTGGTAAGTTCTCATTTAATTTTACTATTTTACTTTGGAGTCACGTGTGTGATTCCGTGAAGGGTTCGAAGCTTGTGATTTCATGCTGCAGATCCAAATCTCGGCGTCTCACTGCATTGATTGACTCAGGATGAGTGAATAATCAAAAAATGCATTAAGCATGATATTGATTCAAATATATTAATGGTTTACGTTAATAAAGAAATCAATAGCAACCCCTGTATCTCAGGGGAGGCTAAAGTGGACGCAAAACAGAATGGGCAAAACCATGGGTCAGTAACCGGCCTATGGTAAAAAAAATATAAAATTCAATCTGCGGTCGCGAGGATATGGTCGATGGGAATGTCCATTGCCCTGGCCGCTGATGTTGATGCTGACCTGGTGGAATGATATATATAATCGTCAGTGTTAATACCTGCATAAACCAGAATCTGCTGCAGCCACCTTGAAATAGTCTGAACCAACCTTCCCTTGTGTGGTTGTTTGTCAATTAATAAACAATGCTGATTCCACAATTCTTAGGATTCTGGTGGTCTTGATATAATATAGCAAGCCTGCCCTCCCATATAGACGTGAGACCGTGGGGTATCTGAAAAATGACCTTAAATCCTGCCACCCCTGGTCTGCTCTGCTTGTGTAGATCAGAATGTAAAAGGTAATGCACCTGCAGCCAATTCCATGCTATCTAGCCACAGCGTTTGCAATGTTTGCCCTTGTTGTGCTGACATTAGTGTCATAACTATGGATGTAGCTGGAACCCCCTGGTGAAGTAATGTTAACACATTTTCAATAACCAAACTGCATATTCTTGTTGTGGGAGAACTTGTGTCAAGATCTCTTTAACAACTCGATATCCGGGTTGAACCCAACAGAGTGGTTCCCATTTGTTGCAGCTGTAGCGTCTCTATAACTGAATTATTGTCGAAGACCATTTAAGAATGAACTGGAAGACGTCAGTAATCTGTACCGTATTAATTGTAACATTAACATTTAAACAAACCCGCTTCTGATCCCCTCAATAGGAATGTACTCATTTTTGGGTGTTATCCCTGCACTCTGTAGTGAGCACATCCATGGCTTGATGTGACAACCTGAGCCGTAAGTCAATCCATTCAGAATGTGGAAGTCAATAATTGTTTTATTATGCAGAGGCCGGTTTCCTGAACCACAGTTTGAACCAGCAAAGTTTTCGTTTTTTGGAATAACCGTATACCGTTGTATTATTATGCCTGATGAAAGCAGGCAACATGGCTGCTTAGCCAGTCCGACAGTACGAATCCAAAGCGAGGTCTTGCTGACTGTTTTAAGACCCGGTTAATGAGGCAAAATGGAGGAAGACATAAAAGAACATTCCCCCTTTTGTAGCGAGAATGTATTTCTCCGCACTGTGGTGCCACATATTTTTGCAATCAGTGAATAAACATGAACCAACATGTCGATGTTCGATGTGGCATTGAACCATACTTTCATAATACTTTGAGATCCAATACCTATTCTGTGTTGTCATCGATCTGAACTGGATGATACACCAGTGGCAAAGGAGATTAGGTAAATTATTACAGGATACTTTTACTTGATTGCCATGTGACTGACATATGTCACCACTGTAGTGTAGCAACTTGAAGTTGAGCATGTAGAATATGCATATTCGCTCAATAGCCCCTTACCCATGGGGTGCATCTAGTGTATATATTTAATTGATACCAACAAATGAAGAATTGGTAACTCATGCAAATCTCCACTACCTCCAACTAGAGAGGATATTCGGAACTTCTCACCTTAGAGTCCTTAGCATCAGTTTGTAATAACTGAATTTGACTGACCAAACTACTGGAGCAATGCTGAATACTGTTTGTTCATCATTGTGACTGAGGTAGCTTCAGCTGATAATAGCATAAGATTGTTAACAATGGTCTACATGTCCTTTGAGAGGTCGCTACTTTGCACGATATCAGTTCCTTGATTTGCTCAGCTGAAACACAGCTACTATATTGCCAATTACTCTTGATGAAATAAAAGTCCGTTTTATAACAGGTTGCTATTAACTCCAATCTCTTGCCACAGGGCGGAGTCATAGGCTAATTAATAGTTAAAGGTAAATCCCAATGACCAACAAACAGTTTATCCCATTCCGCAATGTTTTACTGTTATTAGTACAGTTATATTGTCTATGATAACCTCTGTAATGGGAACTGCATGGAATGGATCTTTCAGACCCTTATGAATCTGTTGTTAGTCAGGAAAATAAGTTTTCATATTCGGAAAGTTCATATGCCCGACACTCTCCATTTTTCATAATAAACATGCCACTCCTGCCTTATTGCATGGGTGTTTTGCATGAGAACTTTGGCCCGATTTCCGAACCTTATCTTCAAAGACAACCCTGGCCATAATCCAAACTTGCTTGGAATGCTAATACTGTGCCTCAACCAGATGTTTTTATCCTTTGTGTGTTGTACAAACAAATGTAAATATTACAACTTGTGAACGGTGCACCTACCCGTGTTTTGGAAGTGCCAGACCCACTTTGTTGAGTAGAGTTGGTAAGGTGCATGGTTTTTCTGAGCTATCATGCTGCCCCCAGCTTCAGTGAACTGCCTTCTGCTGATGAGCGCCTGGGGTGCGTTCTGAAACGATGAACCTTTGCCCGCCGTTGGCCTTGATTGATTCGTCTGCCAGGTTTTCCTCCCCTGTTGAATAGGCCTCCCTGAATAACAGATTCAGCGGCTGGCTCTCACATCCCCCTATTGGCGCTGTTCACTGCCGGCACATATGTGCTTCAGTATGTTCCATCGACTTCTTTAGAGCCTGGAGTCAGTTATATCTTGACCTTTCGCACTCCCCTCCTCTGAGAGGGCGATTCGTAGTCAGCCCTAAACAGGCGCTGCCGCAGGCCGCAGGATACCTATACTGATATGAACCCATTGGACCTATACCCAAATAGAACATTCTGCTGAGATGGCAAATTTGTTGTCAGGAAAAGGTACCTCTGACACATGCCCTCATCCCTTGGGGTATGCCCCACGGCCATACCCTGATACTCAGTGTCAGCAGGATACTGACCCGTCTTGGTCTCTGCCTCCAAGAGGGAGACCTGTAGCAGCTCTGTCAACTGGCGCTGCTGGTGCGGCCTGCAGAGGTGGAACATCTGGCTCAACCTTACCATCAGAGTCGGGGTCAGAACTAAGATGACCCATGGCTCGCACCTCCTCATCCATGAAGGTGCTATCAAACTGCTCTCTACTAGATGCTGCTGGCGCCTTTTTGTTCAGGGTGGCGCTGACACTCCTCCTGCTGGCGTGTGCCCTGCTGTAGCACTGTATGAAATAGTTGCTGCATTTGGGATAGTCGTTTCCAACGGACTATCCAGCCCTGGTGAGGAATCATCCCCAGACTCCGTGGGCCTATTATTTTGCTATCCAGCCCCGGTGGGGAATCTGCCCCCAATTCCGTGGGCCTAGCAGACTTACGTGTTACTTTGAGCAACCCTGTCCCAGGCGTTGCCGACGCCGCCTCTCGTAGAGGCCAGCGCTTTTTGACATGAAACAGCACTGTACCAGGCGCTGCTGCCGCGGCTCTCACATAGGCCGGCAATGTCACAAATGAAACAGCCCTGTCCCAGGCGCTGCTGGCGCGGCTGTCCCGTAGGCCGGCGCTTTCATACATGAAGCAGCCCTGTCAGGCGCTGCTGGCGTGGCCTGTCCCATAGGCCCATGGTATTACACTGTAGACTCACTAAATCAAATTTTTAGTGTACAGCTTTACCTGTGAAGGGTTAAAGCAATTTTAACCCTTCACAGCAACTTGTGCTAAACAAGAAAGCATTTCATTGTCAGGGACACAAGACAATAACCTTTTTTGACTTTTAACTATAAGAAAAACACTATAACATACATTAAACTTTATTTTTAGAGAAAAACCCCTGTAGCCCGACTCACCCGAGTCCAATAGGGCTGAACGAGTCCTTTCTCCACCAATTTTATTCCCTGCCCGGGGACCGACGTCTGTGAGCCGCTGACCGCACTGTCAGCGACTCTGGCGTTACTTCCTTGCCGTTCCATGGCATCCCCGCAGGCTGGAAGCCACTGACTGCCTTGTCAGCGGCTGCCTATCTCACAACCCGATCTTTTGCCGGTTATCCGCTTCCACGGTCGGACCGGGGTTTCCCCATAGTCCATAACCGGCTCACTCGTCGGGCTGTGAAACTGGCAGGAAAACCTCTGTGAAGAGAGGCTCCTGCTTGAAAAAACCCTGGTAAGTAAAAACGAACGTACCTTCTAGGTTTAACTTACCGCTGGCAGGAGCGCTGCCCTGCCAGTCTGGTGCTTGCGCCAATGCGGCTGACGTACTGACGCGAATGCAGACTGGCTGGGCTTCTTCATGAATCGCTCACGTGACTCCGAAGTAAAATGGTGCCCGTGCTCTCACATGGCACACGGTGCAATGATTGCCATTGTGGTAAAATTATCTGCCGATGTTCCATAGACATTATAGATGAGGCAGATCTCAATCACCAATCACCAGTATGAAGTAGGGTCTCGACCCGAAACGTCACCCATTTCTTCTCTCCAGAGATGCTGTCTGTCCCACTGAGTTACTCCAGCATGTTGTGTCTACCTTTGGTTTAAACCAGCATCTGCAGTTCCTTCCTACACACCATGAAGTTTAGTTTAGTTTAGTTTAGTTTATTATTGTCATGTATACCGACCGAGGTACAGTGAAAAGCTTTTGTCTGCGAGCTATTCAGTAAAGAAAAAACTAAACATGAATATAGTCAAGCTGCGCACAGTCCACAGATAAAAGATAAAGGGTGCAACATTTAGTGCAAATATATAACATTGAACTGATTATGTCCAATCAAACATAGTTCAAAGGTTTACAATGAGGTAGATGGGGGGTCAGGACCATATTCTAGCAGATTAGAGGAGTGTTCAGTTGCCTGATAACAGCTGGGAAGAAACTGTTCCTGAATCTGGAGGTGTGTGTTTTCAAACTTCTGTAGCTCTTGCCCTTTGGGAGTGGGGAGAAGAGGGGGTGACCAGGGTGCGACTTGTCCTTGATTATTTTTGGATAGCAGTGAGGCAATTTTGGAATTCAATGTTTAAGCTACTGTTTCTCTCTTAGCCTTGTGCAGCTTGATTTGCATTCAGCAGTTGGAAAAAGCCTCAGCCATTTCCCTGGCCGGCTATTTCATAGGATCAAGAATTGCTTTCACGTTTAATACTTGATTTGTTTCTATGGGTGGTTGGTCGGCCCTTTCAGTTTAGTTTAGTTATTTAGTAATTTAGAAATACAGCGCTGAAACATGCCCTTCAGCCCATCTAGTCCGTGCCAACCAACGATCCCTGCATTCTAACACTATTCTACACACTAGGGACAACTTACATTTAAAACCAAGCCAATTAGCCTACAAACCTGTACATCCTTGGAGGTGTCTGTAAAGTTGCTCCAAACCGCCCATTACCCTGCTCCACCTTGCCACCCCACCATGCTTATTCGTGTAAAGAAAGTATTCTGGTGGGATGCATTTCAGCCCAGTAGGGCAACTATGGTGCTCTTGACTGTCTGAGCCTGCAGGAAGTTGGTGAACGCATGCATGTCATTTCCTTCCAGCTAGACCATCTTCATGGTGCTTTGCATTAGGAAGGCTGGAAGTATCATCAAGATGGCTGCCACCCTGGCCATTCCCTTTTCTATCTTCTACCTTCTGCGAAAAGACACTGGAGCTGGAAAACACAGACATCCAGGCTTAAGAATAGCTTCTTCCCTACTACAGTCCACCTCCTGAACCAGACCTTCTTCCCAGAGGTGCTGCCACATACCCTTACTCTCATCTCTACCTCAATTAGTTATTCCATTATTGTAGTTCAATATTCATATGCACTACTCAGAATTTGCACTGCAATCTTGCGCTAGTCTGCTGTTTTGCACCTTATAATTGTACCTATTGTTGAATTTATCATTATTGTATGTACACTATTTATTCTGTGAGCATTGTGTAAACAAGGAATTTCATTGCACCCTGTTATATATGATATAACATATATGATAATATATGTTATATATGTCATATATGACAATGAACTAATCTGAATCTGAAGATAGACACATAGATGCCGCCTAACCTGCTGAGTTACTCCAGCACATTGCGATCTTTTGTGTAAACCAGCATCTGCAGTTCTTTGAATCGACTGAGCAGAAAATGCCAAAGGAAGGGGAAGGAAGAGGACAGGAAGTAGGGCCAGTTGGAAGAAATACATAGTTAGCATGGGAATAGTTTATTCGACCGGAAGCGCAACATTAGGACAACAGAGCAGTGTCTTCACACGGCTAACGGTTAGCTCTATGACTTTAGTTTAGTTTAGTTTAGTTTAGAGATACAGCACTAAAACTGAGTCCGTGCGACCAGCGATCCCCACACACTTGTTCCGTTCAATATATCAGGGACAATTTACAATCTTTCTACCAAAGCCAATTAAACTACAAATGTGTACGTCTTTGGAGTGTGGGAGGAAACCGGAGCACCCGGTGGAAACCCACACGGTCACAGGAAGAACGTACAAACTCTGTACAGGCAGCACCCATAGTCAAGACGGAACCTGGGTCTCTGGCGCTGTAAGGCAGCAACTCTGCCGCTGCGCCACCGTACTGCCCCTGGTGAGGAACTAGCAGAAGGCCTGAACTTTAGTGAGGTACAGCGTGCAAGGGCTCTGCATACAGCAACAATGTCCTCACTGAAACCTGCCATATGCTCCAGCCACAATCCACCTCCGCAGCGAGAGGTGCGGGCGGCCAGCATTAAGTAGTTCTAACCTGTCACTGTTTTATGACCCTGCTGAGATGCACAGCCTCTCTGCAATATGGCTAATGCCAGCTGCGAGCTGCAATTATATTAATAAGCAGGCACTGTGAAGTTGGCCTGCTGTTTGCATTGGAAGCAACATCCAATGTTAACGATCCTTGCGTCAGGATTTGGGGGCCATCCAGTTTGGCTCCTACACAGTCTGTTTTGCTCCAAGTCTGACTTAGAAATAACTCTGAAAGACGATAAATAAGGCTGCAGCCACTATGCTTTTCTGGAACCATCATTCATTTCTTTCTGACTGTAGTGATCCCTCAACTGAATTTCCACCTAACAAACGTTTATTCTTGTACGCCAGAGGGATAATGACAATGGTTCCACCGAGCTTTTGTTGTCACATGTGCAAAGTGCAAACGCACAGTGAAATTATTTTCTTACAAACAGTCCAGTAGAGTTTTGCCAGACCCAAGCACAACCCCGATCAGCAAGTGCACAGAAATAGTCCACAGATTCCGCATGCAAGAGGCGCCACGTTTTGGAAGCATTTACAAAGTCCAGTCCTGCTTGTTGTGAGCGATCTAGGTGAACCCCAGGCTGCTGCTGGTCTCCAGCCATCGCCTTCCTTGGACATCTGGATTGACCTGTGAACCCACGTCCCTCTCCTCGCCCGTCCACCTTTGTTCCTGGGGGTGCTTCCCACAGCCGACCTCGAGGGAGCGGTAGGCCAGACCCAGATTCCATCTCCTTTTCCGTCGACATCGCCAGCTCCTTCCTCTAGTCCTCAGGGGACGAGCAGGGGCCAGCTCAGTGGCTCCCCCTTGCAGGCCGCAGGCCGCATTCGGCTGCTGGGGACAATCTCGGCCGCTACCCCGTGCAGGCTGTCGGGTCTTGAGAAGATGCCAGGCCCCAAAAGGCACGACGATTCCGCCTGATAAAGTTTCTGTATGCCTGTTTTCCGAGCTGCAAATTAAATTGTGTGCCATCCCCAACATGAACACACAGAGATGAATTAAACTTTACAGGGAGTTGGGGAACAATATCAGATACGGGGCAAGAAATCACAGCTCAATCACATAACATTGTGCCCTGGTTATGGTCATCAAAGGCACCATTTAACATCGTCTTCCTCTTTTGTGACCTGTTTTCTAATACAGGAAGATAGACTAATAATTTATTATCACTGTCCCTTAAATAATCACAGACTTAATAAGGTATCTAACAGCCCCCAGAATCATCTTATGGTTCGAAAGTAAACACTGTCATAAAGTACACCGTGAGAGCTATAAACACTTTTTGTCTTACCTTAGTTGGTGTATGAATAATGGGATATAGTTCATAGCTCTCCAGACATATCCTTGTGTAATGAAACATTGCACTTTCGCACCTTCTCCGCTTCAGCACTCACATTCCTTTCCTTGCCTTAAAGCTCTTTTTATAAAACAAACGTTGTTTATTGACTTCAGTAAATCTTTTGACCTGACAGCAGACTTACTGCTGGCATCAAGAAACAAATTCTTCAGTTGCTCGGCTTGGAAGAGCTTGACCGTTTTCTGACTCTCTGCAAAGTGTGATGAGCTTCAGGGAAATGGTGCGGTTTCGTTATAACTCCATGGGCTGGAAATTCTTTCACACGGCGTAATGTCTTTATGCGCAGTTCAATGAGATTTAATTTAATGCCTGATTGCTGGAATGTGATCAGCTCCATTCAAGACCGCAAAATTTGCAGAGGGTTGTGGACATAGCCCAGACCATTGCGCAAACCAATCTCCCTTCCATTGACTCCATCTATATTAGTTTTAGAGATGCAGCATGGAAACAGGCCCTTCGGCCCATTGACCAATGATCACATACTATCACTCCTACACACTACGGACAGTTTACCAAAGTCAATCAACCTACAAACCCTCACATAGTTGGAATGTGGGAGGAACCAGTGCACCCATAGAAAACCCATGTAGACATGGGGAGAACCTACAAACTCCGTACGGACAGCACCTGTAGTCAGGATCGAACCCGAGTCACCGGTGCTGTAAGGCAGCAGCTCTACCGCTGTGCCACTGTGTTGCCCTTTGCCTCGCTGCCTCGCTGCCTCGGCAAGGCCTGCCAGCATTATCAAGCACCAGGCTCACCCTGGTCACACCCTCTTCTCCCCTCTCCCATCAGGCAGGAGATACAGAAGTTGGAATACAAATATTCCCAGATTCAGGAACGTTTTATTCCCAGCTGTTATCAGGTAACTGAATGGTCCTCTCATCAGCCAGAGTGATGACCTGACCTCCCGTCTACCTCATTGGAGATCTTTGGACTGTCTTTAATCGCACTTTATCCGACTTCAATGTCATATCTTTGCACTAAATGTTGTAGCCTTTATCCTTTAATGTTGCACTGTAGACAGCTTCATTGGGAATTTCTAAGGTGGAGGTTGACAGATTTGTGATTAGTAAGGGTGTCGAGGGTTTATGGGGAGAAGGCAGGAGAATGGGGTTGAGAGGGAAAGATAGACCAGATAGTGAATGGTGGAGTAGACTCGATGGGCCGAATGGTCTACTTCTGTTCCTAGGACTAATGAACTTATGATTGTATTCATGTACAGTCTTTTGTTTGACTGGATAGCATGCAAACAAATGTCTTCACTTTGCCTCCAAACACGTGAAAATAATAATAAAGTAAACTAAAATGATCAGGTTCTGAAACTTTGTTCTGAACCTTCTCTGCTTATGTCACACAGATGCACTAAGCTATTGATTAAGTGCACTGATGTCAATGGCTGCTGCAATAATTACAGGGCAAAGGCCTCGTTAGATCCACTGCCCTGGAGTTACTGCTGCATTGTGGAGTGTGCTCCTCAACTCATGAACAGTATCATTACGCATCACACCTCCAATTCCCCTCCCGGACTATGGTCCAATTACACTTCTTATTCCCCCACAGCCTGTAGTCCAACACAGTCACCAGCTTTCCTTCAACCAGATTGATGTCTCTCATGTTGTTGCCTCTGCCCCTGTGGCTGGCAACTTGACTCTATCTTCTCCCTGCTCTTAATGCCATACCCCTGCTTGATACTATGTATTCCCTTAATACTGTCCTTCCCTCAATCCTCCTCCTCCCGCAATATTTGCGAAACTATTTCCTAAACCTCCTTCCCACGATTCTGCCCCTTTCATCTTGGCTCCCTTTTCCCTCAATGCCCCCCTTCCCACAATCCTGCCTCTTCCCACATTGATCCCCCTTCCCACAATCCTGCCTCTTCCAACATTGATCCCCCTTCCCACAATCCTGCCTCTTCCCACATTGATCCCCCTTCCCACAATCCTGCCTCTTCTCACATTGATCCCCCTTCCCACAATCCTGCCCCTTCCCACAACACTCCCCTTTCAACAACTTTGCCCCTTCCCATGTTTGCTGTCTCTTGCCACAGTTCTGTCCGTTCCCATGACAACCCTTATATCGATATTTACCTCTCTCCCCATTTTGGTTAGACTTTAGATTTTAGAGATACAGCATGGAAACAGGCCTTTCCTCCCACCGACTCCACACCAAACAATTCTATACAATAGGGACTATTTACAATATTACAAAAGCCAATTAACCTAAAAATCTGTACGTGTTTGGAGTGTGGGAGGAAACTGGATCATCCGGAGAAAACCCATGTGGTCACAGGGTGAACGTACAAACTCCTTACAGACAGCAAACAAACTGAATGCTAGCATTTATTTCAAGAGGGCTTCTATGCAAAAACAGGGATCTAATGCCGAGGCCCTATAAGGCGCTGGTAAGGCCGCATTTGGAATATTGTGAGGAATATAATTTTAGGTACTATATCTGAGGAAGGATGTGCTGGCTCTGGAGAGGGTCCATTGGAGGTTTACAAGAATGATCCCAAGAATGAGTAGGTTAACCTATGATGAGCGTTGGTCAGCACTGAGCCTGTACTCGCTGGCGTTTAGAAGAATGAGCGGGGACCTAATTGAAACATACAGAATAGTGAAAGGCTTGGATAGAGTGGATGTGGAGAGGATGTTTCCACTAGTGGGATAGTCTAGGACTAGAGGTCATAGCCTCAGAATTAAATGACGTTCTTTTAGGAAAGAAATGAGGAGAAATTTAGTTAGTCAGATGGTGGAGAATCTGTGGAATTCTTTGCCATAGAAGGCTGTGAAGACGGTCAGTGGATATTTTTAAGGCAGAGGTAGATAGATTCTTTATTAGTACAGATGCCAGAGGTTATGGGGAGAAGGCAGGAGAATGGGGTTTGGAGGGAGAGATAGATTAGCCATGAGTGAATGGCGGAGGAAACATTATTGGTTGAATGGCATAATTCTACTCCTAACACTTATGACCATATGACCTTATGGCTGCACCCTTAGTCAGGATCGAACCTGGGTCTCTGGCACTGTAATCAGCAACTCCACTGTTGCGACACTGTGTCGCCCAGGTTGTTATCTCTGGTGAGGAATCCAGAACGGTGGAGCATATTCTTAGGGTAAGGGGTCAACCACTTAAGCCTCTGCCTACAAAGAGGATTTCTCATCTCTCATGGTTGTGAATCATTAGAACTCTCTTCCCAAGAGAGCTGTGGAAAGTGATCAAATAATTTCAAGGCTGAGACAGATGGATTGTTGGACAATAACAGAATTAAGAGTTTTAGGGATGAGACAGGAAAATAGAGGCGCAACCAACGATCAAACCAGAACATAGACGCTTGGAACAGCAGATGCTGGAATACTGTGCAAAACACAAAGTGTTGGTGTAACCCAGCACATCAGGTATCATCTGTGGAAGACATGGATAGGCAATGTTTTAGGCCAGGACCCTTCTTTAGACTCAAGAAGTGTCCCAAGCCATAACCTCACATCTCTACTCCCTACACAGATGCTGGCTGACCCGTGGAGTTCCTCCAGCACTTTTTTTCAATAATTCAAAAAATATCCCCTCAACCTTTCCATTCCTCTTTGAAGTTTGACAATGGATCAATTATCACCAATTCTGAGGCAACCTTGAGGAAATAGATTGCCTGTCATTCGGCACAAAAAATTACATTCAAATTCTATTGCAAACAACTCTCCTTTTATTGTACCTACTCCCTGTAAAAAGTGACAATGGTAGGACCACTCTCTCCTTTCCATTTCAAATGGCTCCAGTAATTACCATGGTCATGGGAGTGAGAGCGGAGGGTTTTAGGTGCTCCTGAGTTTATAGCAGATTGAAGAGTATTTTCATTTGCGGAATATGAAAGGTGAATGGTGGTAGTTATTTTACTGTCTGTGGAACAATGCCGAAACAAATGCGTTATTCTGAACTTTAATCTTAAGCTGGAAAGGGAGCAGAGAAGATTTAGAAGGATGTTGCCAGGACTATTGGGAGATGCTGGGCAGACTAGGACTTTATTCATTGGAGCGCAGGAGGATGAGGGGTGATCTTATAGAGATGTATAAGATTATGAGGGGATTAGATACGATAAATGCAGTCTTTTATCCAGAGCGGGGGAATCAAAACCAGAGGTCATAGGCTTTAGGTGATGGGGGAAAGATTTAACATGAACCTGAGGGGCAATTGTTTTACAGAAACAGTGGTAGGTGTATGGAACGAGCTTCCAGGAGAGGTAGTTGGGGCAGGTCCTATCACAAGGTTTAAGAAACATTTGTACTTGGATCATACTGGTACAAAGATAGGGTAGGTTTGGAGGGATATGGGTCAAACACAGGCAGTTGGGACTAGTATAGATGCAGCATGTTGGTTGGTATGAGAAAGGTGAGCCAAAGGACCTGTTTCCATGCTATATGACTCCATGACAACAGACGTTCCACTGGCTTAGATTTTAATGCTTTAAGGATGAATTGGATGAGGACACAGAAAAAAATAAGAATAGGATTTCTTTGAGTTTGGAAAGACGCCACTAAGTGGCAGAGCTTTGTGGGCCAACTTTTTTACAGCCTGCCATTACGAAACTTTATTGCATTTATGTGACATAGAACATAGAACAGTACAGCACAGGAACAGGTCCTTTGGGCCACTACATCTGTGCCGAACATGTTGCCAAGATAAACCAATCTCATCTTCCTGCAATAGACACAAAATGCTGGAGTAACTCAACGGGATAAGCAGGATTTCTGGAGAAAGGAATAGGTGATGTTTTGGGTCAAGACCCTTCTTCAGACACTGCACATGCTCCATATGCTACCATTCCCAGCAGATAGAAACATAGAAACATAGAAAATAGGTGCAGGAGTAGGCCATTTGACCTATCAAGCCAGTACCGCCATTCAATATGATCATCCGAAATCAGTACCCCGTTCCTGCTTTCTCCCCATATTCCTTGATTCCATTAGACCTAAGAGCTATATCTAACTCGCTCTTGAAAACATCCAGTGTATTGGCCTCCACTACCTTCTGTGGCAGAGAATTCCACAGATTCGTAACTCTCTGTGTGAAAAGGTTTTTCCTTGGTTCTGGAATCTGCGATTCCACAGATTCGCAACTCTAAACTATGATCCTTGGTTTTGGAATCTGCGATTCCACAGATTCGCAACTCTCTGTGTGAAAAGGTTTTTCCTCATATCAGTCCTAAATGGCCTACCCCTTATTCTTAAACTATGATCCTTCGTTCTGGACTCCCCCAACATCAGGAACATTTTTCCTGCATCTAGCATGTCCAATCTCTTAAGAATTTTATATGTTTCTATAAGATTCCCTCTCATTCTTGAATATACTGTAAGCCCAGTCGATCCATTATTTCATCATATGTCAGTCCCGCCATCCCGAGAATTCACTTGATGAACCTACGCTGCACTCCCTCTATAGCGAGAATGTCCTTCCTCAACTTAGGAGACCAAAACTGCACACAACACACCAGGTGTGGTCTCACCAGGGCCCTGTGCAACGGCAGTAGGACCTCCTTGCTCCTATACTCTAATCCTCTTGCTATGAAGGCCAACACGCCATTTGCTTTCTTCACTGCCTGCTGTACCGGCATGCTTACTTTCAGTGACTGATGTACAAGGACTCCCAGATCTTGTTGCACCTCCCCTTTTCCTAATCTGACACCATCCAGATAATAATCTGCCTTCTTGTTTTTGCCACCAAAGTGGATAACCTCACATTTATCCACATTATACTGCATCTGCCATGCATCTGCCCACTCACCCAACCTATCCAAGTCACCCTGCAGCCTCATAGCATCCTACTCGCAGCTCACGCTGTCACCCAACTTTGTGTCATCTGCAAACTTGGAGATGTTACATTTGAATCCACATGAATTTCTTACAGAGTCATGTGATTCTCCACATATCCATTGGAAGACAGAATATCTGTCCAATACAACAAGCCTTCTACAATTACCATGCTCAAAGCCCTTTGTAATGAGTTAGAAAGGTACGTGGTGGATTTAGTTAACAGGTCATGGTGACAGCGGTCAGGGGAAGGTATGGGTTAGTTGAGGTTAGTTCAGGTAATGATTGATCAGCCTGATGGAGTTCTCAGGATCTTTCAGTAGTCACTGAGTTCCTCCAGTACTTTTATTTTTGCTCTCAATTCCAGCATCTGCAATCCCCATGGTATATATTACTGTTTCACTGGCTGGGGCCCAGCTTCCTGAGCTTGTTTGTGAGTGTTTGGTTAGGGTTGTGCGACAACTCAGTTAGAGTCATTGAGTCATACAGCATGGAAACAAACCCTTTGGCCCAACTTGTCCATGCTGACTATAGATGCCCTGGTTTCACTAGTCCCACCGGCCCGTTTTTTGCCCATATCACTAAACCTTTCCTATCCATCAGCTCAGTAGGTTTGGGTTTAGGTTTAGGGATAGGTTTAGTATTGTCATGTTTACTGAGGTATAGTATTTTACTTTGGAGTCACGTGAGTGACTTCGTGAAGACCCCGCCAGCAGGCATGCGCGGCTTATCGTCTGTGCGCATCTGTAGCGGCAGCTGGGGGGGGGGTGGGAGTGCGCTCTCCCCAACCGGCTCCTTCACAAGACCGGCAAGGTAAGTATTACCTTCCTTTACAGCATGGACAAGGGCCAGAGGACGACGCTGTCGAGGAGCTGAGCTGTGCTGCAGCCAGCCGACGGCCCTTGTCCCCGGAGCTGCACGGAACGCCGGCAGCTTTAACGCTCACAGCATGGACAAGGGTCGCAGGACGACGCTGCCGAGGAGCGGAGCTGAGCTGCGGCAGCCGACGGCCTTTGTCCCTGGAGCTGCAAGGGAACGCCCGGCAGCTTTATCGCAACGGTGGGGGCAGGAATGCGGAAGTCGGGCGCTCCGCTAATACAGGGGCCGACTCACCCGAATGGGTTACCGCTACAGAGCTGCAAGCAACAGGTCCAGACTCCGAGCCCCCGTCCCCCAAGAGAATAAGGGGGGATACAGGTACGTGGCAAGGGGTCTTGTTTTCTTTTACAGGCAACCTCTCCCCGAGCTCCAGTTAGACCCGAGGGGGCTGGGCCGGGGGGACAGCCGCACGACAGGGGAGCCCTGCAAAGTGCATTTACGTACCGCAGCCAGGGATATCTGCCATCGTGCAGCCGGGCATAACACTGCTGCGTCGTGTAGGCCTGCTGGAGCAGATACCGCCGACAACACACCCCGTCAGGCTGCGGTCAAGGGCGGAGGTGGCAGCAGGAAGCAGTCGGTCAGCTCAGCGCTGCGAGTGGCCGACCATGCGCCTCCACGCCAAGTAATTGGTGTAAGTGTGGAGGTAAGCCTGCACGGACTCCGGGGAGGGCCAGGTTCCGGGGGCCGGCGCCGAGTCAACTCACCTGCTTTCTTATCAGTCAGGTGGGCCGCCACAGTCTGGGAGAAGACAGACTAGCGGAGAGTCCGTGCGGGAGTCGTATGACCCTACTTGGGCCTGTAGGTCACGACGACCTGCCATTGGACCATAGACCCTAAGGGGGTGAGGTCGATGGTGGAAGCCCCAGTGAATTCGCGGGCCTGGGGAAGTCGGCTTGTCCGCTGCATCTCGCAGGGGACGGTCGCATTGAGCGGTTGGAGCTCTTAAATGGTTGCAACATCTCCAGCGGGACCGAGAACGAGAAGAACGGGACTCGGGGGGGGGGACATCCACTAGCCGTGCAAGGACTCTGCTCAGCTCCTCATCGTCTCCAGCCAGAAAGCATTAATGATTTGCCCCAGCTGCTGAGTTTGACGACGACCAGCGACAGCCAGTGACCGCTGAACCAGAGCATGAGGAGGATGCTGGATGTGGTGAGTGACGTTTGCCGTTTCTACCCAGACAGGTGAACCCTGCACCACGAATTGGCGGGCACCATTGATTGTCTACGTATGCACCAACTCTGGAGTCAGATTCTCAATTAATACCTTGGAGAAAGGTTCTCCATGGGCATAAACGGCGTTTGCAAAACCCTGATCGGGGATAAATGTGTCCAGTAAATTAGCATGATGCACTGGCACTCCTATGCAACGCCCAGTATGAGATATATTGCCTGCGTAAGAGCTCCATATAGCCCACACTAAACCCCCAAATTCGCGGGGTTGTGCCGACCATTACCGCTCCACCGCCGCATCAGTTGCTTGGAGACCTGTACAAACAGGTGAAGGGACTGGACAAAGGAGGCCAAAACAGTGGGCCTCATGAAACTCCATCGGCCAGAGTTCACCCATATCACCGGCAACAGCCTAATACAACCTGTGAACCAAGGCTGCCGGATAGGGCACAAAGATTCTACCTACCTCCATCTCAATAAATACAACGACCATTTAGGGCAAGGCCAACAGCGGCCTGCATGGGAAATGCGGCCGCCGGGCCGTCAACCTCCATAACGTCCACGCCGAAGCACCGTATGTATGGAACCACCGTTCACTATGCAGGTAAGGGGGTCTGGCTCCTCTCACGCCGTAGTATCCCTCCTGTACGAATAGGTGGGCGATTGCGGGCGGCCTTGGACATATGGGGAAAAACTGTAACCACAGATGAGTTTATTTTACAAAGTGTTAGAAACATTAGAAACATAGAAATTAGGTGCAGGAGTAGGCCATTCAGCCCTTCGAGCCTGCACCGCCATTCAATATGATCATGGCTGATCATCGAACTCAGTATCCATGTACCTGCCTTCTCTCCATACCCTCTGATCCCCTTAGCCACAAGGGCCACATCCAACTCACTCTTTAAATATAGCAATGAACTGGCCTCAACTACCCTCTGTGGCAGAGAGTTCCAGAGACTCACCACTCTCTGTGTGAAAAAAAGTTCTTTCTATCTCGGTCTTAAAGGATTTCCCCTTATCCTTAAGCTGTGACCCCTTGTCCTGGACTTCCCAACATCGGGAACAATCTTCCTGCATCTGCCTGTCCAACCCCTTAAGAATTTTGTAAGTTTCTATTAAGATCCCCTCTCAATCTCCTAAATTCCAGAGAGTATAAACCGAGTCTATCCAGTCTTTCTTCATAAGACAGTCCTGACATCCCAGGAAATCAGTCTGGTGAACCTTCTCTGCACTCCCTCTATGGCAATAATGTCCTTCCTCAGATTTGGAGACCAAAAACTGTACGCAATACTCCAGGTGTGGTCTCACCAAGACCCTGTACAACTGAAGTAGAACCTCCCTGCTCCTGTACTCATTCTTTTGCTATGAAAGCTAACATACCATTCGCTTTTTTCATGCCTGCTGCACCTGCATGCCTACTTTCAATTGACTGGTGTACCATGACACCCAGGTCTCGCTGCATCTCCCCTTTTTCTAATCGGCCACATTTTAAATAATAGTCTGCTTTCTGTTTTTGCCACCAAAGTGGATAACCTCACATTTATCCACATTATACTGCATCTGCCAAACATTTGCCCACTCACCCAAGCCTATCCAAGTCACCTTGCAGTCTCCTAGCATCCTCCTCACAGCTAAACACTGCCCCCCAGCTTTAGTGTCATCCGCAAACTTGGAGATATTGCCTTCAATTCCCTCATCCAGATCATTAATATATATTGTAAATAGCTGGGGTCCCAGCACTGAGCCCTGCGGTACCCACTAGTCACTGCCTGCCATTGCGAAAAAGGACCTGTTTACTCCTACTCTTTGCTTCCTGTTTGCCATTCAGTTCTTATCCACATCAATACTGAACCCCTAATACCGTTTATGCTTTAAGTTTGTATAACTAATCTCTTATTGTGGGACCTTGTCGAAAGCCTTCTGGAAGTCCAGATATACCACATCCACTGGTTCTCCCTTATCCACGCTACTAGTTACATCCTCGAAAAATTCCACAAGATTCGTCAGGGGACAATGATTTACCTTTCGTAAATCCATGCTGACTTTGTCCAATGATTTCACCACTTTCCAAATGTGCTGCTATCCAATCTTTAATAACTGACTCTAGCAGTTTCCCCACTACGATGTTAGACTAACTGGTCTGTAATTCCCGTTTTCTCTCTCCCTCCTTCTTAAAAAGAGGGGTTACATTTGCTACCCGCCAATCCTCAGGAACTACTCAGAATCTAAAGAGTTTTGAAAGATTATCACTAATGCATCCACTATTTCCTGAGCTACTTCCTTAAGTACTCTGGGGATGCAGCCTATCTGGCCCTGGGGATTTATCGGCCTTTAATCTATTCAATTTACCCAACACCACTTCCCGACTGACCTGGATTTCACTCAATTCCTCCTTTGACCCACAGTCCCCTGCTATTTAAGGCAGATTATTTATGTCTTCCTTAGTGAAGACGGAACCAACGTAGTTTATTCAATTGGTCCGCCCATATCCTTGTTCCCCATGATCAACTCACTGTTTCTGACTGTAAGTTAATCCTCGAGGATGTTCAAGGGTTATAATTCGTGGGAGGTATAGATTCCCATACCCAGCATTCGCTCGTAGGAATTTACTCTATCCGAAAAAGAGGGGCTGGAGGCAGGGCACAGGCAGCTGCTGAAATTATATGGCGAGCAGGGAAAAGTGGTAATTGGCATACCAAGCATTGGACATATTGAGTTGAGCCTAATATGTTCACCAGCAGTAAAAAGAAGAGGAATGTCGGGTTATAATCGATTTACGCTGAGTTGAACACTTTTGTACAATATTACCCATGTCAAAATGGATGCTTTTGGAACAGCTAGGTGGATGCTTTACTCAGGGTACTTTATGGCATGTATCAATTTGAAAGAAGCATGCTATACGGTGCCCATCGCTGAGGCTCACAAGGGAATTCTGAAGTTGTCTGGAAGGGTGCATTGCCTAATGGAACCATCACAGCTTAGGCTGTTTACCAAGTTGGTATTTACCTGTGGGTACACAAAAGAGCTGGAGAAAACTCAGCGGGTGCAGCAGCATCCAAGGAGCGAAGGAGATAGGCGACGTTTCGGGTCGAGGACCCTTCTTCAGACTGGAAGAAGTACCAGGACTGGTATTTACCTGTATTGGCTCTTCTCCGACAACAAGATTATAGTGATGGCATATTGGATGAAATCCTTATAATGGGGTAGTAGACCCTCCAATTGGCAATTCAAGGAGAGTGGCTGCAACCAAGGCTCTGCTTGAGAAGCTGGGATTGTAATCCATCCAGACAAATCAAAAACTGCACCCGCTACGGGTTATGGATTTGGTGTTACACTTGAGACCTAATTTAATGAAGTTTATTCATCCCCACTAATATAAAAGCTACTGCTATATCAGAAGAGTGCCACAATCTTGCTTGCGCCAGGGTATCGACCATGTGGCAAACAGCGAACGTTATTGGTATTGGTAACTCTAAATTGGTAACCTAACATTCCAGCTGCCATGATCTCGGACCGCTACACTACCTCGAAAATTAACAAAGGTCACAAATCACAGCATTAAAAAAACAAAGTGCTGGCTGCTTTGATCGGCCACTTCGGGTACCTCGGGTAAGCTAGAAACGAGCTATAAATTGGTGGGTTAGATAATATTAAAGAATGTCATTGACCTATATATTGGAGCAACCTGATTGTTGTGCTACCAAAAATGACGCAAGTGCACCAGGCTGGGGAGCAACTGGTACGATGTCCAGTTGTGGTGGCAGATGGAACTCTCATGAGTCTACATTCCTGGAGTCACATGGGATAAACTATATAGAAATGCTGGGGGTGTTTCGTGGACTGCGGGCTTCTGTACTAATTCATGGGGATTACATGTCCGCTTTCGAATAGATAATGCTACAATAATGGTTTACATCAATCATATGGGTAGTATCAGGTCGCTAGTTTGCAATGAATTGGCTAATACAATTTGGCACTGGTGCATTGAAAGAAATAGTTGGATTTACTGCGACTATTTGCCTGGGAAGCTTAAATTCAGTGGCGGACCACCAGGTCACGTGTCTTCAATGACAACATTGTGTGGATGTTGAACCCCAATTTAGGAGATATTTATAGCTCAAATTGGGGACACCAGATATTGACCTATTTGCGTCCAGGCTGAACCATCGATACCAACGTATGTGTTGTGGGAACCAGACCCTGGGGTAATAGCATTGGATGCATTTTTATCCATTGGGGGAAATGAGTTTGCTACGCGTTTTCCCCCATGCTGTCTCACCAGTCGGGTTATTGCAGAAAATTAAACTAGACTCTACAACTGACATATTGATCTTTCCCGACTGGCCTTACACATCCATGGTACCGATGGTTGTAGAAATGTACAACAACCTTGGATGGCGATTGGGAAAACATCCCAAATTGATTACTCACTCCATTACAGGGGGGTCAGTCATCCTTGCCATGGTCATTAAACTTGTTGGCTTGCAGATTCTGAAAAGACCGCTCAACCGGGCAGGCATCTCGTCAAGAGCCATGAACCTTATTGCAGCATCGTGTCGGGGAATCCACCCGCAAACAATACCTCACTCAAATCAGAAAGTGGGAGGTTTCTGTGCCCGGAACAACAAGTCCTCCAACTCGGCAACAATACTGGATGTGTTGGAGTTTCTTGCAGGCCTCAATTTTGATGCAGGCCTCAGCTACAGTGCCATCAACAGCGACAGGAGTACGCTGTATTCATACCTGGATATAAGTATCAGCTCCCACCACCTGGTGTCTAAACTAATGAGGGGAGTATTCAATACCAATCCACTCCACGACCCAGATATACAGTAACGTGGGATGTGGGGATCATGCTGACCCTACTGAGGAGCTGGGCTCCAAATAGATGAAGCTACCATTTTGAAACAGCTCACCCTTAAGGTGGTGATGCTCATGGCACTGGCGACAGCCAAACGAGTCCAGATGTTACAAAAACTGCGACTGGACAGCATGGTGGCCAACCCTGGTCAAATAAAATTCTTTGGTAAAGAGTTATTAAAACAGCACAGGCCAGGGGCGCATGGGCTGCAGCTGGAATTTTCGGGCGTACCCTGTAGATGCCACACTCTGCATAGTCACCCATTTTCCACCACTACATCCGAGTTATTGGAGGTATCAGGATGAAGGACAGGGGCTCCTCATCAGTCACAAAAACCTCTGCATCATCGGGTGACTACACAGACGATCGCCAGGTGGCTCAGGGTGGTGCTGGATGCAGCAGGAGTTGCTACTAACATTTTTAAGTCTTATTCCACCAGGGCTGCAGCGAGGAGCCATTGGAGGTGCCCATTGGACCACATTTTCGCCCACTGCGGGCTGGGCCCGTGGGGGAAGAAACCTTTCAACGGTTCTATAACAAGTCTCTGGCCCGTTCCTGCGACATTCGCAGAAGCTATCCTGGGTACCGCTCAGTAAATGTCTGGCCCCGAATTAGGGGTTGTTGTTTAGTTGATTAATAAATTTGTGTTGATTTTTTCAGCCGCTGTCAACTGAACTCCATTATCAGTCTTACTCCATCAGAATGGCGGTAGTGTGATAAGCATGGACGTTGTTCAGGGCGTGAAATCACAGAGCTTTGAAATCTTCACGAAGTCACTCACGTGACTCCGAAGTAAAATAGTAAGATTAAACGAGAACTTACCAAGTTTGAAGTTTGATCTGTATTTTTCGAGGAGTCGCGGTGAGGGATTTCGTTGCCCACCGCTCCCACCCTCTATCATAAGGTCAAACAGGTAGTTCTACGGTTTTCATCTTACTATTTTCAGTCATGGTTGGTTCTGTGATTCCACACGCTGCTTTGAAGGATGCCTGCGCATGCGTGCTGGCGGGGTCTTCACGAAATCCCTCACCGCGACTCCTCGTAATACAGATCAAACTTCAAACTTGGTAAGTTCTCGTTTAATCTTTCTATTTTATCCTGGTTTGAATGATTTGTTTAATGTTAGCATGTGAGCTCTGTTCTTGATAGTTGTCTAGTACTTGAATCTCAATCCCATCAACAACATGTTGAAGGTTGTTATATTTACATCGATGGTCACGCCATCATATATATATATGTACTGTATACATACATGGAATATTCAGTACATAATTTGATATCCACAGATAATCTGATGGATAGGAAAGCTTTAGAGAATTAGGACAAATGTGGACAAATGGTACTTGTGTGGATGGGGCATCTTGGTTGGTGTGTGCAAGTTGGTGGAAAGGGCCTGTTTCCATGTTGTATGACTCCATGACTATACTTTCTGCTTCTGGTCAGCTTCAATTAGGATTTGGTCAGGTTTTGATTTATATCAGGGCACACTTCGGTCATTGAAGCAAATGGAAGAAAAAATAAGTGTAACAATATCTGCTGCTTTGCTATTACCACTCAGGATAACTTTCCTTCCATTTCGGTGTTCTCAAATTTTGTTTGCACAGACCCTTGATTGTTTAAAAGATTAACTTCCTTATTGAAAATAAAAATTCTACATCTGCCCTATTCCATCCCTCACAGTTGGCATCTTGTGACGTAGAGGATTTGTTACAATTATTTTGCTCTGCTAAGTCACGGTTGGGCAAATCACACAGCAAATCATGAATCACAAACACTGAGCATAATATGGTTGAAAATATGACTTTTAACAGCGTGTTTCATTTATCTGAAACATGGGGTTCAAACTCTGACCCTTAACTTTCCAATGCACATAAAACAATGAACAGCACCAAGCTGTCAATATGTCTGGCTCAATAACACTCTCGTGCGTTCAACCTGAAATTGAAACCAACCTCCATTATCTGATGTAAATCCGATGGGCAGCAGGAAGAATTTAACTAAAAGAGGCAGAGTGGCAGAGGAATTTATATATCCACTATTGGATTAGCAGGAGAAACATACAATACTGGGATGACTAACCCAACTTAATGTAATAAGGCAGAACTTCTTGTGTGTATCTTATGTGCAGAAATTACTTAAATATCATATCAAATTAATATTATGGAGGGTCCTAAAAATCAATGGTAATAGTATAAATGTAATTATTTATATGCAGTTAGAGTTTATGAAATATAGGCTATGTCCTATTTAAACTTATTAAGATTGATTTTAGTTTTACATAATTTCAGCTTGTTGACTCAATGGTAAATTTGATTTAATTTATTTTTGATCTTGGGATCAGATGTTTCCAGTCCAAATTGCCCTTTTCTTAGGCTTCCAGTTGCACAGCCAAATGTTAACAGAAAAGTTACAGATTGATTTAAAAAAAAACACTTCCCTCACCTCCAGCTTGTGACTCATCTCCACTCTCTTCCCTTCAAGCTCCCAGAACAAACATGCTCACTCTCCCATTAAGAGGTCTGTTGAAATCAATCCTTCAAAACATCTTCATTCCTTGTTAATGGCTGATACCTTTTGTATATTTAGGCACAGTTGCACATTGCTGTCATATTGCCTTGAATTCCTCAGTTGTTGGTCTGCACTCCTCCAGAAAGCAATGCCACAAGATGCAACTGAACAGCTACTTGTGGTGTGAGACCTTTCATTTGATTCCATCTTTCCTTCGTTTCCAAATTACACGTTGATTATGCTTCAGTATTTTTTTACGACTTAAAAACAGAATTATATAAAGAATCCCATGAGCGTCTTGGCCCTTTTAAGCTTCCATAAGATGCGTGTCCAAACGGATTATTTTCTGTCACTAAAAATGTAGAATTGAGCCATTATCTTACCCAGTGATTTCTTTATTTTTGCTTCACTAAATTCACATATCTGAGAACCATTCCAATCGCAGGTCACCTATTAAACTGAGAGCTTCACATCAGGGCTGGTTAATTTAGTCTTGGCCCTGGGGCATTAATTGCAGCTGTAATGCAATGAGTTGATCTCGAGTCTCGTCCTAAGGTCAGTTTATTTGCAGAAACAGCTCTACTCGCACGTATTGCCTGGTGGGCTGAGGATGCATTAAATGAGCCACTTTGATCAAGGTCGACTCTCTTCCCTTTCCACTGATGCTGCCTAACATGCTGGGTTTATGTTTATGTGTAGGAAGGAACTGCAGATGTTGGTTTAAACCAAAGATAGGGTCTGAAGAAGGGTCGTGACCCGAAATGTTACCTATTCCTTTTCTCCAGAGATACTATCAGAGCCACTGAGTTACTCCAGGTTTTTGTGTCTATCTTCGTGTTTATGTTTAAATTCTTCACTCTCTCTCCTCCACTCTTTGCCACAACCTTTCGAGTCTTTCTCCAAATTCGGAAACATTCCCATCTTTTGCACCGTGCAGTGCATATTGTTCAAAACACAATGTGTTGAAGTATCTCAGTGGGTCAGGCAGCACCCATGTGTAGGAAGGAACTACAGATGCTGGTTTATACCAAAGATAGACACAAAATGCTGGAGTAACTCAGCGGGTATGGCAGCATCGTTGGAGAAAAATAATAGGTGATGTTTCGAGTTGGAACCTTTCTTCAGATTGAGAGTAGAGGCGGAGTGGGAATAAACTGGAGATGAGAAAAGGCCAGAACAAATCAGGGCTGGTAACAGATAACCTCAGGAAGGGTGAAGCCCATAATGGCCCATTGTTGACTGGCGAAGCAGTGATAACAAGCGGGATACAAAGATCCAAACAGTGGAGCTGGTAGGATCACTAGCGCGGGGGACAGGGAAGAGAGGGGAGGGGAGAGAATGCAGGAGTTACATGAAATTAGAGAAATCAACGTTCATATCACTGGGTCGTAAGCTGCCCAAGTGAAATGTGAGGTGCTGTTCTTCCAATTTGCTTGTGGCCTCACCCTGTCACTGGAGGAGGCCCAGGACAGCTTGGTCAGTGTGGGAATGGGAAGGGAAGTTAAAATGTTTGACAACCAGGAGATCACGTAGGCCAAGGCGGACTGAGGGGAAGGAAGGGTCCTGCCCCGCAACAACGCTTATCCTTTCTCTCCATAGATGCCGCTTGAACTGCAGTTACTCCAACGCTTTGTGTTTTGCTCAAGAACCCAGCATTTGCAGTTTCTTGCATCTCAGCTGTACGTTGTTACCATGGCAATGCATTTGCCCTGTGATGTGTAGATGAATTAAGCAGCAAGACTTGATGTTGCTGAACATTGACTGCTTGTTTCAGATTCACAATCTGTGGCCACTGGTCCAACACACATTGGTAACGTGTATCATGGTCCGCCTTGCTGGTTGCAACCTGTGTTCTCTCTTTAGCTCCTCTCCAAGCTTGAATTACCACATTTTTGGTGAGATTTTGTTGCCAGAACACAAATAAAGAATCATAATTTCCTTTATTAATACATAAACCATCTAACAGCTCAAGACAGTGCAAAGTTTGGGAACAGCTCCATCCAAGACCCCAAGAAATTGCAGAGAGTTGTGGACATATCCCAGACCATCATGGAAACCAACCTCCCTTCCACCGACTCCATCTACACTTCACGCTGCCTCGACAGGGCCACCAACATAATCAAGGACAAGTTTCACCATCAACCTCATTGGAGATCTTCGGACTATCTTTAATCTGACTTTATCTTGCACTATATGTTATTTCCTTCATTCTATGCACTATGGATGGCTTGATTGTAAACATATGTAGTCCTTTTGCTAAATGGATAGCACACAATAAAAAATATTTTCATTTGACGTGAAAGTAATAACAAACTAAACTAAAATAAAGTCCAATAAAGTCCAATTAAACATAGCTGAAAGGTCTCAAATGAGGTAGATGGGAGGTCAGGACTGCTCTCAAGTTGGTGAGAAGATGGTGCAGATGCCAGATAACAGCTGGGAAGAAACTGTCCCTGAATCTGGAGGTATGCGTTTGCAAACCTTTGTATCTCTTGCCTAATGGGATAGGATTGGCACTGGATGGGATAGGATGGGATAGGTGAGACTTGTCCTTGATAATGCTGGTGGCCTTATCGAGCCAGCATGAAGTGTAGATGAAGTAAATGGAAGGTTGGTTTGTGTGTTGGTCTGGGCTGTGTCCTCAATTCACTGCAATTTCGTGCGGTCTTGGATGGAGTTGTTCCCAAACCATGTTGTAGCGTGTGCCCTTCTCCAATATGATGCCTTGAATAGAGGATACTAGCTACAAGTAGAGGTTGGACACACATGCATTGTCTTCTCTGAAATATTGGTGGTTGAGGGGAAACCTGATATAGTTATATAAAATCATGCGAGGCATAGACAGTCAGAGCCGTTTTCGCAGGTTTCAAGCAGTTTATCAAATGCTAGAGGGCATAGTTTTTAAGTGAGAGGGGTAAACTTTAAAGGAGATGTGTGGGGTCATTTATTTACACAATGGGTGCTGGGTGCCTGGAACGTGCTGTCATAGGTGGTGATGGAGGTAGATACAATAGTGGCATTCAAGAGACGTTTTAGACAGGGACACGGACATGTAGGGAGTGAAGGGATATTGATTATGTGCAAGCAGATAAGAATTGGTCTTGGCATCATGATCGGCACAGACATTGCGGGCCGAAGGGCTTGTTCGAGTGCTGTTCTATGTTCTATGTTCTATGTTCTGACATTAATCTGTAGCGTGTTCTGGGCCACTGCGGGTTGGGATTCTTGCTCCATCTCATCTATTCATTGATCAATGTGCCTGGAACCGCATCAGAAAATTGAGGCGCTCATTCATGTGTGACTTGCCCAATACCCATGTGATGATTTTGAAAGCAATGAGCATTTTACCTGTAGGAGGTTCAGGCATAGGTTAGTTTAGTTTAGAGATAGAGTGTGGAAGCAGTTGTTGGCCCACTGAGTTCACGCCAACCAGCCATATCACCCATATACTAGTTCTATTCTAAACACTAGAGGCAATTTCAAGCAGCCTATGGACTTATTAAGCAGCACATCTTTGGAATGTGGGAAGAAACGGGAGAACCTGGATAAAACCCACCCCTTCACTGCGAGAATGAACAAACTCCACACAGACAGCACCTATAGTCAGGATTGAACCCGGGTCTCTGGCGCTGAAAGGCAGCAACGCTACCACTGCACCACCATGCCGCCAGTAGGTGAACCATTAGTTGAAAGCAATGAGCACTTTTACCTTCAGGGGGTTCAGGCATGGGGTCCACAGCATTCCCTTGCTTCAACTGCACCACTAAATTAGCCCCATGCATATGTGTTAAGACAATAAACAGCACATTCAACCAGAGGGACACTTCAGGGTAATGAGGTGGGAGCATCAAATCTTGCACAGGGTGAATTGGGCACGAGTTAATGACAGTATGTGATCCTAAAGCTGGAAACCCATGTTGTTAGACCATCGACGTTTCTAAAGCTGTTTCAGATATTGTCTTGATTAGCACATTCTATACTTGGGCTTTATGTTTCTCCAAATCTAATGATCTCCTCCCCCACATGTGGCAATGTTGTTACCACATGTGTGCTGCCCACCTGTGGACATTGAGCATCGGAAGCAGGTCCCCAGTGTTTTATTCTCTTTCGGGCCATCAGCTGACCTCCTGTTAATTCCTGGCATGACCCATAAATGCCGCAAGTGTTAATATTTTATATTTGGCTGTCATTCTGGCACCTTGCTGCTTTCTAGCCCTGAGCTGGGAAGAGTGTTTTAAATTATTTCTCTCATCGTTGCATGTTCTTGGCCAGAAGCCAGAAACAGTTTGCTGATTTCCCCAAACACTCCTCCCACCACCCTATCCCCAGCAACTTTTACCAATAGACGCACAGAGTTTGAATTCTTTTTTTTTATACAGCACAGGTTCCCAGCTGTGAACTGGGAACTGTATTTCAAATCGTTTTTCATTAACCATTAACTGACCTTCCATGTATTCCCTGAACAATAACTCTGATCCAAGTGATATTGAAATCAGTGTTTCTGATGGTCCTTTATTTCATAAATCCTCATTCCCCACATTTATTATTCATCCTACATTTATTGTTTGTTGAAGTCACGTTCCTTGTGCTGCATTCTGTCACCAGCGATTTCTTCCTTCACAAACACTGTTTTTATTATTGAGTTGTACTCCTCATATTTTCTTCATTCTTGCTCCCCTGGTTTTCTTGTTTTTAGCTCCTAATCTGGTTCTTTATTCTCAAATGGAGACATGAAGAACTGCAGATGGTGGTTTAAAAAAAAAGACACAAAGTGCTGGGGTAACTCAGCGGGATAGCATATCAGGAGAACATGGATAGGTGACGTTTCGGGTAAGCACTCTTAGACGAGCCCTGACTCGAATTGTCACCTATCCATGTTCTCTGGAGATGCTGTCTGTCCCGCTGAGTTACTCTTGAGTAATACTTTGTGTCTTTCTTTATTCTCAACTCCCATCGTAGTGGAGTGGTGAAGTACTGCTCATTTATTTTTTAACTAGACTAAGTGGGACCCGTTGGGCCCCTATCACATGGGACGCCTGGTCCCCCAATGCAACCCGTTCCCCAATGCAATATTCCACCACTCACCCATTCCCCCAATGCAACACGTCCCACCAAAGCAATATTGCACCACTCACGCACAGTCCCCAACTGAGCAGGCACGGCTCATTTCCCCTCATCCCCAAGCACTCACTCCCCCTCCTCTTCACCCTCCCTCTTATTCCAATTCTCCTTCTCCGCACTCCCCTACCCCACTTATCCTCCACTCACCTCTCACTTCCTCCTTAAACTCTCTCCCCTCCCTCTACCCCCCCCTCCTATCCCTCTATACCCCCTCTCCTTACCTCCCCTATCCCCCACTATAACCTCATGACCTCCCCAATATGCCCCCCCTCCTCTCCCTCTATTTCCCCCTCCTCCCTCACTCTCCTCACCTCCCCACTTTTTACCCCTCTCCCTCCCTACCCCTTCATCTTCTTCCCCAATCCCCCATTTTCCCTCCTCACCTCCCCCAAACCCTCCCTCACCTCTCCCTCCCTCTCCTTTCCCCTATCCTCAGTCGCTCCCTCCCTCCCTCCATCCATAAAAAGCAGCATCTGCAGTTCCTTCCTCCACAGGTCATTCATTGTTAGCTGTGGTTTAGATCCCGTTGACTTGACGATTGGACCAGTTTGCATTGTGTGTTTGTGTGTGAGTAACTCAAACTCCGCGCAAACTGCTTGGCCAACCTGCAACCCGACTCTCCCTCTCTTCCTCTGCCCGCTCCGGCTCAGCCACCGCTCGACCCATCCCCACCCTGCATGCATGCCCACTGGTGCCGCTCGGCCCATCCCCGCCCTGCCCACCTCGCTGCCTTACATGCCTGCTCGTACCTACCTGCCCCCTGGGGGGGGGGGGGGGGGGGTGGAGTTGGTATTCGTCCATGTGGGCACCATTAGCTTCAATGAGCTGGTGGAGAAGATTTCCTCTGAGAAGGCCGTGAGGGTGAGTTACCACAACGGCGGCGGCGGAGGAGACGGACCCGGGGGGACGGGTAGACGGGACCGCCATTGCCGCACAGGGTGGGCGGGGGAGGGAGTGGGGTGAATGATGAGGGAGAGAGAGAGAGACGGGACCAGGGCCTTCACTGGGCCTCAACTGAACCCCTCCCCCCCGCGGCCGTCGTATTGGTGGTGGAGACGATAGACAAGTTACTATGAGGGGAGAGAGGAGTTAGTTAGAGCAAGGCGGGTGCAGGAAGGGGGAATCGCCATCCCAGCTGTTGTGGCATTGACTGACAGGAGAAGGACCAATCTGCTGGTGTGCTGACTGAAAGAATCTGCGCGTGCATTTTTACAATATTTTTTTAAACCTCGATAACAGTTACAATATACCACCGATCGGAACGAAACTTGTTGCACTCGCAGCACAGGAGAACGGTGAGTAACCTGGCAAAAATTGTTTTAGTTAGCGCTATCGTGTACCATTTTTTGTGCAAATAGTATAAAACCCCCGAAGTTTTAGTTATGTATAGATAGATGGATAGATAGATAGAAAGAAAGATAGATAGATAGATAGATAGATAGATAGATAGATAGATAGATAGATAGATAGATAGATAGATAGATAGATAGATAGATAGATAGATAGATAGATAGATAGATAGATAGATAGATAGATAGATAGATAGATAGAATATTTAAAAACATCCCATTCCCAATTCTTGCTTATTTTTAAAGCCTTGTTTTTATACATAGAAAAATGCTATTCCTAATATAATACTCTTTTAAGTCCTGTTTACATTGCAATTTATATTTTGAGATCCCATTCAGGATCTTTTCAAGTGTTTATATTCCCCAAGACCCTTACAGGAGAACGGTGAGTAACCTGGTGAAAAACGTAGCGCTATCGCTTACAGTTTTTGCGCAAATAGAAAAACCCCGTAAACCAGAAGAGCACAAGATCAGAGGTTTAGTTATGTAAAGATAGATAGGGAGATGGAGAGATAGATAGAGAAATAGAGATAGTGAAGAGGAAATAGTGAAGAGGAAATAGAGAAGAGAAGATAGAAAATAGATAGATAGATAGATAGATAGATAGATAGATAGATAGATAGATAGATAGATAGATAGATAGATAGATAGATAGATAGATAGATGATAGAAGATAGAAAGAAGATTAAAAAAATCCCATCCTAATTCTTGCTTATTTTTAAAGCTCTTTTTATACAGTAGAAACATGCCATTCCTAATATAATGCTCTTTTAAGTCCTGTTTATATTGCAACTTTTATTTTGACATCCCATTCACGATCTTTTCAAGTGTTTATATTCCCTAAGACCCTTACTCCTGGTATTTCTTTTCAAATCCTGTTCCAAGGGATTGTTTCCTAAGCCCTACGTTACTTTAAAAAAAAATCCTGGTTAGAGTGCGGCTCCTTGAATCAAAATACAGTAGCTGGGATTTTCCATGATGTTGCTGATGTGAATTTTGTTGTTAGTTATGTTTCGTTGGAAAATAATGCATCTATATGTGTCAACAATTCCATTGGTGGGGATTTTCAAGTTGTTAACTGGGATTCATTGAGATTAAACAATCTGATGTTTTATTGAATAAATACAGGATCCGTTCCCATAGCTGACTTTGTGGGCCTGTATCTCAGCCACCCCTGGTAGCCCTGGTGGACAGTTATGGCACCGTACGACTCCTCTCGGAGGCCGTGTCCTCTGTTGGTCCAGCAAAATGGATAATCCAGCAAAACTTTGGAACCGAGGGTGCCGGAAATGTATATGGTATAATGGAATCACATGGAACTGTAGATGCCAGATGTTGTACGTTCAATGTTCTATAAATCTTGGGCAAAACACAAAGTGCTGGAGTAATTCAAAGGGGCAGGCACCATCTATGAAGGGAATGGACAGATAACATTTTAGGTTGGGAGCCTTCTTCAGACTGATTCGGTCTGAATAAAGAACCCAACCCAAAAATGTCACCTAAACACTTCCTCCACTGATGATGCCTGACCCAGTGATTTACTCCAGCACTTTGTGTATTGCTTAAGATATAAGGTATAAACCCTGTCATCAACAATGGTAGTAAATGTAACCGTGAGCACTTCAATGTGCAGATAAGGAAACATTTCAACCATTTTAATGTGCAGATAAGGAAACACGCTTCCTTTACTATTTTACATTTTGCTTTGCATTTGATGTCTTTAACATAATAGGTTACAATAAAAGATATTTCAATTTTCTGCAGACAATGTGAGTTCTTCCACTTCTTCAGAAGCAATTGTTTACTCTTGCAGTGTTGCATAACTTTCCTACCAGTTTACATTGGACCTCTCCTCTCCCACACATTCACCATTTCCTAATGACAACATTCTTCCCCCTCATCTCTTCCTCCTCCAGTCTTGAGGACAACATTCACTTCACTGTTTTCAAGCCGGGCCGCCAACTTTCATTAATGCTCAATCAGTGCATAATCAGAATTTTGAATTCAATCCCTCTCTCCTTCAGCTTCTTCTGGAAGCTTCTACTGCTCATCGGTCTCAGATTTCTATCCATTCATTGGCCCCTTTCAAAGTTCACAGGTTCATAAGTAATAGAAGCAGAATTAGGCCATACAGCCGGCCCATTGAGTCTACTCACGGCTGTGGAGCAAAGTCAATGGATATTTTGCTTGATTAGTAGGGTGTCTGGGGTTATAAGGAGAAGGGAACAGAATGGGGATGAGACAGAAAGATAGATCAGCCATGATTGAATGGCAGAGTAGACAATGCCTTAATTCTTCTCCTTTATCTTATGAACTTATGATTTCAATCATTGCTCATCTCTCTTTCCCTCTCAACCCTGTTCTCTTGCCTTCTCCCCAAAACCTTTAACACCCTTACTAATCAAGAACCTGCCTATTTCCACTTTAAAAATACCCAAAGATGGCCTCCGCATCTCTCTGTGGCAATGAATTCCACAGATTCACCAAGAAATTCCCCCTCATCTTTCTAAAGGAACGTCCTTTTATTCTGAGGCTGTGTCACCTGGTCCTAGACTCTCCCACCAGTGGAAACGTCCTTTCTACAGCCACTCTATTCAGGTCTTTCACTATTCGGTAAGTGTCAATGAGGTCCCCCCTCATCTTTCTAAATTCCAGCGAGTGCAGCCCAGTGCAGTCAACTGCTTTCCAATCCTATTGCTTGCTGCATCAAGAATGAAACAGATTGGGGAGGTGAAGAATCTTTTGTTGCTTCTCACAGTAGGAATGGATCCAAGTCATGTCCGTGCCTACTAACCAGCACAAAGCAGAGGTGGCCTGACTACAAGGTGAAGCATCATCTCAAACCCATCCTGTTTTGTATCATGTCCATTGACTGGCAACCCAAGCGAGAGCACAAAGCTTCCACTACACCCACCCGTGCCAAGCTTTCTGCTTCCCCCTCAAACACCCCACTCCTCAGCTTTAATTCCAACATTTAAAAAATAAATCTTGCTCCTTCCCCTCCAAAATCCCCCCTGCACCTTTCTCTCTCTTTACTGCCACTATTGAGCTGGGCACAGAACAATTCTGATTATTAACAAACTACTGGGAACGTCAAGGTTTAGCACAGGGTAGGTGTCCACTAACAGATCCAGCATTGGGTAGATACAGACAAAATCTCCACATAAACTGCTCCATCAAGCACTCCCAGAGCAGATACACTGTTGAAAATAAACTGACTTGATTGATTAAATTAATTGAAGGATACATCATGGAAATAGGCCATACAGTTTGTTGCTTTTTGTTAGTATGACTGTATGGCAAATCAAATTCCTCGTATGTGGCAAAACATACTTGGTTTATAAAGTGAGTATGAGTATGAGTACAGCCCGCCAAGTCCACACCTACCACCTACCATCGATACATGAGGTTCACACACATTCTATGTTATCCACCTTTTGCATCCACTCCAATTTACAGAGGTTAATTAACCTACAAACATGCACGTCTTGGGGATGTGGGAGGAAACTGGGCACTCGGAGGAAACCCACGGGGCCACAGGTTGAACGAGCAAACTCCACCCAGACAGCACCTGAGATCAGGATCAAACCCGGGTCTCTGGAGCTGAGAGGTAGCATCTCTGCCAGCTGCGTTACTGTGCCACCAAAGTGTTTCTGTTCTGATTCCGTTCCTCAGTATAGGAGTAAGATCTTGAGATGTTGTGTTAGTGCCATCGATGCAGGGCTGGATGTCAGGGGGATCAACAGTACACAATGAAGCAATAGGGTGAGATGGGCAGCAATTCTCACATGGGGTTGCTGCTGGCAATGCCCTTCTATCAAAAAGTATAACCTCTGAACACTTCCGAGGAACATCCGACAGGAGTCCCTTAGTTGAGTTCATGAACACGGTGGGAAAGGATAAGAGTGTGAGCAGTCACGATGTGACAGATCTCTAACACCTTATACTGATTAACCAGGATGATTCCAATGTCAACACATCTCAATAACAGTATGAAGGTCTCCTTGATTTCAGCATGCATTATCTCCTCTAGTGCCAGGGCACTGGGCCTCTCTCTGTTCTTGATAAGTTCACTGACGGCACCAAACAGGAATCGGTGTAAGGACCTTCATTTCTGCCACTATCCAGGGACTCCACCCGCCCACCCTGGAGAAGGGATAGAGAGAGGCTCCAACTTCCATCTGCTCGCCAGTCAGGTACGCCAGGGTGGCAAGGTGCTGCAGCGGTAGAGTTGCTGCCTCAAAGCACCAGAGGACCGGGTTCAATCCTGACTACGGGTGCTGTCTGTATGGAGTTTGTACGTTCTCCCTGTGACCGGGGTCTCTGACGCTGTAAGGCAGCAACTCTACTGCTGAGCCATTGTGCCGCTGGGAGGTGGTGGGATGAACCTGGAGACGATGCATCGGGAGTACACAGGAGTCAAGCGTGAATGAGCAGAGGAGCACACAAACTGAAATTCACAGCAAAACAAGTTCCTTGTGAATAGGCGAGTGTACTTACAACATTTGTACAAGAGCAAAGCTCGTGCACAAGGATAAATTACTGTTATTGGCTGCTTGTCTGCTTGCACTGGGTGGATAAGGGAGAGCTGTACCAGAACAAAAATGTTAAGGAGCCAAGTCAAGAATTTCAAAAAGGCATTACAAATTCCACAGTAGCAAAGCATGTCTTATTTTATTCATTTTATGAATTTTGATGTTCTTATGTCATGTTATTTCTGGACGGCATGTGTGTAACTTTCCAGAAAAGCCATTCAAACAAAGTATAAGGCCACACATTTTAGCGTGGTGAATGTGTACAGCCCATTGAAGCCTGCCAGCTGGATTAGCTGCAGCTGTTTTGCAGAGAAAGCACATATTAGTAAAAAAATTCTGAAAATTGGCAAAACAAGCTGATACTTTTTTTCTCTTTTACACCCTGAAATAACGGAAATAGACCAACAATAACATATTCATCAGATGAGTCGACTTAAACAACTATCAATCACTTACTAAATGTAGCTTGAACACTTCAGTCTGCAAACAATGCATGTTTTATATAATTGGATAGTTTATAATCATCGGTTTATGTCCTCCTGATAACTGTGATAGATTTTTTTCCCCAAAGAAACTCAGCCCAGGATTAATTAAATTGTTGATAATGCATCCATTACAAATATATCCAATTTATTTCAATATATTTATGGTACATTTGTTTCCAAGAATATTATTTCTTAATTTTTTTTGGTCTCCCTATTTACTCGATGACCCTGCAATTTGTGTTCTACTTCCTGCCACTGAGCAGCTGCGAGTTTGTCAGAGGTGTTTTACAGGCACGGCACAGCGGCCCAGCAGTAGAGTTGCAGCCTTAAGGGCTTGTCCCACTTGGGCGTCATTAGCGCGTCACGCAGGTGGCACGCAAAGATTTTATGAATCCCAAAATCCTCAGGGCGCTGCGTGTGACCGCTCACCACTGCCTACGTCACCACGCACCATGCGCGCGTAATGCGCACCATGCGTGCATCAGGTGCGCATCACGAAGTGTAAATTATGTCGCGTAAATGACGTGCAAATGACGCCCACGTGGGACAGGCCCTTTATAGTGACAGAAACCCGGGTTTGATCCTGACTGCAGGTGTTGTCTTTTCGGAGTTTGTACATTCTCCCTGTGATCGTGTGGGTTTTCTCTGGGTGCTCTGGTTTCCTCCCACACTTCAATGATGTACAGGTTTGCACGTTAATTGGCTTTGTTAAGTTGTAAAAATTGTCCCAAGTATGTGGAATTGTGTTAGTGTACGGAGTGATCGCTGGCCGGCATGGACTTGGTGGGCCGAATGGCCCTGCCTCTGCACTGTATTCCTGTAGTCTAAAGTCTAAAGTAAATTCTAAATCCTATGCATAGGGCTTGAAATCCAGCAGTGATGTAGTGGCAAAAGGTTCAAAGAAAGGTGATGACATTGAACATTTAACTCATTGCTTCTCACTAAGTTATTCTGGGAATGTCAGAACAACATTACGAAGATATGCATTTTGAACTTTCTTGATGACAGTTGAATTCCTTGTATGAGGAGGCAGGGGGCAGGCTTCCAGATTTATACAGAGCTTGTCTGTAGGTAAGAGTTTAGTTTGTTGAGAGATATAGCATGGATATAGGCATTTCATCCCACCTAGTCCATGTCGACCACTGATCACCCATTGATTGACATTAGTTCCATATTATCGCACTTTCTTGTCAACGCCCTGCACATTCGGGGCAATTTAAAGAGGCCAGTTAACCTACAAACCAACACATCCTTGTGATTTTTAGTTTAGTTTTGAGATACAGCACGGAACCAGGCCCTTCAACCCACTGAGTTGATCCGACCAGTGATCCCCGCACACTAACACTATCTATCCAACACACGCTAGGGACAATTCAAATTTTACAAAGCCAATTAACCTACAAACCAATATGTCTTTTGAGTGTGAGAGGAAAACGGAACTCCTGGGGAAAACCCACACAGGTCATTGGAGAACGTATAAACTCTATACAGACAGCACCTGAAGTCTGGATTGAACCCGGGACTCTTGCGCTATAAGGCAGCAACTCTACTGATGTGCCACAGTGCTGCCCCTGTGCTACTGCACCAGCCTAAGTATGAGGGTCAGGAGCTGAACTCACCCAATGAGTGAAGAACATTTGTTGAATTGAATTGAATTGAAAGATACAGCAGGGAAACAGGCCCTTCGGCCCACTGGGTGCATGTCGACCATCGATCATGCGTTCACATTCGTTCTATGTTCTCCCACTTTTCCATCCACTTTATTATGGGCCAATTAACCTACAAACCTGCATGTGTTAAGGATGTGGGAGGAAACCAGAGCACTCAGACGAAACCCATGAGTTTCCAGCAGCAACTCTACCGCTGCGCCCCGTGGTGTGGGAGGAAACCAGAGCAACCGGAGGAACCCACGAGGACACACAGGGAGAATGTGCAAACTCCGCACAGACAGCACCCGAGGTTAGGATCGAACCCGGGTCTCATGGTCTGTGGGACAGCATTTCAATCAGCAGCACCTCTGTGCTGCCCTAGATAGCCCATGCCACTAAGGTGTTCATTTGAATCCTGGTCTCAAGATATAGCTTCAGCAGAACCCTTTGCACAACAATGGAACTCATTGTGAGGTGTCGACTACATCTGGCAACCAAAACCTGCTTGCTCCGCTATTTTATAAAGACTGGATCATTTAACCATATGTGGTACTACAGTATGGGATTTTCATGACTGTTTTAGGTGCCTCCTTGTTGGGTAGAAGAAGGGACTGAATGTTTCTGTTCAGTGTAGATAGATCCAAAATATTGATAATGACAAATGCATTGAAATCAGACTGTGGCAAGTGATTGTCAACAGTGTGTCCAGCTGCCCAAAGCTGAAGAAGGATCTCGGCCTGAAATGTCACATTTCTTTTTGCCAGAGATGATGCCTGACCCGCTGAGGTCCAGCTTTTTGTGTCTATCTTTTAAGAGAAGGGTTGTTGTCTTGACACCAGGTCACGAGGTTCTTAGGCTTATGCGGAATATCACCAAGTACTCCGGGAGAGAGGGGCAGGAAGGTGAGGTTCACCCTTCCGTCTACAGGGGACATTTCCATCCACAGGAGACATTGGGTGTATGAATGGAAAGCTCAGTGCTGAGCCATTATACAACGTGTTGCTATGTGCCCGCCAGTGTAGCCCACACCTTCAGTGGAAGTACAGTAGGTGCAAAGAGCCTACATACTCTGCTTCAGGAAAATTGGAACTAATTAACACTTGAGTTCCAAACCTGCAGGTTTCAGTTTCGACAGCCCCAGGCAAGTTGAAATGATGGTAATCAGCAATTAAACTCAAAACTGTGTGCTAAATCAAGACTTTCAAACAGTTGTCTCATTAGCACAGAACATTTAGTGCCCCTTTTCTTCCTTTCGTTAAAATAACCTTCAGGTGTTCAAGGCACCAAGACACTCTCAGCTACAAACTTTAGCAAGAGACATGAAATAAAACAGCTGGCAAGCCTGTGGATTTAAAAACAAGTTGAAAGAAGTCAAAGTTCTCTGTTTAGTTCTCCACGGGAGGTAGTTTTGCTCGGATTATTCTTCATCAAAGACAATGTCAACATCTCCATGTCCCCACCTCATCCTTGGCAAGCAGCACTGGATCAGAAACACTGCTGAGATTTTCATCAGACTGGGAAGAGCAGGGCAAACGTGACCCGTTGGTGCCAAACCAAAACTTTGTGCACCCTGAGTTAAGACTACCAAACTTCATTGGGCGATTGGATTCTAATTTTACCTGTCGCTATGTATGTAAGTCGGAGACCACTAGTTGGGGAGATTTTTCTGCAATCTGGCAATTAATAATAAATGTGGGATAACATCCCACTCCAAAGACGTACAGGTATGATGGTTAATTGGTGTATGTGTAAATTGTCCCTAGTGCAGGATAGTGTTAATGTGCGGGGATCACTGGTCGGTGCGGCCATGGTGGGCTAAAGGGCCTGTTTCCGTGCTGTATCTCTAAATGAAACTAAACTAAACTAATCTAAACATCGAACTGGTATGAATGGATGATCAATGGTCAGCGTGGACTCGTGTGTCGAAGGGTCTATTTGTCTGAAGAAGGGTCCATACCCAAAACATCACCTATCCATGTTCATTGGGGATGTTGCCAGACCCGCTGTTTTTTTAGTTTAATTTAATTTAGAGATACAGCACAGAAACAGACCCTTCAGCCCATTGAGTCCATGCTGGCCAGTTATCTCCGTACACTAGCACTATCCTGCACACAAGGGAAATGTTACAATTTTTATCGAAGCCTATTAACCTAAAAATCTGTACTCTTTGGAGTGTGGGAGGAAACGGGAGCACCCGGAGAAAATCCATGCGGTCAAAAGGAGAACGTACCAACTCCGTACAGACAGCACCTGTAATCATGATCAAACCCGGGTCTCTGGTGCTGTAAGGCAATAACTACCGCTGTTTCTCAAAGTTCCTCCAGCACTTTGTGTCCTTCTGATTCCATGATGTCCTTCTAAACTTCAAACTCTAAACTCGAATAATAAATTCACACCTTTTTTTAAAATTCAAGGTAACATAACAAGGCTCACAGAGGTGTAGGGGAACAACATGAATCTATGTTATCCCATTCTGAAGAAGGGTCCAAACCCTAAACATTACCTATTAATGTTCTTTAGAGATGCCGCCTGACCCATTGATTCACACCAGCACTTTGAGCCGTTTATTAATACTGCAAGACATTTGAGTTACTTGTTCACATTTGGTTAAAAGTCATTTGTATGTGTGAAATAAAAACTATGGTACCAGTTTTATGGACTTGTCTCACAGCTTATGTATTTGTGAATTTGTAGTCCAGTTGTGTGTTCAGAAGTAATACTCAGGAAGTAGAAACAAGGAACAGCAGATGCTGGTTTATACAAAAGATATTCACAAAGTATAACTCAAACAGCATCTCTGGAGAAAAGGTGACGTTTCAGGTCGGGACACCTCTTCGGACTTCACATGGAGGTCCTTGCAGATAACTTTTGCGTCAGAGAATTCCACAGATTCACAACTCTCTGAGTGAAGACGTTTTTCCTCATCTCTGTCCTAAATGGCCTACCCCTACTCTTAAACTGTGAACTCTGGTTCTGGACATTTTTCCCGCATCTAGCCTGTCCAATCCTTTAAGGATTTTATATGTTTCTATACGGTCCCCTCTCATCCTTCAAAATTCCAGTGAATACAAGCCCAGTCAACCCATTCTTTCTTCATATGTCAGTCCCGCCATCCCAATTAACCTGGTGAACCTACGCTGCACTCCCTCAATAGCAATAATGTCCTTCCACAAATTAGGAGAACAAAACGGCACACAATACTCCAGGTGTGGTCTCACCAGGGCCCTGGACAACTGCAGTAGGACCTCCTTGCTCCTAAACTCAAATCCTCTCGCAATGAAGGCCAGCATGCCATTAGCTTCCTTCACTGCCTGCTGTACCTGCATGCTTACTTTCAGTGACCGATGTACAAGCACACCCAGGTCTCGTTGCACGTCCCCTTTTCCTAATTTGACACCATCCAGATAATAATCTGCCTTCCTGTCCTTGCCACCAAAGTGGATAACCTCACATTTAACGACATTAAACTGCATCTGCCAAGCATCTGCCCACTCACCTAACCTATCCAAGTCACCCTGCAGCCTCATAGTATCCTCATCGCAGCTCACACTGCCACCCAGCTTTGTGTCATCCGCAAACTTGGAGATGTCACATTTATTTCCCTCATCTAAATCATTAATATACATTGTAAATAATGGGGGTCCCAGCACCTTGCAGCACCCCACTAGTCACTGCCTGCCATTCTGAAAAGGACCCGTTAATTCCTGTCTGCCAACCAGTTCTCTATCAATGTCTTACCCTACCTTCAATACCATGTGCTCTAATTTTGCACACTCATCTCTTGTGTGGGACCTTGTCAAAGATTTTTGGAAAGTCCAGATACACCTCATCCACTAGCTCGCCCTTATCCATTCTACTTGTTACACCTACAAAAAAATCCAGATGATTAGTCAAGCATGATTTCCCCTTCATAAATCCATGCTGACTTTGACCGATCCTGTCACTGCTTTCCAAGTGCGCTACTATAACATCTTTAATAATCGACTCAAGCATCTTCCGATGTAAGGCTAGCTGGTCTATAATTCCCTGTTTTCTTTCTCCCTCCTTTCTTAAAAAGTGGGGTTACATTGGCTACCCTCCAGTCCACAGGAACTGATCCAGAGTCGATGGAACATTGGAAAACGATCACAAATGCATCACATAAAAAAGACCTCCAAAACAAAACTTATAGACAGACTAAAAATAACAAAAAGCGTGAAAGGACAGACAGCTGCTGGCGAGGATGCCACACTCGATGGCGCCACCACTCGGAAACCACTCAACACCATTTCCTGACGAATTTGGATTCCCTTCAGTTCCTCCCTCCCACTAGATCCCCGGTACCCTAGTATTTCTGGGAGATTGTTTGAGTCTTCCTTAGTGAAGACAGAACCAAAATACTCAGTTAACTGTTCTGCCATTTCCTTGTTTCCCATTATAAAGTCACCTGTCTCTGATTGTAAGGGACCTACATTTGGCTTCACTAATCTTAAGCTTTTTACATATCTAAAGAAGCTTTTACAGTCCGTTTTTATATTCCCCACAAGCATTCTTTCATGCTCTTTATTCCCCCTCTTAATTAACTATTTTGTCCTCCTCTGTTGAGTTCTAAATTTCTCCCAGTCCTCCGGTTTGCTACTTCCTCTGGCCAATTTATATGCCTCTTCCTTGGATTTAACACTATCCTTGATTTCCCTCGTTTGCCATGGTTGAGTTGCCTTCCCCGTTTTATTTTTTCGCCAGACAGGGATGAACAATTTTTAGAGTTCATCCATGCGGTCTTGAAATCTTTGCCATTGCATCTCCACCCTTTAAGTATAATTTGCCAGTCTATGCTAGCCAATTCCCGTCTCATACCTTCAAAGTCTCCTTTCTTTAAGTTCAGGACCTTCGTCTCTGAATTAACCGTGTCACTTTCCATCCTAATGCAGAATTCCACCATATTATGGTCACTGTTGCCCAAGAGGCTCTGCACGACAAGATTGCATCATAGTTCTTAGGACCAGGAATCGCTCCATCATTAAACAAAACAAATGCTGGATCACCTTGGAAGTGCATGACCCAGCTAGGTGGATCCCAGAATATAGGGGCATAATTGTTTAACTAGCCGCTGATCTATTGTAGAAAGGATTTGGTTTTCTTTGGAATCCTGGCCTGGTTAAGTTTATTTATTTCAGTTATCTCAGGCACCCAAAGGAATCCAAGCTAACGCTAGTGACATTCCTGGCCTGAGTCTGAAGAAGGGTCTCGACCCGAAACGTCACCCATTCCTTCTCTGCAGAGATGCTGCCTGTCCCACTAAGTTACTCCAGCTTTCTGTGTCTATCTTCTGGGAAACAGGTTCTCTTCCACCCTATTTCTATCTTATTGAGGAATGTACCCATGGGCCGACTGAAGGTATCACATTTTTTCCTGAGGGGGATCAATAGGGTGAATGCAGAGTCTTTCACCCAGAGTAGGGGAATCAAAAACAAGAGGACATATGTTTAGGGTGAGAGGGGCAAGATTTAATACGAACCTGAGGGACAACCTTTTCACTGAGAGAGTGGTGGGTATATGGAGCGAGCTGCCAGAGGAGGTAGTTGAAGTAGAAACTATAAAATAATTTATAACACTTGGATAGGTAGATAGATAGGAAAGGTTTAGTGGAATTCATTACCACAGATGGTTGTGGAGGTTATATCAATGTATGTGATTGACAGATTTTTGATTAATAAGGGTGTCAGGCATTAAGGAGAGAAGACGGGAGAATGGGGTTGAGAGGGAAAGATAGATCAGACATGATTAAATGGTGGAGTAGACATGATGGGACGAATGGCCTAATTCTGCTCCTATAACTTATGAACACGAATGGGGTTGAGAGGGAAAGATAGATCAGCCATGATTGAATGTCGGAGTAGACTCGATGGGCTGAATGGTCTAATTCTGCTCCTATTTTTTATGGTCTTATGGATATGGACCACAGTCTGGCGTATGGAACTAGATTAGATAAGGACGATTGGTCAGCATAGAGAAAGAAGTTGGATTAAAGGGCCTGTTTCCGTGCTGTGTAACTATATCTTTACGACCTCAGCTGCAGGTCTCCTCCGCTAAGGATAGGAGTTTCTTCGCTCTGTGAAGGAAAAGTACATTCCTTCGTCTCCGACCCTTCTTCTCATGAATTGTTCAGTGCTTTGTCAAGTGTAAACTCTCTTCCTTCGATAACTACTTCCTCTCCATTGGGTGTCCCTGCATGACTTTGGAGGTGACCCCAGTGTGGGTCAGGAGGTGACCTAAGGTTTCAATCTGGAAGAGTAGCAACGATTTTTTACAGCCAACAGGGTTTACTATATGTAAAATCAGGAAATTAGTGAAGGTCTTGACCCAAAACGTCACCCATTCCTTCTCTCCAGAGATGCTGCCCGTCCCGCTGAGTTATTCCAACTTTTGGTGTCTTGAAGAGTCTGGGTGGCTCAGCTCTGTGAAACGGGGGCTTGTTTAGCAATGCACACAAAAAACATCCATTTCAAGAGATGGCAATGAGGTGTAAGGCTTTTAAGAAATTTAGTATGGCTACCTCTATATTTGTATTTACTTTTATCAGTGTTTTTCTCTTAAATTACTGATCCAGCGTCAAGAGACCTGGATTATTGCCCCAGAGACACAAATCCCACCACGGCAGCTAAACAAACTAAAGGCATTGACGGTGGCTATTTCAGGGCATGAAATCTGCCATCCTTAAATAGTCTGGCCTGTATGGGACTCCAGATTCATCAATATGACATCTAAGTCAAGACCAGCAACACAAATGCAGAAACAAGGCAACTGCAGATGCTGATCTACAGCAAACGATGCAAAGTATTGGAGTAACTCAGAGGGTCAGTCAAGTGGCATCTTCAGGCCAAGACCCTTCTTCAGACCCAGTAAGAATACAATGTCTGCAAAAGATCACACAATAAGGTCTGAAGAAAGGTCCTCCCCGAAACGTCAGAATATTGGTGAATATTCAGGGTGGGACCCTTCTCAGATGCTGCCTGAGCTTATCCGGAGGTGCTGCCTGACCTGCTAAGTTACTAAAGCACTTTGTGTCTTGTTTTCCCAGCTACACAAAGTACTGGGAAGAGGGAGGCCTTAAAGTGCCAGAGACCCAGGTTCGATACTAACTATGCCTGCTGTCTGTACAGAGTATGTATGTTCCTCTGTGACCACGTGGGTTTTCTCAGGATCCTCTAGTTTCCTCCCATAACCAAAAACAGATGTGTAGGTTAATTGGCTTCAGTAAAAACAAATGTCAATTGTGATTAGTGCATAGGATATATGCTAGTATATGGGGTGATCATTGGTCTGTGCGGACTCAGTGGGCCGAAGGGCCTGTGTCCTACTCTATCTCTAAAGTAGTCTAAAGAGTTCTGGGTACTATGTGATAGGAAACATAATTTACACATGGAAGATGTGCAGCATAGAATAACAGGAATGATATTAATTAATTAAGTAGAAATTGCTAAATTAAGTAGGAATTAATTCCTCCTGAATTCCTCCGATGTAGTGTCTAAGGACGCCACGAACTGCAGATGCTGGAATATTGAGCACAGGTGCTGTAATCTTAGTGTTTGTAGAAGGGTCCGACCTGAAATGTCACCTTGTCCATTCCCTCCACAGGTACTGCCAGACCTTCTGAGTTGCTCCAGAACTTTGTGTTTTACTTCCGGTCATGTCTGTTGGTTCTATTCCCGAACTTTTCTCCCTTTGTCTTTTATAGCTCTGAAATTTGTAAATGGAGTAGATAAATTAGATGTAATCTAGATTATATTTGCTGGAATTTAGAAGCTGAAGGAGCAAGTTTACCCAAAGTATTAAGGCAAGTGGAGAAGGGAACTCCTATTCTAATGTAGACACAAGGAACTGCAGTCACAAAGTGCTGGAGTAACTCAGCGGGACAGGCAGCATCTCTGGAGAGAAGGAATAGGTGACGTTTCAGGTCGAGACCCTTCTTCAGACTGATGTCAGGGGAGTGCGCGGGACAGAGATAGAATGTAGTCGGAGACAGTAAGACTGGGAAGGGGGAGGGGATTGAGAGAGAGGCAAAGCATGAAGGTAGATAAGTCAATGTTCATATCACTGGGGTGTAAGCTACCCAAGCAAAATATGTGGTGCTGTTCGTCCAATTTGCACTGGGCCTCACTCTGATAATGGTGGAGGCTCAGGACAGGAAGGTCAGATTGGGAATGGGAGGGGGAGTTAAAGTGCTGAGCAACCTGGAGATCAGGTTGGTTAAGGCAGACTGAGCGGTTGGAAGAGGTGCAAATGAACCTCTGCCTCACCTGAAAAGACTGTCGGGATCCTTGGATGGAGTCGAGGGGGGGAGGTAAAGGGACGGGTGTTGCATCTCCTGCGGTTGCAGGGGAAAGTACCTGGGGAGGGGCTGGTTTGGGTGGGAAGAGATGAGTTGACCAGGGACTTGCAGAGGGAATGGAAAGCAGATAGGGGTGGAGATGGAAAGATGTGGCCAGTAGTGGGATCCCGTTACAGGTGGTGAAAATTTTGGAGGATTATATGGAGGACAAGGGGGACTCTGTCCTTGTTACAAATGGGAGGAGGGGGAGCAAGAGCAGAGCTGCGGGATATCGATGAGATCCTAGTGAGAGCCTCATCTATAATGGAAGAGGGGAAACCCCATTCCATAAAGAATGAGGAACTGCAGATGCTGGTTTACAAAAAAAAGGCACAAAGTGCTGGAGTAACTCGGCACTCCAGAGATGCTGCTTGACTCACTGAGTTACTCCAGCACTTCGTGTATTTTTTCTGTTCTAATGTTCTATGTCCCTATGCAATGTGCGGAACTCAGAGTAGTACAAGTCAAAATGACACTTTCTGTAACATTTTTTCAAACACCCTGAAAATCACCCTCTTCAGGGTTACTTTCTTCACTAACCATTGAGAAAAAATATTCAAAATGCTGGAGGAAATCAGTGAGTCAGGCAGCCTCTCTGGAGAATATGGGTGTGATATTTTGGGTCAGGACCGGATCCCAACCTGAAACATCATCTATTCATGTTCTCCAGGGATGCCACCTGATCTGCTGAGTTAGTTTAATCTAGTTTATTATTATTATTATTATCACTGAGGTACAGTAAAAAGCTTTTTTGTTGCGTACCCTTCAGTCAGCGAAAAGACTGTACAATGATTACAATCAAGCACTCCACAGTGTATAAATACAGGATAAAGGGAATAATGTTTAGTGCAAGATAAAGTCCAGTAAAGTCCAATTAAAGACAGTTCGAAGGTCTCCAATGTGGTAGATGATTGGTCAGGACTGCTCTCTGGTTGGTGATATGATAGTTCAGTTGCCTGATAACAGCTAGGAAGAAACTGTCCCTGAATCTGGAGGTGTGCTTTTTCACACTTCTATACCTTTTGCCCGAGTGGAGAAGAGGGGAGAAGAGGGAGGGTGAGACTCCAGTACTTTGTTTTCTTTTTTCTGTAAACCGCCATCTGCAGTTCCTTGTTTCTTTAGTAACCCATGGTTGAGCCATTTCCAAATGTCTCCTATCTTCTGCACCAACATTGAAATCCCACTTGCGCTAGGATGCTGCCTTTTATAGACTAAAAATATCCACGCATGTAGCTCTATCAGGGCTGGTGTTTTTATTCTAATGTCGGATGGATTTTGGAGCTGAATGAAGAGCTTAAAAGGTGCCTGGAACTGAAGGTCAGACAGTGAGCTGCAGTTACTGGCTTGTTTCCTCAGCAGTATATCAGTGCATCCTTTAGGCTACAGCAGCATCTATTTTTATAATTGCATTCATTGTATACACCTCAGGGCATCCTTATTTCTCTTTATTTCAGGCACCAGAAGACAAACCATCTGGTTCTCCTGCACTTTATTGCCTATAATTTAGTAAGTATTTCTATCCAGTGGTATGCAGTCATTTGAGACTCCGCTGTCTCATGCTGTTTACCTTTCCTTTGGTGAAACATGACTCTACCGAAAAGGAATGCAGGTCTGAACTTTCTTTCTCTGCACAGAATACTCTCATTACTTTATAAAATATAAACTGAGTGTGTGCTAATGTTTTTCAGACTATCGGCAGTCAGCTCAAGTGAAGTTGAGAATTAAACTTCAGTTCAAGAGGAATTCACTGTAAAGTCCCATCTAGGTAGCGTCAACAATACATAGTTTTGGCTATGCATTATTCATGAAGACATTTCCAAAACAGAATCCAATGTTAAGATTTTGTACCGTGTACAATAACAATTCCTTCATCTTTTCATCTTTTAACCATTCCCTAAATGCAGAACATGTATCATTGCTGAACATATTCATGTACAACACCATTTACAATTGTTTCACATTACAGCCTCCATCTGTAATGCTGCAAATGAAGCAGTAACATACTTGGTATGTCGGTACACGTTTTAGGAGAATTTAGTATGTAGATAATAATGTATGTTAAGTGAGACGTTTGTCCTGTTTTATTGTCTTATGGGAATATTGAACTTTATTCACTTGGAGGCCAAAGTTGTCACAGAATATCAAAGAGAGTTTTGCAGTGGGGAATATGGATTGCTGCATTAAGTTAGCTATTGAAGGTTGGCAAGAATTAAAGTTATGGGAAAAGTGAGATGTAGTGTTTAACAAGATGTGCGTGATCAAGTTTATTCAGTGCAGAGTCTGGCCGATTTTGCAGAAGGAAGATTCAGAAATTGTATCTGGAGATGGTTGATAGTAACATTAAACGAGAACTTAGCAGTTTGAAGTTTGATCTTTATTTTATGAGGAGTTACGATGAGGGGTAACATGAAGAACCTGTCAGCCCGCATGCGCGTCAACCTTCAAAGCAGCGGTGTGAAATCACAGATAACAGTTGTTGAACTGAATATAGGAAGATTCGAGAAACTAGAACTACCAGCTGACCTTTATGAGAGAGGGTTGGGAGCGGAGGGCACGTAATCCCTCATCGTAAGTGGTAAGTTCTCGTTTAATCTTACTATTTTACTTCGGAGTCACGTGCGTAATTCCTCATCCAGCGGCTCCCCTATTTGCGAGGGTATCGCAAACTTTGATGCCATAGCAGGCAATTCTGCTTCATGACCTCGTGCATCCTGGTATGCTCTCCGGACATACCTCCGAACTCACATCCATCCGAGTTTGGAGTCAGTCATCCACTGATCCTTGGCACTCCCCTCCACAGAGAGGGAGATCTGTAAGCAGCCCTGAAACAGGCACTGCCGCAGGCCCCCGAGGAGACCTGCGCTGATATGGCCCTGATTCATGGACCATATCATGATGGAGCATCACCTTTGTGGGATGAACGCCCGAGGACGCTATCCTTGCTCCATCTGGGTTAAGCACCCGAGGACGTACCCATGTTTGTCAGAGGGGAACCCTCCTGGCCTGACTCGTACCAGCCCAGGCCTCTCAGACTCCATTTGGCTGCACACCCTTTTGGGGCTGCCGAAGTCTGAAGTCGCTGACCGCACTGTCAGCGACTCGGGTAGCGAACCCGACAGCCGCCAGCTACCCGCACCTCCGCGGTCCGCAGCCGGTTTCCCCGCGGCCGGTCAGGATTTTGCCCTGGATTCTCATATCCATCAGGAACTCTGTAAAAGAGATTCCTGCAACCAAAAAATACACCTGAGAATAAGTTCAAAAACTTACCTGCAGGGTTTGAAACTTACCGCTGGAGGAGCGACGCGCCGCCCAGCCAGTCGTGCGCAATGCGTTAGACGTATTGGCGCGCATGCGGGCTGGCGGGCTACTTCACGTAGTCAATTGACTCCGAAGTAAAATTAATAGTTAAAGAGCGAAAACCAAAGAGGGGTCAAGGCAGTATGCAACCTAGAAATTGCCTCCAAAACATAGCTGCCTGTTAAGTCGGACACCCAATTCCGCACCCAACGATGCAGTTATTGCGGTATTTTGGAGAGAAATGGAACCAGTAAGAAGGATTCAGTGTTATTGTCAGCCCTTCGGCCCAACTCATCCATGCTGACCACCTTAGCTAGTCCATATCCCTCTGAACCTTTCCTAACCATGTACCTGTCCAAGTGTCTTTTAAATGTTGTTAGAGTACCTGCAACAGTTTCAATCTTCCCGATGTTTAATTAAGGGAAATTCTGCCTCATTTAATTTTGTGGCAAATGGGCAGAGTGACAGCATAGTGATGGTCACAAAGTCAGGAAACTGGTGGAGGGGTAACCCTAGTGTGAGACAACCTCAACGTAAAGAATAGACAAGACTGAATGTGATACAAAGTGGCGATGTGAAAATAAGAACGGGGAGGTTGGTGCACATGACAATAAACTAAACTAATTAATGAATGAAAAAGGGGCTAAGCTATTGCTGACGATGCACGGGCAGAGAAGATTTACGAGGATGTTGCTAAAACTCGAGGGCCTGAACTCTTGGTAGCGGTTGGGCAGGCTAGGACTTTATTCTGTGGAGCACAGGAAGATGAGGGGCGATCTTATGGAGGTGCATAAAATCATGAGGAGAATAGACAGGGTGAATACAGACTTTTTGTCAGGGAAATCGAAAATCAGAAGACATAAGTTTAAGGTGAGAGGGGAAAGATTTAATAGCAACCCGAGAGACAACCTTTTCACACAAAGGATGGCGGGTATATGGAATGAGCTGCCAGGCACAATAACAATATTTAAAAGACATTTGGACAGATAAATGGGCAACAAAGGTAGATAGGATATGAACCAGGTGAAGGCAAATGGGACTAACTTAGATGGAGCATCTTGCTCACTGTGGATGTGTTGGGCGAACAGGCCCTGTTTCCATGCTGTATGATTAAATGACCCTAAGAGTGAAATACCCTGCAAGTGCATCTGAGGATGAAGGATGGTGGAGGAGGATGGTTTTATTGTGTCAGTTATCTCGGTGGAAACAAAGAATGATAGTCTTCTGTGACTGCAGTCGATACGGAGAATGGTGTTCATGACCTTAGCCAAAACAAAAAATAGATGGAAGGGATTCAAAAAGAGTTGTGGGCAAGATACTTTATTCAATGACCTTGAAGAAGGCAGAAGAGGTGAGAGTATTTTTTTTTGAGGAGTAGTTTGGTGACAACATTTTGAAGAATAACATAATGACAGGGAGGACCGTCTCCAAAGTACTATATTTGTCAGAAAAGGACAGGGAAAGATGATTTAACCAACTTGCCTTATCCCTAGTCCCTTAAATTCTTTAGCCACACAGGGTGATTGTCTGCAAGTATATTGATCTTTGTACATTTATTTTCGGGGATACGTATCAGAATTAGTTATAAAAATTGCGCATTTAATGCCTCTCCATTATAGTTCCTGTGTGAATGTGCCGAGTAAATTTGTGGAGTTGACTTGATGGGCCGAATGGCCAAATTCTGCTGCTAGAACTTATGTGAACATTCACAAATGAACAAAGTTGTTTCTGTTTAAACGCTAAGAATGTTTTATAACTTTCACAAAGTGAATGCAGGTCTCAAAATACCGTTGTTGCATAAGGGGAAGTCTCATGATTTTAGATTGCTGTTCAATACAAAGCGAGAAAACTAAGCCTTCTGGTGTTTTTAGATTATTACCACTTAAAACTTGAATAATTTGAGACTGGATATTGAGCATTTGAGTATTCATCTTGCTGAGAAGTGTTTTCAATTCAGCTTTCCTTGAAACCATTTGACTTCCCAGCATAAAGTTCTTCAGTCCCGCAGGGAGCCTGTTTTTTTTCCATTTTGTGAAGTCGTCACTTACAGTATGTGTGCTTGGTTGGACTTGAACAGTACAGTTTCAGTCACCAGGATCAGGATCCTTTCTGAGACAGAGATAAAGATACAGCATGGAAACAGGCCCTTCAGCCCACCAAAGATAGACACAAAATGCTGGAGTAACTCAGCGGGACAGGCAGCATCTCTGGAGAGAAGGAATGGGCGACGTTTTGGGTCGAGACTCTTCTTCAGACTGAAGCATTTTGTGTCTATCTTCAGTTTAAACCAGCATCTGCAGTTCCTTCCTACACCCTTCAGCCCACCAAGTCCACGCCCATCATCAATCACCTGTTCACACCAGTCTACATTATCTCACATGCACATCTTCTCCTTACACACTAGGGGCAAATTACAGAGCCCAAATAACCTACAAACCTGCACATCTTTGGGATGTGGGAGGAAAGTGGAGCACTCGGGGGAAACCAATACAGACTCAGGGAGAATGTGCAAATTCCACACATTCAGCAACCGAGGTCAGGATTGAACCTGGGTCTCTGGTGCCGTGAGGCAGCTGCTCCACCAGCTCTTCCACTTTGCTGCACACTGTCTGCAGTTTTCTGACAAACTTTGCTGTGCCCATGATATTGTCTTAAAATACCTTTCTGCGGAACATAAGATAAGCAATCAATAATATTGGAATCTAGAAAGTAAAATATGAACATTTCAGATATTATTAGCGTATATTAGCGATTTTCTAATATGTACAATTTTTTAATTGTTGATTTAAATTGACTTCATTTAACTTGTGCTATAGAAAATGGCAATGTGAACAAATTCAGATAATGGCACACAACTCCTTGAGAACATTCAACTGAGATGTGGCAGAGTCATGCGTCATATCATAATCAGATTGATCAGTGAACTACCAGTGTTTCTCATTAAAATATTATTCAATTCCGAGGCCCACTTAATTTTGGCTGAGGGACTGATTCAATCATGATCATTTTGGACCTATTTCTGTAGCTTTTCTTATTCCATAATTCAAGATATCTCATCTTCATCAATGTGGTGAGGAATCCGAGATGGGACAATGTTCATTTGACTACACTCTGAGACAGTGAGACTGAACGAGATCCTTCTGCAATGTGCCATTGGTTAAAGCCGCAGGCTGACGCCCTACAAAAACTAGGAGAAAATAACAAAGATGAGCAGAATAGCGTGGGATAGACCAATAAATCTACCTAGAAGATAAAAGCATGATTAAAAAATGAATGTATGAATGAAGACTTTATTTTCACATGTAACAAGTCACAGTGAAAATCTTTGCTTGCTTACCCACATAAAGGCCCCCAACAAAGTTACAAAGTTATGCTACGATGTGACAATCGCATTATAGAAAATTATAAATACAATGTAATCAATGGGGAAAAGGGGCTCATGGGATAAATCCTTTTTTTTTATATGTTTGTAAATGATCTTGCAGTTTATTTTTTAGCACCTTGCAAATTTAGTCAGCTCTATTTTTCCTTTTTTTTTAGCCAATTAGCCTACAAACCTGCACGTCTTTCGAATGTGGGAGAAAAACGGAGCATTGTGTAAGAAGACCAAGTTTGATCTCTGCAAGGCTTCAGGGTTACCAAGACGGACTTACAAAACAAGTTGATGCTCAGTTTAATCAAAAGGATGCCAGGCAACTGTGGCAGTGCCTGAATACCATTACGGGCTGCAAGCTGAAGACAGGGATGCTCTCTGGCAATCATGCATCTACCCCAATGCATTTTACACCCGTTTTGTACAGGCAAGCTGCACCTCAGCACATTTCCTCATTGTGGAGAAGAAGCTGTTCCTCAGGAAGACTGGAAGTATTGTCAAAGATACCTGTTGCACGGGCCATTCCATTTTCTCACTTCTACTTCTGGGAGAAGATACAGGAACTTGACAGCTTGGACATCCAGAGTTAGGAACAGGTTCTTCCCCACTCCTGAATCAACAACTTATTTCACACCCCATTCCGGGAAAGACAGTTATGTACTCTTACCTCTATCTCATTGGTTATCCCATTTTTGTACTTGCATATCTTTTTCCACTACTTGAATTTTGCTCTACAATCTTGCACCATTCTGTTGTTTTGAACTCGCCATTGTATTTATTGTTGTATTTATCATTTGCAGTTCTTGTTCCTGTATTTGGGATTTATTATTGAAATAGAGGCAGATTGTTCTACTAACTAGGAAGTGTTTGAGTTAGGGTACACAAAAGGCTGGAGAAACTCAGCGGGTGCAGCAGCATCTAAGGAGCGAAGGAGATAGGCGACGTTTCGGGTCGAGACCCTTCTTCAGACTGGTCAGGGATCAGGGAAACGAGAGATATAGACGGTGATGTGGAGAGATAAAGAACCATGAATTAAAGATATGCAAAAAAGTATCGATGATAAAGGGAACAAGCCATTGTAAGCTGTTTGTGGTGTGAAAATGAGAAGCTAGTGCGACTAGGATGGGGGAGGGAGATAGAGAGAGAGGGAATGCCAGGGCCCGAGGGCTGAGGGAGAGGTGGGAAGGGAAGGAGACAGCAAGGGTTAACAGAATTGAGAAAATTCAATGTTCAAGCCCAAAGGATGCAGACTCCCCAAGCGGAATATGAGGTGCTGTTCCTCCAACTTGCGGTGTTGCTCACTCTGGCCGTGGAGGAGGCCCAGGACCGAGAGGTCGGATACGGAATGGGAGGGGGAGTTGAAGTGCTGAGCCACCGGGAGGTCGGCTTGGTTATTGCGGACCGAGTGGAGGTGTTCGGCGAAACGATCGCCAAGCCTCCTCTTGGTCCCACCTCTCCCTCGGGCCCTGGCATTCCCTCTCTCTCTATCTCCCTCCCCCACCCTAGTCGCACTAGCTTCTCATTTTCACACCACAAACAGCTTACAGTGGCTTGTTCCCTTTATCATCGATACTTTTTTGCATATCTTTCATTCATTGTTCTTTATCTCTCCACATCACTGTCTATATCTCTCGTTTCCCTGATCCCTGACCAGTCTGAAGAAGGGTCTCGACCCGAAACGTCGCCTATCTCCTTCGCTCCTTAGATGCTGCTGCACCCGCTGAGTTTCTCCAGCCTTTTGTGTACCCTCGATTCTCCAGCATCTGCAGTTCCTTCTTTAACAAAGTGTTTGAGTTAGACTCCTGAAGCACTTTTTCCAAAACTAGTATCTCTCTCCTCTGTGACAAGAACAACTCGTGTACAGTCATAAAAATTGTTGTTTACTGCTATTATTATTTAAGAATGAATAAATATGATCTCACATTGTTTCAGCGTGAAAATAACATCAACTATTGCTTCCAAATTGGCATGTTTGTAGGTTGGCTGTTCCACACAGGAACAATGATAAAACAACACTTCCAAAATGATATTCTATTGATATTCTGCTTGACGTAATCAGTGTTTATTTCCAGTAATGAAGACCCAATTATTAAAGCTTTGCAGAGTATGATAGATAAATAATTTTCAGTCAATCCTCAATCCTGCAAGAACTGAAAGAGTGGGCAGGTTTTAGATTATGATTGGCGCACTTGGTCCACTTCCAAAATTGATAATATAAACGGAAGATGTATCCTGAATGATCAGGAAGGAAAATGTATATTCCATAAATAAAGTTGCTCCATGGCTCACAATTAGTTAAAAATAGATTGCAATTGGACTCATTGTTACAACTGCAAATTATATTCCACAGCTTCTCAAATACATCCTGTCTACATTGCTTGGAATTGTATTTTGTTTAGTTTTAATATGTTAGGAGACATTTGGAAACATTGGGTGTGCTTCATATTCTTCCCCATTCTGAGAGTTGCCTTTCTGCTCGCATCCAAATGGCAGTCATCCTGCAAATTCCTGAACCGAGATTAGGTATGAAGTATCAATGGGACAACTCTGTAAAACAACATCCAGAGACTCTGTGACTCGTGGTGTCAGAATGATTTTTCTTTTTACTCTGCGCTATCACAAATACGTTAAAAAATACTCAATTTAAGTAGCTGGCGGAAGATCAAACTGTACAAATAATTCGAGTTTCATGTGGTATGTTTAGAGTGACAAGTCAAAGAATTTTGGGAAATTTGAGTCACAGTTATCACTCTGATAAACAGCTGCCAGAAACGCATCTCACTTCCTCAGGATGTATACCTCACCCTGTCCCTCTCCCCTCCCTGCCTCCAGTCTCCCCGAGCCTGGGTTCGCCCCAAGGGTGTACCATCTTGTTATGCTGTTTGAGCCAAAGCTCAGAGTAATACTCATTATGTTTTGATAATGGATATTATGTTGGCCACTCTCCAGTCATCTATCTCAATTCCACACACAATATAGCCTTGAAATATATGTCAGTCTCTCTCTCTTGTCCAATTCCTTCTGGATCATTGGTGGTATCCTCTCAGGGTCTTTATTAATTTGCTTTATTTTCTGATACCTGCATTTTCTTTGTATCTGTTATAGTATTGCTTGTCTTCTGTAGCTTCGATAGTATTTAACTAATACATGATCCTCTGCGGCTCAAGATCTCCCTCTGTCATAAACATTGAAATAAAATACTAATTATGTATCCCTGCTCTCTCTCCATGTTTCCTTCATCAAATTAACTTGACGGCATGGTGGCGCAGTGGTAGAGTTGCAGCCTGCAGCGCCAGAGACCCGGGTTTGATCCCGACTATGGAGTGTTGTCTGTACGGAGTTTGTACGTTCTCCCTGTGACCGTGTGGGTTTTCTTCGGGTGCTCCGGTTTCCTCCCACATTCCAAAGACGTACAGGTTTGTAGGTTAATTGGCTTCGATAAAAAATAGTTAATTGTTCCTTGTGTTTAGGATAGTGCTGGTATACGGGGATCGCTGATCGCTGAAGGGACAAACTGATATTAACCATTATGCTCTTGATTAGTACCTCACTGTGTAGGCAGGATCTGCAGAGTTGGTTTAAACCAATGACACAAATGCTGGAGTAACTCAGCAGGTCATGCAGCATCTCTGGAGAAAAGGAATAGGTGACGTTTCGGGTCAAGACCCTTCTTCAGACTACTTCACTGCACCTTTTCAAGCTTTTTTATTTTTTTCTCATTCTTCTACCTTGCTTGCTTTATCAATATTTTTATCTTTCTCAAGTTCACCCCTTTTCTAATCATGCAGTAAGTTGAGAGGGGCAAAGTTTAAAGGAGAAGTGGGAGGAAATTTTTTTACACAGAGGGTGGTACGTGCCCGGAATGCACTGACATAGATGGTGGTGGAGGCAGATACGATTGTTGCATTACAGAGGCACATGAACATGCAGGGAATGGAGGGACATGGATCATGTACAGGCAGATGAGATCAATATATCTTGGCATCATGTTCTGCACAGACATTGAGGGCCATAGGGCCTGTTACCTGTGCTGTACATTTCTATGTTTTATGTTGTCCTATGCTTTGGAAACCTATTCGTTTTTGGATTGTTTTTAACTTCTTTACAGACTTACATAATCAAATAGTTACCTTTCTGAGACAAGATCGTACTTCCCTCTCTGATTTAAAGTCTGTTTGGATAGATTGTAAAACAAAGCTTTTCACTGTACCTGGGTGCATGTGATAATAATAATCCTAAAATTCAACCTAAAGCAAAAGCAAGGATCTCCAGCAGCAAGGGCAAGGCAGTGCTTGGAGGGATGGGACGTTCACAAGTACAGGCTGAGTTGCAACACTCGGCAGCCCTGTCTTCATTGGCAGCGTGTATCTCAGGGACCCGTGCATGTGTTGGGATCCACAGCCTGCTGAGGTCTCTGCACTAGCTCCTCATGTGGCAGATGCTGTGATCAGCAACTGAACCATCCTACCAACAACTAGCGAGCAGTCCCGAGCTACCATCTACTTCATTGGAGACCCTCGGACTATCTTTGATTGGATTTTACTGGACTTTATCTTACACCTTCTGCGCCCACAAGGTCGGCTGTGGGAGGCACCCTCCAGGGAACAAGGGCTGAAGAAGGCCAGGTGAGGAGAGGAGAGGGACATTGGTTCACGGGACGAGTGAAATGGAGGCGACGGCTGCAACGGCTCTTTGTGTCCAGATGCAGCTGGGACTGTAAAGCTGGTGCCAAAAGCCCCAGTCCCACTTTCACAACCTAATAGGTGACCTCTGCCGAGTTTGCCCTTGTCTCATACTCGCAGCAAGGTCGCCACGAGGTCGTAGAAGGTCGTAGGAGGTCTTCGTAACTCTACCTCATGCTGTGAGTGGTCTCCCGTACTCGTGGCCTCAAGTACGTCGTGCCGTATTTTCCAGCCTGATAAAAAATGTTCACGAGTAAAAAAAAGGTTGCATGGAAAAAATTGGTACTTTTTACTCGTAGGTAGGTGGTAGGTAGGTCATAGCAAGTCGTTATGGAAGTCGTAGGTAGTCGTAGGTCGGTAACTGTCCCCAGAAAAAAAATGCAAACATGACATCATTTTATCGTGTGATCATTTTCCACTCGTAGCTAGTCGTAGTTGGTCTTAGTTGTGGAAGACTGAGGCTGAGGGGGGTCATAGGAGGCCGTAGACATAGTCGTAGGAGGCCTTTTACTTCGGCGAGTCAACCTCGACCTTGACAGGCCCTAACATAGCACCTCATGCATATGGAACTCAGTGGGCTGTTTGGCACATTCTGTACTAACCGGCGGATTGTGCTTATGTACAGGGATAATCTTGCTGCTCTGTATGCAATAAAGTATCTCAGTGTACCTTGGTACACATGATAATAAAGAAACAATTGAACTACGTATTAAACCTCGAAACGTTATTCACATTATTTCCTTTATCATGTGTCTCATGTACACTGTGGACAGCTCAATTGTAATCATGTTTTGTCTTTCCGCTGATTGGTTAGCATGCAACAAAAAACTTTTCACTGTACCTCAGCTTTTCACTGCTCCAGGAAAGCATTATGAATGATCAATGGGATGTACAGGACCTTATCCTGTATAACTCCAAATATGTTGCCTTTCCCACACCGATTTATTAGGGTGGCACAGTGGTGCAATGGTAGAGTTGCTGCCTTACAGAACCCAGAGACCCGGGTTTGATCCTGAACCCGGGTGCTGTCTGTATGGAAATTGTACATTCTCCCAGTGACCACGTGGGTTTTCTCACGGTGCTCTGGTTTCCTCCCACACTCTGAAAATGTGCAGATTTGTAGTTCAATTGGCTTCTGTACTGTCCCTAGTGTGTAGGATTGAGTGCAAATGGGTGATCGGGGTTGGCATTGAATCGGTGGGCCAAAGGGCCTGTTTCCATGCTGTTGCAAGCTGAAAAGGTATATCTTGACTTGGTAACTGTGTAAACTGGTGAAATTGTAATGGGGATTGTATACAACCCCTTGACCTTTGTGTGAAGAAGGGTCTCAACCCAAAACGTCACCTATTCCTTTTCCCCCGAGATGTTCCCTGACCCGCTGAGTTACTCCAGCACTTTGTGTCTATCGCCGGTGTAAACCAGCATCTGCAGTTCCTTCCTACTCATGTACCCACCACCATCTGTGTGAAAAAAAATCAGCAAAAATCCGTACGAATGTTTTATCAAATGGTTTGCTAGTTCTTCACTGTGGAACGAGCGGTATGGGGAAGATGGTGTGAGGGGCGGTGATGCAGGATGTGGGCAGGGCTGGGAAGCTCAGCTGAACACCAGAGCTCCAGGCTGACCCCACACTTCTCTTTCCACGGCGCACGGATGTGGCCATCCTTCCTATGTTGCTTCCTTTCCTTCCTCTGATGCTTCCTTGACTGTTGAGACTGTTGACTGTTGACGCCAGTGCTGTGCCTACTCCAGATGCAGAGCTCCACTCAAAGCAAGGCTGTGCAATATGCATAAGGCCTGCAGGTGACACCCTACGCGGGGATTCCTCCAGTGTGTTCTCCAAGGATCCCGAGTAGCTTTCTGCCTTCAACCGTGTCTCCGCTACTAACTCGGGTCTTCAGACACGTCTGCAGAGGATGTCACCTGCATCTCGGCAGTCAGCATGTCAAGCTCCTCATAAGCTCATAAGGTCATCAGTGATAGGAGTAGAATTAGGCCATTTGGCCCATCAAGCCTACTCCACCGGGGGGCTGGTGCAGGGAGCAAGAATTGAGTTTTATAGATTTAGCTCTATAGACCACTGGGATCTCTTCTGGAGTAGGGGTGACCTGTACAAAAGGGACATGTTACACGTTACCTGGAGGGGGACTAGCATTCTGGCAGGCAGGTTTACATGTGTGGGCTTAAACTAAATAGTGGGATTGGAAGGGATTGACAAATTGGGAGCATAAAGATGGAGTTAAAGGGGAAGTGAGTACAGGAAAAGTTACAAAAGACTCCCTAATTAATGTGAAGGAAAGTTCGAGAAGGGATAAGAGAGTAAGGTCAGGGCCAATAGTGACCGGTGTGAGAGGGGAAGTGAATACTGAAGTCAAAGTGTTATATATGAATGCGCGAAGTATAGGAAATAAAGTGGACGAGCTTGAGGCTCAGTTAGAAATTGGCAAGTATGATGTTGTGGGATTTACAGAGACATGGCTGCAAGAGGACCAGGGCTTGGAACTGAATATTCAATACCTCCTATCGAAAAGACAGACAGGTGGTCAGAGGGGGTGAGGTAGCTCTGTTGGTGAGGAATTAAATTCAGTCCCTTACAAGGTGTGACATTGATACAGGAAATGTGGAGTCAGTATCGGTAGAACTAAGGAATTGTAAGGGTAAAAAGACCCTAATGGGACTTATCTACAGACCCCCAAACAGTAGCCTGGTTATAGGGCACAAGTTGATTCAAAAGTTAAAATTTGCATGTCGCAAAGGTCATGTTACGGTTGTTATGGGAGATTTCAACATGCAGGTAGACTGTGAAAATCAGATTGATACTGGATCCCAAGAAAGGGAGTTTGTGGAGTGCCTCCGTGATGGGTTCTTAGAGCAGCTTTTACTGGAGTCTACCCGGGAGAAGGCAATTTTGGATTTAGTGTTGTGTAATGAACCAGATTTGATAAAGGGAACTCGAGATAAAGGAGCCATTATGAGGTAGTGATCATAAGATGATAAATTCTAATTTACAATTTGAGAGGGAGAAGGGTAAATTGGAGGTGTCAATATTGCAGTTGAATAAAGGGGACTATGGAGCCATGAGGGAGGAGCTGGCCAAAGTTGACTGGAAAGATACCCTAGCAGGAATGACAGTGGAACAACAATGGCACGTATTTCCGGGAATAATACAGAAGGTGCAGGATCAGGTCATTCCAAAGAGGAATAAAGATTCTAAGGGGAGTAAGGTGTGACCGTGGCTGACAAGAGAAGTCAGGCACAGTATAAAAATAAAGGAGAAGAAGTATAACATAACAAAGATGAGCAGGAAGCCAGAGGATTGGGAACTTTTAAAGAGCAACAGAAGATAACTAAAAAGGCAATACTGAGAGAAAAGATGAGGTACGAAGGTCAGCTAGCCAAGAATATAAAGGAGGATAGTAAAAGCTTCTTTAGGTATGTGAAGAGGAAAAGAATTAGTTAAGACCAAAGTTGGACACTTTAAGACTGAAAAAGGTAAATTTATTATGGGGAACAAGGAAATGGCAGATGACTTGAAAATTGGATCACCAGGAAAGACACAAACAATCTCCCTGATGTACAAGTGGCCAGAGGATCTAGGGTGACGGAGTAGCTGAAGGAAATTCACATTAGGCAGGAAATTGTGTTGGGTAGATTGATGGGACTGAAGGCTGATAAATCCCCAGGGCATGATGGTCTGCATCCCAGGGTACTTAAGGAAGTGGCTCTAGAAATTGTAGACGCATAGGTGATTATTTTCCAATGTTCTATAGATTCAGGATCAGTTCCTGTGGATTCGAGGGTTGCTAATGTTATCCCACTTTTTAAGAAAGGCGGGAGAGAGAAAACAGGGAATTATAGACCAGTTAGCCTGACATCGGTGGTGGAGAAGATGCTGGAATCAATTATAAAAGATGAAAGAGCGGCACATTTGGATAGCAGTAACAGGATCGGTCCGAGTTAGCACAGATTTACGAAGGGGAAATCATGCTTGACTAATCTTCTGGAATTTTTTTGAGGATGTATCTAGGAAAATGGACAAGGGAGAGCCAGCAGATGTAGTGTACCTGGACTTTCAGAAAGCATTTGATAAAGTACCACATTGCAAAATTAGAGCACATGGTATTGGGGATGGAAAATTGGTTGGCAGACCGGAAACAAAGAGTAGGGATTAACGGGTCCCTTTCAGAATGGCAGGCAGTGACTAGTGGGGTAGCGCATGGCTCGGTGGTGGGACCGCTGCTATTTATAATATACATTAATGATTTAGATGAAGGGATTAAAAGTAACATTAGCAAATTTGCAGATGACACAAAGTTGGTTGGCAGTGTGAACTGTGAGGAGGATGCTATGAGGATGCAGGGTGACTTGGACAGGTTGGATGAGTGGGCAGATGCATGACAGATGCAGTTTAATGTGGATAAATGTGAGGTTATCAACTTTGGTGGCAAGAACAGGCAGGCGGGTTTTTATCTAAATGAAGTCAAGTTGGGAAAAGGGGAAGTACAACATGATCTGGGAGTCCTTGTTCATCAGTCACTGAAAGTAAGCATGCAAGTGCAGCAGGCAGTGAAGACAGCAAATGGCATGTTGGGCTTCATAACAAGAGAAGTTGTGTATAGGAGCAAAGAGGTCCTTCTGCAGTTGTACAGGGCCCAAGTGAGACCACACATGGAGTATTGTGTGCAGTTTTAGTCTCCCAATTTGAGGAAAAATATTTTTGCTATTGAGGGAGTGCAGCGTAGGTAAACCAGGTTAATTCCTGGGATGGCAGGGCTGTCATATGTTGATAGAATGGAGCGGCTGGGCTTGTATACTCTGGAATTTAGAAGGATGAGAGGGGATCTTATTAAAACATATAAGATTATTAAGGGTTTGGACACGCTAGAGGCAAAAAACATTTTCCAGAACCAGGGCCACAGTTTAAGAATAAGGGGTAAGCCATTTAGAACGGCGTCGAGGAAACACTTTTTCACACAGAGAGTTGTGAATCTGTGGAAATCTCTGCCTCAGAGGGCGGTGGAGGCAGAGATTCTCTGGATGCTTTCAAGAGATAGCTAGACACAGCTCTCAAAGATTGCGGAGTCAAGGGATATGGGGATATGGGGAAAAGGCAGGAACAGGGTACTGATTAGGGATGATCAGCCATGATCACATTGAATGCCGGTGCTGGCTCGAGGGGCCGAATGGCTTACTCCTGCACCTATTGTCTATTGTCTATTACCATTCAATTATGGCTGATCTATCTCTCCCTCCTAACTGTTTGGTAGGTTTTCTGATGTATAAAACATTTAGATGCACACAAAATGCTGGAGTAGCTCAGCGGGACAGGCAGCAGCTCTGGAGGGAAGGAATGAGTGACGTTTTGGGTCAAGATCCTTCTTTAGACTGAGAGTTGGGGAGAGGGAAACTAGAGATATGGGAGAGTACAGCACCGGAACAGGCCCTTCAATCCTTTGGTGTGGGCGGCCCAGTGGTGCAGCAGTAGAGTTGCTGCCTTACAGAGACAGACACCAGGGTTCGATCCTGACTACGGGTGCTGTCTGTATAGAGTTTGCCTGTTCTCCCCATGCCCGCGTGGGTTTTCTCCAGGTGCTCTGGTTTCCTCCCACACTCCAAAGATGTACAGATTTGTAGGTTAATTGGTTTTGGTACATTGTCCCTAGTTTTTTTAGGATAGTGTTAGTGATCGCTGGTTGGCACGGGCTTGGTGGGCCGAAGGACCGGTTTCCATGCTGTATCTCTGAAGCCTAAAGTTTAAAAGACTCACAATACCTGTGCCAAACAGGATGCCAGGTAAAAACTAATCTCCTCGGCCTGCACGTGATCCATATCTCCCTATTTCCCTGCCTATCCAAAAGTCTATTAAATGCCATTATCGTATCTGCCTCCACCACCATAATTACTGTGGCCAGAAGAACACGTCAGAGGTTGACCTCATCTTGTGAGTGACTCACTTCCTGAGTCTATAAATCATTTCCACCATCTACAAAGCATGCCAGGCCCACGATGGGAATACCCTTCACTCGCCTGGAAGTCTGCAGCTCCAACATCTCTCCAGAAACTCAACACCATCCAGGCTGCCTGACCTGCACTCCAACAACCACACTGCACATCCATTCCCTCCAGCACTAGTTCACAGTGGCTGCCCAGGCCACACCAGCGGCACCGTTAATACCTGCAATATCATCTCCCAAAGCCCACAACCAAGAAAGACAAGGACAGCAGATGGATGCAACGCTACCACCCAATTGTTCTTTTCCAAGTGTCCTGAACTTGAAACATATCAATGGTTCAATGATTCAATGTTTTTTTATTCTCACGTACGCATAGCACAGTGAAATCCTTCTGCCCATCCCACTAATGTACAGTTGACACACTTTGGTGCCATTTACAAACAAAAATCCAAAGTCCAAAATCCAAAGTAGTGTCCACATGTTGGATGTACTGGAGCACCCTTCGAACCAGGTAGTCCCGGGTAAGCCCAGGGGAGCCTCCTGTGGCTGACCTTTACAGCACTGGAGGAAATACCCCGGCCCCTGTCCGACCGGCCCACTCCTCACGCCCATAGTCCCAGCTGCTCCCTCCTCCCCCACTATCCGGTCTGCAGAGCTTCCAAGATTCCCCCTGCAAGCAACGCCCACCAGGCCCATCTTTACAGCTGTGAACCAGGTCGCACAAACACGGTGCGCGTGTGTGCGTGTGTGGGTGTGTACGCATGCGTGTGTGTGTGTGTGGGTGTGTACGCAAGCGTGTGCGTGTGTGTACGCGCGCGTGTGTGGGTGCGCGTGTGTGTGTGTGTATATATGTGTGTGTGTGTGTTTGTGTGTTTGTGTGTTTGTGTGTGTATGCATTATGTGTGTGTGTGTTTGTGTGTGTGCTTTTGTGAATGTGTGTGTGTTTGTTTGTGCGTGTGCATATGTGTGTGTGTATGTGCATGTGTGTGAGAGTGTGTGAGTGTGTGCACGAGTGTGTATGTGTGAGTACGTGGGTGTATCAGTGTGAGTGTGCATGTGTGTGTGAGAGTGTGTGAATGTGTGTGTGTGAGCATGTGAGTGTGTACATATGTGTGCGTGTGTGTGTCAGTATGTGTAAGTAAAAGTTCAACCTAAGTCACTTACTGTAACAGCTCATTTACCGGGTAAAAATGGTTTCAACTATTCCCACTGTCAGAGGCTGAGAGTAGATTCAACTTGAGTCCAAGCGACTGAGGGATTAATGTCTGACGCAGTCCCAGTGCCCTCATTGGGAAACAATGGCTTCACCTGTCAGGAAGGATAAATCATCTCCCTCCTTCCCTTTGTGCATCTTCCTGGAGCGCACTGAAGCAGGAAAGCGCTCGCTGATAAGATGAACTGAATTCCTCCAACGTAAGAAGAAAGTAATTTATTCATGGACGTTTCAAGCAGTTATGAATATTATTCAAAACTGTGATCTGTGATATTAATTTCACTGGGGAGCTTAGTGATAATTCACTGCAGAGGAGTTTGCACGACTGAATTATCACTGCACAAAGATCAGAAACCATTTTAACCTCCTTCAAATATCATTCTGAATAATAATAACAGTATATATTTACAGTATAGTCGATTGTTTGCAGCAACATGCCCAATATTAGAAAATACTGTTCAATTACGTGGCAATCCACAGGTCAGAAGGATATCCTTGAATAAGTTCATTAGGAGCAAAATTAGGCCATTCGGCCCATCAGGTCTACACCAACATTCAGTCATCATTGATCTATCTTTCCCTCTTAACTCCATTCATAAGTTCATAAGTTATAGAAGCAGAATTAGACCGTTCGGCCCATCGGGTCTACTCTGCCATTCAATCACAGCTGATCTATCTTTCTCTCTCAACCCCATTATCCTGCGCTCTCCCCTTAACCCCTAACACCCTTACAAATCAAGTAAGGTCAATCAATGTGATTGAATCTATTTTGGGTCGTCTGCCAGACGTTTCTAGTGAGTAGAAGCCTCCTTAATTTTGCTCAGACATGGGGTGAGTCCAAGGTCCATACGTACGCTTAACACCTGTAACTCCATGTTCCCTAAATCTCCTTGATCTTTACTGGTTGTCCGCGGACCCCACCATTGACCTTCACATGGAAGTGTTCAGTAGTTATAAATTCTGCTTAGTTTGGTTTACTTTAGTTTAGAAATACAGCATGGAAACAGGTCCTTTGGCCCACTGAGTCGGCACCAACCAATGGTCACCCGTACACTAGCACTATCCTACACACAGTTAGAACTAGTGTGTGGGTTGATTACAATTATTATCCTACATAGGATTATCCTATGTCAGATTATCAGGAACAATTTACAGAAGCTAATTAAACTTCAAACCCACAAGATTTTGGGTTGTGGAAGGAAACCAGATCATTGGGAGAAAAACCTATGTTATCACAGTGAGGAGTTAAAGAAGGAACTGCAGATGCTGGAGAATCGAGGGTTACACAAAAGGCTGGAGAAACTCAGCGGGTGCAGCAGCATCTAAGGAGCGAAGGAGATAGGCGACGTTTCGGGTCGAGACCCTGCTTCAGACTGGTCAGGGATCAGGGAAACGAGAGATATCGACGGTGATGTGGAGAGATAAAGAACAATGAATGAAAGATATGCAAAAAAGTATCGATGATAAAGGGAACAAGCCATTGTAAGCTGTTTGTGGTGTGAAAATGAGAAGTTAGTGCGACTAGGGTGGGGGAGGGAGATAGAGATAGAGGGAATGCCAGGGCCCGAGGGCTGAGGGAGAGGTGGGAAGGGGAGGAGATGGCAAGGGTTAACAGAATTGAGAAAATTCAATGTTCAAGCCCAAAGGATGCAGACTCCCCAAGCGGAATATGAGGTGCTGTTCCTCCAACTTGCGGTGTTGCTCACTCTGGCCGTGGAGGAGGCCCAGGACTGAGAGGTCGGATACGGAATGGGAGGGGGAGTTGAAGTGCTGAGCCACCGGGAGGTCGGGTTGGTTATTGCGGACCGAGCGGAGGTGTTCGGCGAAATGATCGCCAAGCCTCCGCTTGGTCTCACCGATATAGATCATCTGGCATCTGGAGCAGCGGATGCAGTAGATGAGGTTGGAGGAGGTGCAGGTGAACCTCTGTCGGACCTGGAAGGACTGCTTGGGTCCCTGAAAGGAGTGGAGGGGGGAGGTGAAGGGGCAAGTATAGCATTTCTTGCGGTTGCAAGGGAAAGTGCCCGGGGAAGGGGTAGAGCGGGAGGGGAGGGAAGAATTGACAAGGGAGTTGCGGAGGGAGCGGTCTTTGCGGAAGGCAGACATGGGGGGAGATGGGAAGATGTGGCGAGTGGAGGGGTCACGTTGGAGGTGGCGAAACTGGCGGAGGACTATGTGTTGTATTTGCCGGCTGGTGGGGTGAAAGTTGAGGACCAGGGGGACTCTGGGTGAAAGGTGAGAATGCGCAAACTCCATGCAGACAGCACCTTTAGTCAGGATCAAACGTGGGTCTCTGGTGCTGCAAGGCAGTAACTCTACCACTGCGCCACTGTGAACCCAAAGAGGGGAATGTCATTGCTAGGCTTAGATATGTGTGTGGAATGACCTACCATTCTCTCCAGAGGGGACAGGGACAGATAGACACTAGAGCATCACACATTTGCACCTCTGACATGACCAAAGATCTGGCCTGTCTGCCACCAGCATAAAAGCCAAGACAAGCTGAAGAACCTGCACAAGTAACGGCAGAGGTCAACTGCAGAAGACATCATTTCAAGAGTTTAATTGATCAATTGAAAGGTACATGATGGAAACAGACCCTATGGCCCACTGAGTCCATGGCATCTATTTATCACCCGTTCACACCAGTTCTCCTTACTCCCACTTTCACATCCACTCCCTACACACTAGGGGCAATTTAGAGAGGCCAATTAACCTACAAACTCACGTCTTTAGGCATAGCTGAAGGTGGTATGGTGGTATCACTGGTCAGTTAATATTAAAAATATGAATTTTTGTTTGGAACAACTGGACAAACAACCAGATTGGTTAAAAATGGAAAAGGAAGATTGTTTACCCTTTGAAATTGGATCGCTACTATTTGCTAATACTAAATTAAGCAAAAAAATCTATAAAGAAAACCTAATGATAGACAATGGAATACGTATTTGGAAACAATTAAAGAAGACGCTAAAATTAGATTGTTTACCATTAGCACTTCCCATTGTAAATAATGCTACATTTAAACCCTCAATGATGGATAAAGGTTTTTTACAATGGAAAAATCATGGAATTATTAAGATGGTTGATCTCTATAAGAAGAATTCCTTGCTTTCATTTCAGGAATTACAACAAATTTATGGGCTTCACTCAAAAGACTACTTTAGATATCTACAAATCAGAGATATGCTAAGTCAAATACACAAGGTTACAGAAATAGAAAGAGAGAAATTCTTGATGAATGTTTGAATAAACACCCGAACACAGAAAAATTGATATCTTATATTTATAATATTTTATTGGATAATGATGCACCCATGACGGAAATATATAGGTAATCATGGGAAAACTAACTAGGCCAAATAATAGGGCCAGAAATATGGGATGAAAGCTTACAACATATACACCACTGTTCGTTAAATGCTAGACATTCTTTAATACAATTTAAAGTTTTACATAGATTGCACTATTCAAAAACCAAATTAAAGAGAATTTTTCTTCGTGTATCCCCTATTTGTGATAAATGTCAACACTTAGAGGCAAATCTTACGCACACATTTGTAAGCTGTATAAAAATTACTAATTTTTGGATGGAAATTTTTAAGATAATTTCGGAAGTTGTCAATACCAATTTGGTCCCTGATTCAAAATTAATAATATTAGGAATACTAGAACCAAATCAATTATTCACAACGAACCAAAGATCTTTTATCGATTATAGTTTAATAATTGGGAAAAAATTAATATTAAAATTCTGGAAAGGCCCTATAACCCCCACAATTAAAATGTGGACAATGGAAATGTCGGAGACCCTACATTTGTAAAGATTAAGATTTGTCTTAATGGACAAACAAGAACTATTCATAAGAATATGGTCTCTATTTATTGAATATTTGAAGGGGCAAATTGGTTCGGCACGAGAACCTGACTGAAACCTGAATTAAGGAATAGATGAAGAATTATATTTTATAATCCACGGATATAGCTCCAAGGATGCATAATCAGTCGAATACTCCATTCACTTTTTTTTAAAATGTTTTTATTTCTCTCTTTTTTTTGTACTATTTTCTATCTATATAAAATATAAAGAAGTGCAATTACGATACAATTGTTAATATAAATAATATTAATAATGTATGACTATAACAAACAAAATGTTTTTATTATGTATTTACTTCTAATTTAAAAAAAAATGTTAAATAAAAAAATGAAAGGTACATGATGGAAACAGACCCTATGGCCCACTGAGTCCATGGCATCTATTTATCACCCGTTCACACCAGTTCTCCTTACTCCCACTTTCACATCCACTCCCTACACACTAGGGGCAATTTAGAGAGGCCAATTAACCTACAAACTCATGTCTGTCGGCATAGCTGAAGGTGGTATGGTGGTTCGATGATATCAATTGTGATTTAAATGGTGGCATTTGATCCTCAGTGAGGAACTGCTGCACACCTGTTGCCCAAAGTCCTGGTATTTTCTGAAACAGAGCATGGCTGTTATCTCTAATATTCTGGTGAAAAATAATGAGGTTCATCATATCTTGTTCATAGTTGGTGGATTAAGACGGGGTAATAATAATATGTCACTGCCTCAATTTTGGTTGTGACTGACGTGCATGTTTAACAAGCTGCCGGTCTAGAGAGCTGCAGCATGAATGCATCTTTGAAGCCAAGCGCATGGTGTGCATCTCTGATGGTGCATATGTGGCTGCCTTTGGCCATGGATGTTTTAATGGGAAGCTGCCAGCATCCCGTGGTATCATTACCTATTTGCCAAGAAAAGGCAGCAAATTAACATATATCTTTAGTTTAGTTTAGTTTAGTTTAGAGATACAGCACGGAAGCAGGCTGAGCCCACCGAGTCCGCTCTGACCAGTAATCCCCGTACACTAACACAATCCTACACACTACAGACAATTTACAATTTTTATCAAAGCAAATTAACCTACAAACCTGTATGTCTTTCGAGTGTAGGAGGTTACCAGAGCACGTGGGGGAAACCCACGCGGCCACAGGGGGAACATACAAACTCTGAACAGACAGCACCTGCAGCCAGGATCAAACCTGGTTCGCTGGTGGTGTAAGGCAGCAAGTCTACCACTGCACCAGCGCGCCGCCCTAAGTGATCATTATCTGATCATTGAATAAACTTGCCTGCTAGCGGGAGAGATCAATTTTACCCAACAAACTAAAGCTTTGAAAAACGGATTCCAGTTTAGCAGGAAATATTAACTGATGCTGGAACCCCTTTATGCAATCACAGAGAAATTCAATTTAACTGGTACTGCAATGTCGTTCTGTTCAGTGTTGATGGGGAGATAAGTTATAGTTTGGTGTAACAGTTGCCGGTTGTTCTTTAACTGTTATTGAACATTAGTAACTAATTTAGCCAGAGCTCAGACTGAATGGGTAAATGCCCACATGCAGTCACACAGCTTGAAGCTAATGGTTGCATAAACACTTCTGGCACAGTAACTGCTCAAAGGCTGAAACAGTACCTATTCAATGCCCTGCTTAAAAACTGGATGAAATGTGCAGGCTATAAATGATGTAATGCTCAAACTTACGTAATTCACTGCAAAGAGCTAAGAAATAAAAGATCCTCTAACTTAATAGCTTGAAGGTAGCTGTGTGCGAGTGAATTAATACGATGATTCATTATAAAAAGAATTTGCTTTGCATACAGTGGGCATAGCAATATGTATCTGCTTATATCTCCTTCTGAAGCTCAGGTACTGCCCAATTCACCTCTGCCCTGTTCATAGCTCCCTGAAAATGGCAACACAAGTAGATATACAGTAGTTGCCAGAAGCCATGTGGTATGTTTGCCTTCATAAATCAGGACATTGAGTATAAGAGTCAGGAAGTCATGATGAAGCTTAGGAATTTGGTTAGGCCACAGTTGGAGTATTGCATACAGTTCTGATTGCCCCAATACAAGAAGGATGTGGACGCTTTGGAAAGGGTGCAGAGGAGGTTTACCAGAATGTTGCCTGGAGTAGGGGATGTGAGGTACGTGGAGAGGTTCGACAGACTTGGATTGTTTTCTTAGGAATACCGGAGGCTGTGGGAAGACCTGATCGAAGTATACAAAATGATGAGTGGCATAGATAGGGTAGAACCTCTTTCCCAGGATGGAAAAATCAAATGCTAGAGGGCGCAGCTTTAAGGTGAGAGAGGCAAAGTTTAAAGGAGCCGTGCAGAGCAACTATTTTACACAGAGGGTGATGAGTGCCGGGACCCCACCACCAGGTTTGGTGGTTGAGGCAGAAACCATAGTGGCATTTAAGATGCTTTTGGATAGGCATGTAGATATGTTTGGAATAGAGGGCTATGAATTATACGCAGGTAGATTAGAGATAGTCTTGGCATCATGTGGGCCAAAGGTCTTTTCCTGTTCTATGTTCTATGTTATCCCATTGCAGACATTGGACGTTATGTATGGAACTAAAGTGCCACAATGCCAAGGACTGTATTCTGCACTCTGTAACTTTCCTATCACTATATCCACTGTACTTGAGTTTGCCTTGACTGTATTTGTGTATAGTACTATTTGCACAGATCACAGACGTATAGAAGTTGGGAGGTCATGTTGCAGTAATATCAGACATTGGTGAGGTTGCATTGAGAGTATTGTGTTCAGTTTTGGGCACCATGTTTCTAGGAAAGATGTTGTCAAGCTGGAAAGGGTGCATAGAAGAATTATGAGGATGTTGCCAGGACTCAAGTGCCTGAGCAATAGGGAGAGGTTGAGCAGGCTGGGATTCTATTCCTTCGAGTGCGGAGGATGAGGGGAGATCTTATAGAAGTGGACAAAATCATGAGAGGAATAGATCGGGTAGATACTCAGAGTCTCTTGCCCACAGTAGGGGAATCGAGAGCCAGAGGACATAGGTTTCGAGAACCATAGGACATAAGTAAGGGAGGAAAGATTTAATAAGAACATTTTTACACAAAGGGCCATGGATATATGGAACGAGCTGTATATTGAGGCATGTATTGTTCCAATGGTTAAGAAGCATTTAGACAGGTACATGGATCGGGCAGGGTTAGAGGGATATGGGCCAAACGCAGGCAGGTGAGACTAGTGTAGATGGGACAAGTTGGTTGGCATGGGCAAGTTGGGCTGATGGTCCTGTTTCCACGCTGTATGACTCTATGATTAAAGCTACTCTGAGGCTCAGATTGTTCAACAGATGGTGGAGCCCTTTACTAATGGGCCGGCGGGTGTCCCGTTTGTGGGCAGAGCTAGTTCGCAATGAAGATGCACATACCATGCTGGCGTCAAACATCTACATACCATGGTGGAAAGCTCTCAGTAACTCAGTTCCTTGGCGACACAAACTAAATGAAGATTCTGGATTCTTGCTGGAGGAACTCAGCGGATCAGGCAGCATCTGTGGAGGGAAAGCACAGGCGACGTTCAGGTCAGTTTCCCTTCTTCAGACTATTCAGATGAAAGGTCCAAACCCATAACATAACCTGTCCATTCCCTCCACAGATGCTGTCTGACTTGCTAAGTTCCTCCAGCACTTTGTGTTTAACTCAGTTCCTTGTGTGCATTCAAATCCACGCTTCTTGGTGGACTCTGCAATTTGGAGGCAAGTTGGGAAGGTTCTGTTTGCTTTCAGCCGTTAAACTTTAGAATTTAGAGATGCAGCGCATAAACAGGCCCTTCGGTCCACCAAGTCTGTGTCAACCAGCGATCGCCCCGTACACTAACACTAGCCTACACTCTAGGGACAATTTACATTTTTTTTAACCAAAGCCAATTAACCTACAACTTGTACCTCTTTGGAATATGGGAGGAACTGGAGCGTCCGGGGAAACCCACGCCATCACAGGGCGAATGTACAAACTCCGTACAGACAGCACCTGTAGTCAGGATTGAACCCCGGTCTCTGGTGCTGTAAAGCAGCAGCTCTACCACTGCACCACTGTGCCATCCCCAGCTTAAGCGTGCTCCTGGAAGATAAGCACAGTAATGGAAGACTGGTATTATGTCAGTCTTCTATAGAGGTTTATCATCGACCGTGAAATCAGTTTTGCTTGCATTGTTAGTGAGAACTGAGAGGATATACCTGCCTTGTGTACCAGAGATGATTATGTGTGGCAGGAAACCAATGCCCGAACAGATAGGGTGTTCCTGAATAAACATGTGGAGGGTAATTTTCACCAGTCTGAAGAAGGGTGCCAATCCAAAACATCACCGATCCATGTTCTCCAGAGAAGCTGCCTGACCTGCAGAGGTACTCCAGCACTTTGTGTCTTGTTTTGTAAACCAGCTCCTGCAGTTCCCCGTGTCTACATCTTATCAATAGTTCATGTTAGTCGCTTGTATGGATTTTGGGTGGGTTACCATCAGCACTCAATTTACACTTGGAAATCCTCAAACTTTAGCTCTCTCAGCCTTAGAATCAATTCTCTGAACATGAGTAAGAGACTTGTGTCCCCAGGGATACAGGCTGTTGTGTATTCCATCTTTGGCAGACTACCTCTGCAGGCTGTCAGCAGCTTAGTTGTTGAGACTTCTAACAGAATAATTTCATTTCCACATCCCCCTCCTTTCTCCGCACAAACTCTAATGGTCAATTTTGTCTAAATTCACATTAATTTGCAAAACTTCACAGCAGAAGAAAATTAAGAACTTTTCTGCTTTAACTCTAACCCATCAGCTGTGTTAGCTGTGAACAGTTTACTGGATTTGAATTTTTCTTGGCCAACTCCTTACTTTCAGTCTGACTCGAAAGCGTCACCTATCCTTTCTCTCCAGAGATGCTGCCCGACCCGCAGAGATACTCCAGCACTTTGTGTCTATCTTTGGTATAAACCAACATCTGCCATTCTTTGTTTCTACATCTAGAATGTTAGCCCTTTGGTTCTGGTACTTGTGCCAAAGGCACTTCAGGGCGGCACTAACACACTAAATGCTGGAGGGATTCCTCTGAGTTTATCCATCACTCATGTTCTGCTGCAGAGTTCCTCCAGCATTTCTGTGTCTTGCTCTGGACTCAAGCATCTACAGTTCGCTGTGTCTCCTCAGAGCACCAGATGGCTTTTACATTGTGACTGATGAAAAGAGCTTCAAGGAAACGGACCACAATTTATATTGAAGAAACATGTTCGGCAAATTTGAGGTGTTGAGTGAAAGGGCACCTGTGTTGTTCAGGCATGCCACTAAACATGGCCAAAGGCTCCCGATCAGTGGGATGAGGCTTCATAATCACTATCTCGGAGGATGCTGTTGAAACGTTTGATTCGGGCTATTTAGGCAAAATGCCAGTGGCAGAAACCTGATTACAGAGCTTCAAACAGGGAGTCTCAAGACATATGAATACAGATCATGAGGCAATATCACAAACAAGGCCATTGGGCAAGATGTGGAAAGGGAAGAAAGATTGATTTATAACAAAAAAATGAAGAAGAGTTTGACAGTTGGGTTTCTCACGGGGTTGTGTTGTTTTGGAAAAGGAGGGGGGAGGGGGAAGGGGGGTGGGCACCTCTATCTTTAATATCAGTAACGCTGCGTGTCAGAGGGGAAATAGAGTGGATGGGATCAGGAGGAGCATCTCCTGGACTGAGGAACAGGAAGAAATAGATTAAGACTGGGGATAGAGAGGAGGCAGCTCTAGTGTGGGGAGCGTATTTAAAGGAGGGTTGGACAGTGGACAGACCAAGGCCTGAATCAAGCAATGCCATAATGCCATATAAGGAAAGGATTATATCTTGGTGATAAAGCAATTCACAAACAGTGAAGGTGAGAGGAGATGTGGTGAACATAGAACAGAGAACAGTACAGCTCAAGACCTGGCCCTTCGGCCCACGATATTGTGCCAAACATGATGTCAAGACTATCCCTTATCTACCTGCACATAATCCTCATCCCTCCATTCCCCGTATATCCATATGCCTATCCAAAAGCCTCTTAAATGCCACTATCATATCTCTCAGCCACCACCCCCAGCAACAATTTCCAATAATCCACTGCCCACTATGTTAAAAGTCTTGGCCCACACATCTCCTTTAAATTTTGTTCTTCGCACCTTAAAGCTGTGGCCTCTAATATTTGAATTTTCCATCTGGGAAAAAGGTTCTGACTGTTAACCCTATCTATGCCTCTCATAGTTTTATATCTTTCTATTAGGTCTCTCTGCAATTTCTTGCATTCCAGAGACAGCAATCCAAGTCTCTCCTATCCCTCCCCGTAGCTAATACCTCATAATCCAAGCATCATTTTGGTCAACTTTCTCTGCACACAAAGACGTACAGGTTTGTAGGTTAATTTGGCCTCGGTAAAAGTTGTAAACTGTCCCTAGTGTGTAGGACAGAGCTAGTGTATGGTGTGATCGTTGGTCGGCGCAGGCTCGGTGGGCCGAAGGGCTCGGTGGGCCGAAGGGCCTGTTTCCATGCTGCATTTCTTAACAAAACGATACATGTAACCAGGAAATAATTGGAATAATGAAAATAAAGGGATTTCTCTGTGAACTACATGGACTCGATGGGTTGAATGGCCATCTATGTTATGGGAAATATGCTTACCATGAAGAGAAAAACAATTGCTCTTTTTAATCTCCTTTATTATTCCTCATGTATCTCTGAAGTGTGATCATGGCATAATTGTACTCATGGATACACAGTGTTTCTCTCTGTATTGGTATTGGTTTATCATGACAATAATAAACCAATAGTGATACCACCTGAGGCATCATGTCCCAACCTCAGTACAGTATCTTCAATCATTCCGCTCGCTGGATGCCTCCCCTGCTGTTCTCTGCACTGACCACAGTATATCCACAAAGGGAAGTTGCTGAAGCAGACATTTCTGCACAGACAGTAAATCAGGTAACTGGGTGGCATGTTGGCGCAGCAGTAGAGTTGCTGTCAGGAACCCCAGTTCGATCCTGACTACGGGTGCAGTCCATACAGAGTATGTACATTTTTCCTGTGACCATGTGGGGTTTTCGCGGGTGCTCCGGTTTGCTCCCCCACTCCAAAGATGTACAGGTTTCTAGGTTATTTGGCTTTGGTAAAAAACATTGTAAATTGTCCCTAGTGTGTAGGATAGTGTTAGTGTATGGGAATCACTGGCACGCGTGGACTCGGTGGGCCAAAGAGCCTGTTGCCGCGCTGTATATCTAAAGTCTAAAATGTAAAAGTCTTACCTCTGTCCAAATCTGTTATACCAAACTGGTTAATGGCTCTTTGGAATGTTGTACACCATACTTTGCTATTTTCCGCATTACCAGACATTAATCCCAAAATTCAGCTTCTTGGCACCTGTTGATCAGATGTCATTGGTTCTGCATTAATGTGTAATAAGGCAAAAGAAGTTTGCATATATATTTGTCACAGGGGTCATGCCAGTTACCATGTTGGTGAAGATGTTAGTCTGTGCAGACTTGTGTATTCTGAAAAAAAGAGTAACTCTGCGGGTCAGGCAGGATCTCTGGAGAAGGTGGGCAGACGTCTGGCCCTTTGCTCAGAAGGGCTCTGACCATCAATGTCACCTATACATGTTCTCCAGAGATGCTACCTGACCCGCTGAGTTACTTCAGCACGTTGTGTCTTTATTGGTAAACCAGCACCTGATGTTCTGTGTATCTACTTGTGTGCTGTGATTGAGTTCGATGTTGCTAAGTTGGAGTTCTGGGTTCCAGTTACGACAGGAGGCCATTGCACCTATTAGGTCCGTACCAAGTCTCGACAGTAAGTTTACACCTGCAGGTAAGTTTTTAAACTTTCCAAGTTATGTTTCTATTGCAGGAATCTCTTCTCACAGAGGTTTCCTGCTGGATTTCGGGGTGAAGTCGGGACGGGCCGCAGAGAAACCTTTATGGACCGCGTCCCAGCCGCGTATCGTGGGGAATCCCAGTCACGACCTCGGGGAATCCTGGCCACGGTCCGCAGGGAACCCGCTACGGAGACCGCGGAAGTGCGGGTAGCGGCGGCGGTCGAATTCGCCTTCCGAGCCGCTGGCAGTGGAGGCAGCGGCTTCAGACCCATGCCGGCAGCAGCCTGGCAAACCCGCTCGGAGGGTAGCCACAAAATTATATCTCCCTCTCTGAGGAGGGGAGCGTAGGGAAGAGGCCCGTTGACCAAAATGAGTCGGGCCAGGAGGGAGGATTCCTGTTGGAGAGGATCCCCTCCTTCTATGGGTAGCGTTCTTCGGACGTCTAACCCACATGGAGCACCTGATGGAGATGTGCTCCGGCTGCGGGGCCTGCGGCAACAGCACACGTGTACAGGGCTGCACACTGTCTCCCTCTCTGAGTAGGGGAGCATTCGGGGTCAGTTTTATCTGACTTGGAGTTCGGAGGTATAACTGGGGAGCATACCACGAGGCACGAAGGATATGGTCCGTGGAGGGGCCATATCAGAGCAGGTCTCCTCAGGGCCTGCGGCAGCACCTTTTCAGGGCTGCTTACTATCTCCCCCGCTATGGAGAGGCGTGCGATGGGTCAGTGTGTAACTGACTCCAAACTCGAAAGTATGGAACAAACTGGAGTTCCTGAAAGTGCCGGCAGTGAACAGCGCTATCAGAGGTGATATTGGAGGGGCATGGTACCCCAGGAAACCAGCCGCCGAATCTTCTCTTCAGGTAAACCTATTTTCAACAGGTGAGACCTGCATGAGGGAGCTAGAGCTGTCGAACTGCGAGTACAGCCTCATCGTTTCGGCGACAATACACCCACGCTTCCATCGGCAGTAAGCGGTTCACTGAAGCTGGTGGCAGCCAGCAAGCTGGGCAGAGGGCTTTAGGCTTTTATAGACTTGCAGACTCTGAGAAGACCATTCGGCGGCTCGGCTTGCCACACCGATCTATGTACGTGCTCACTGCAGAGTGCAGGGATAGCACCGAGAAAGCAGCACATTTTTCCTCATCAGGAGATGGGAAGTGTTTTGTTTTAATGCCAATGTTACATATAATACGGCACAGATAACTAACGTCTCGGAGTTCATTTTCAGATGGGTCTTTTGACAATTAATTAAGTTATAGTACCATTAACTGTGCCAACGTGCTTCCTCATCATAGTTGCTGCAGCGATCAGGGCCCACTCTGCCGGGTCACACCCTCTGATATCCAGATTTATAAAGGATATCTTTAACAAAAATTCTCCCAGGCCCAGGTACTCGGAGATATGGGATGTTAGCATTGTTCTTAAACTGCTTCACCAGTAGAGCCCAGCTACATCTCTATCCCTGGTCAAACTCACTTACAAAGTGGTTATGCTCATGGTGCTAGTTTCAGCGCAACCGGTCCAGCCAATACTTACATTGCGACTGGACAGGATGGTTACATCTGCTATAATATATATTTTATGTTTATGAGTTAGTTAAGCAGAGCAGACCAGGGGCGTCAGGTCCCTAACAATTTCTCAGGGCACACCCCATGGACCTTTGGTTGTGTATGCTCACACATTTACAACATTATGTGAAGGTCACCTAGAGCCTTAGAGGCTCTGCACTAGCAATGATTGTTACTTACTAAAAAATCTCATAAATGGTATCAATCCAGACTATCGCCAGGTGGTCAACGGGTTTTGGCTTATGCAGAAGTAGATACTCATTTTTCTATCTCACTCCACTAGGACTGCTACTACATTAGCAGCAAGTATCATGTACGCTCCACTGGATCACATCCTAGCGGCTGCAGGATGGTCAAATGAACAAACTTCCCAAATTTTTATAATAACCCATTGCCAGACCAGGGGTATTTTCCAAATTCCATTTGTTTTGTTTCATAGTTTCCCCCAGGTTAGGAGGGGTGATTATTATTTTCCTTTGATGATTAAAGCATCAGCATTTTTAACAAACTATGTCATGGCTGAATGCATTAATCTTTTTCACTCATCCATGGTCAATTGATGCAGTGTGTGACGCCTGGACTTGTATCCCGCATGAAATCACAGAGCTTCAAAGTCTTCATGTAGTCACTCACGTGATTCCGTAGTAAAATAGTAAGATTAAATGGGAAATTACCAGTTTGAAGTTTGATCTTTATTTTATGAGGAGTTACGATGAGCGATTACGTGCCCACCGCTCCCAACCCTCATATTATGAAGGTCATCTGGTAGTTTTCAAGTTCTCTCCAATCTTACTATATTCAGGTCTACTACTGTTATCTGTGATTTCACACCGCTGCTTTGAAGATTGACGCACATGGGTGCTAACGGCCTTCTTCACGTAATCGCTCATCGTAACTCCTCATAAAATAACGATCAAACTTCAAATTGGTAAGTTCTTGTTTAATCTTACTATTAAAGAGGTTCACTTAAAGAGATACAGCATTGAAACAGACCCTTCATCCCATCAAGTCCTTGCTGATTATCAACCACCTGGAGTGCCACAACAATTCAACCAGATTAGCACAGGTTGATATTCCAGCTTGGAGATAAAGCATGAAGTTGATCTGCCATTTAACATCTAACAATCACATCATTGCCACTTGGCCAGTGCACATTCTGTCCATACGTTCATAAGTTATAGGAGCAGAATTAGGCCATTCGGCCCATCAAGTCTACTTCACCATTCCATCATGGCTGATCTATCTTTCCCTCTCAAGCCCATTCTCTTGTCTTTGGCACTCTGAGTCCAAGCCGATGAACGATCCCCTGTACACCAGTTTTATCTTACACACTAGGGACAAACCTTTACACAAATCAATTAACTTCCAAACCGGCAGATCTTTGAATTGTGGGAGGAAACCGGAGCACCCAGAGAAAACCCACGTGGTCACAAGGAGAATGTACAAACTCCACACAGAGCGAACACCTGTTGTCAGGAACAAACTCAGGTCTTTGGCACCCATACGGCAGCAACTCCACCACTGTATACTGTCGGGTTGCATCTCAGTGCGGTTTGCTCAAGACTGTAAGAAATTCCATAGACCTGTGGATGTAACAAACTGTGGATGTAGCAAGCCATTGACCCTATTTACACCTCATGCTGATTCAGCAGAAGAGTCAATATAATCAAAGTCCATTCCCACCCCGGTCATTCCTTCTTGCTCACTCTCCCATTGGGCAGAAGATATAGAAGTTTGCAAGCTCAGACCACCATCAGGAACAGCTTCTTCCCCTCTACTATTATGCTTCTAAATTGTCTCTCTATAAGCCAGTGTACAATCCAATTTTACTTCGGAGTCACGTGAGTGTTGCTTGCAGCTCCAGACTCCGAGCCCCCCGTCCCCCAAGAGAATAAGGGGGGATACAGGTACGTGGCAAGGGGTCTTGGTTTTTTCTTTTACAGGCAACCTCTCCCCGAGCTCCAGTAGACCCGAGGGGGCTGGGCCGGGGGGACAGCCGCACGACAGGGGAGCCCTGCAAAGTGCATTGCGTACCGCAGCCAGGGATATCTGCCATCGTGCAGCCCTGGCATAACACTGCTGCGTCGTGTAGGCCTGCTGGAGCAGATTACCGCCGACAACACACCCCGTCAGGCTGCGGTCAAGGGCGGAGGTGGCAGCAGGAAGCGGTCGGTCAGCTCAGCGCTGCGAGCGGCCGACCATGCGCCTCCACGCCAAGTAATGGTGTAAGTGTGGAGGTAAGCTTGCACTGACTCCGGGGAGCCAGGTTCCGGGGGCCGGCGCCGAGTCAACTCACCTGCCTTCTTATCTGCCAGGTGGGCCGCCACAGTCTGGGAGAAGACAGACTAGCGGAGAGTCCGTGCGGGAGTCGTATGACCCTACTTGGGCTGTAGGTCACGACGACCTGCCATTGGACCATAGACCCTAAGGGGGTGAGGTCCGATGGTGGAAGCCCCAGTGAATTCGCAGGGCCTGGGGAAGTCGGCTTGTCCGCTGCATCTCGCAGGGACGGTCGCATTGAGCGGTTGGAGCTCTTAAATGGTCCAACATCTCCAGCGGGACTGAGAACGAGAAGAACGGCATCCACTAGCCGTGCAAGGACTCCGCTCAGCTCCTCATCGTCTCCAGCCAGAAGCATTAATGATTGCCCAGCTGCTGAGTTTGACGACGACCAGGGACAGCCAGTGACCGCTGAACCAGAGCATGAGGAGGATGCTGGATGTGGTGAGTGAAGTTGCCGTTTCTACCCAGACAGGTGAACCCTGCACCACGAATTGGCGGGGCACCATTGATTGCCTACGTATGCACCAACTCTGGAGTCAGATTCTCAATAATACCTTGGAGAAAGGTTCTCCACGGGCATAACGGCGTTTTGCAAAACCCTGATCGGGGATAATGTGTCCAGTAAATAGCATGATGCACTGGCACTCCTATGCAACGCCCAGTATGAGATATATTGCCTGCGTAAGAGCTCCATATAGCCCACACTGAACCCCAAATTCGCGGGTTTGTGCCGACCATTACCGCTCCATCGCCGCATCAGTTGCTTGGAGACCTGTACAAACAGGTGAAGGGACTGGACAAAGGAGGCCAAAACAGTGGGCCTCATGAAACTCCATCGGTCAGAGTTCACCCATATCACCGGCAACAGCCTAATACAACCAGTGAACCAAGGCTGCCGGATAGGGCACAAAGATTCTACCTACCTCCATCTCAATAAATACAACGACCATTTAGGGCAAGGCCAACAGCGGCCTGCATGGGAAATGCGGCCGCCGGGCCGTCAAACCTCCATAACGTCCACCGAAGCACCGTATGTATGGAACCGCCGTTCACTATGGAGGTAAGGGGGTCTGGCTCCTCTCACGCCGTAGTATCCTTCCTGTACGAATAGGTGGGCGATTGCGGGCGGCCTTGGACATATGGGGAAAACTGTAACCACAGATAAGTTTATTTTACAAAGTTTTCAAGGGTATATAATTCGTGGGAGGTATAGATTCCCATACCCAGCATTTGCCTCGTAGGAATTTACTCTATCCCGAAAAGAGGTGGAGGCAGGGCATGCTGAAATTATATGGCGAGCAGAGAAAAGTGGTAATTGGCATAACCAAGCATGGACATATTGAGTTATAATCGATTTAGCTGAGTTGAACACCTTTGTACAATATACCCATGTCAAAATGGATGCTTTTGAAAACAGCTAGGTGGATGCTTTACTCAGGGGTACTTTATGGCATGTATCAGTTTGAAAGAAGCATGCTATACGGTGCCCATCGCTGAGGCTCACAGGGAATTCTGAAGTTGTCTGGAAGGGTGCATTGCCTAATGGAACCATCACAGCTTAGGCTGTTTACCAAGTTGGTATTTACCTGTATTGGCTCTTCTCCGACAACAAGATTATAGTGATGGCATGTTGGATGAAATCCTTATAATGGGGCAGACCCTCCAATTGGCAATTCAAGGAGTGGCTGCAACCAAGGCTCTGCTTGAGAAGCTGGGATTGTAATCCATCCAGACAAATCAAAAACTGCACCCCGCTACGGGTTATGGATTTGGTGTTCACCTTTGACACTAATTAATGAAGTTTATCATCCCCACTAATAAAGCTACTGCTATATCAGAAGAGTGCCACAATCTTGCTTGCGCCAGGGTATCGACCATGTGGCAAACAGCGAAAGTTATTGGTATTGGTAACTCTAAATTGGTAACTACATTCCCAGCTGCACGATTCGGACCGCTACACTACCGAAATTCACAAAGGTCACAAATCACAGCATTTAAAAAACAAATGCTGGCTGCTTTGATCGGCCACTTTGGTTACCACCGGAGGCTAGAAACAAGCTATAATGGTGGGTAGATAATATTAAAGAATGTCATTGACCTATTATATGGAGCAACCCTGATGTTGTGCTACTAACTGACGCAAGTGCACCAGCTGGGGAGCAACTGGTACGATGTCCAGTTGTGGTGGCAGATGGAACTCTCATGAGTCTACATTCCTGGAGTCACATGGGATAAACTATATAGAAATGCTGGGGGTGTTTCGTGGACTGCGGGCTTCTGTACTAATTCATGGGATTACATGTCCGCTTTCGAATAGATAATGCTACAATAATGGTTTACATCAATCATATGGGTAGTATTAGGTCGCTAGTTTGCAATGAATTGGCTAATACAATTTGGCACTGGTGCATTGAAAGAAATATTTGGATTACTGCGACCTATTTGCCTGGGAAGCTTAATTCAGTGGCGGACACCAGGTCACGTGTCTTCAATGACAACATTGAGTGGATGTTGAACCTCCAGATTTTGGAGATATTATAGCTCAAATTGGGGACACCAGATATTGACCTATTTGCGTCCAGGCTGAACCATCGAATACCAACGTATGTGTTGTGGGAACCAGACCCTGGGGTAATAGCATTGGATGCATTTTTATCCATTGGGGGAAATGGGTTGCTACGCGTATCCCCCATGCTGCCTCACCAGTCGGGTATTGCAGAAAATTAAACTAGACTCTGCAACTGACATATTGATCATTCCCGACTGGCCTACACAACCATGGTACCCGATGGTTGTAGAAATGTACAACAACCATGGATGGCGATTGGGAAACATCCCAAATTGATTACTCACTCCATTACAGGGGGGTCAGTCATCCTTGCCATGGTCATTAAACTTGTTGGCTTGCAGGTTCTGAAAAGACCGCTCAACCGGGCAGGCATCTCGTCAAGAGCCATGAACCTTATTGCAGCATCGTATCGGGAATCCACCCGCAAACAATATCTCACTCAAATCAGAAAGTGGGAGGTTTCTGTGCCCGGAACAACAAGTCCTCCAACTCGGCAACAATACTGGATGTGTTGGAGTTTCTAGCAGGCCTCCATTTTGATGCAGGCCTCAGCTACAGTGCCATCAACAGCGACAGGAGTACGCTGTATTCATACCTGGATATAAGTATCAGCTCCCACCACCTGGTGTCTAAACTAATGAGGGGAGTATTCAATACCAATCCCTCCACAACCCAGATATACAGTAACGTGGGATGTGGGGATCATGCTGACCCTACTGAGGAGCTGGGCTCCAATAGATGAGCTACCATTTGAAACAGCTCACCCTTAAGGTGGTGATGCTCATGGCACTGGCGACAGCCCAACGAGACCAGATGTTACAAAAACTGCGACTGGACGCCATGGTGGCCAACCCTGGTCAAATAAAATTCTTTGGTAAAGAGTTATTAAAACAGGAGTTGCTACTAACGTTTTTAAGTCTTATTCCACCAGGGCTGCAGCGAGAGCCATGAAGGTGCCCATGGACCACATTTTCGCCACTGCGGGCTGGGCCAGTGGGGGAAAAACCTTTCAACGGTTCTATAACAAGTCTCTGGCCGTTCCTGCGACATTCGCAGAAGCTATCCTGGGTACCGCTCAGTAAATGTCTGGCCCCGAATTAGGGGTTGTTGTTTAGTTGATTAATAAATTGTGTTGATTTTTCAGCCGCTGTCAACTGAACTCCATTAACAGTCTTACTCCATCAGAATGGCGGCAGTGTGATAAGCATGGACGTTGTTCAGGGCGTGAAATCACAGAGCTTTGAAATCTTCACGAAGTCACTCACGTGACTCCGAAGTAAAATAGTAAGATTAAACGAGAACTTACCAAGTTTGAAGTTTGATCTGTATTTTACGAGGAGTCGCGGTGAGGGATTTCGTGCCCACCGCTCCCACCCTCTGTCATCAGGTCAAACAGGTAGTTCTACGGTTTTCATCTTACTATTTTCAGTCATGATTGGTTCTGTGATTCCACACCGCTGCTTTGAAGGATGCTGCGCAGGCGTGCTGGCGGGGTCTTCACGAAATCCCTCACCGCGACTCCTCGTAAAATACAGATCAAACTTCAAACTTAGTAAGTTCTCGTTTAATCTTACTATTCTCCTCTACCCCATTGAAGACATTGGACTTTGTCTATGGATCAGAAGCACTGCAATGCTGAGAACTACATTCCGCACTCTGTATCTTTTCCTTTACTCCATCTATTATACTTGTTTGACTTGATTGTATTTACAGTATGTATAATATTATCGGATTTGATGGATAGAATACAAAACAAATTTTCACTATAACTCGGTATAAGTGACAATAATAAACCTAAACCTAAAAGGCTTCAGGTGAATGGGGATGCCCCTGCCCACATCTTACCCTCCACGTTTCATACCAGCCTTGGAAATAAATGGTTCAGTGGTTTAATGGTTCAATTATTCTTTTATTATCACGTGAACCAAAGAACAGTGAGATTCTTATACAGACCAGAAGATTATTTACTTTAGGGTACACAAAAAGCTGGAGAAACTCAGCGGGTGCAGCAGCATCTAAGGAGCGAAGGAGATAGGCGACGTTTCGGGTCGAGACCCTTCTTCAGAACTAAACTATTTACTTTAGTTTAGTTTAGGGATACAAAATGGAAACAGGTCCTTCAGCCCATTGGATCCGCACCAGCCAGCGATCCCCGCATATTAACACTATCCTACGCACACTACAATCACAATCAAAATCACAATAATACTTTATTATCACAATCACAATGATACTTTATTAGCCAAGTATGTTTTGCAATATACGAGGAATTTCATTTGCCAAATTAGTCTAGGGACAATTTTTACATTTACCGAGCCAATTAATCTACAAACCGGTATTTCTTTGGACTGTGGGAGGAAACCAAAGATCTCGGAGGAAACCCACGCAGATCATGGGGAGAACGTACAAACGCTGTATAGACAGCACCCGTAGTCAGGATCGAACCCGGGTCTCCGATGCTGCAAATGCTGTAAGGCAGCAACTCTACCACTGCCTTACCATGCCACCCTACATATGCCATACATAATTACAATTAGTACATAATACATAGAAACAGCCCACTGAGTCTATCAGCAAAAGTCACCAGGCTTTGGCACCATTACAGTCACAACTGCAGCTGGTCAGAAAGGCCCGTTGCAGCTGCCGCCTCCATCTGGTCATCCCGTGAACCGTCGTCCCTCTCATCGCCTGTCCACCATCAACCTTTGTGGCCCAGGGCCCCTCCCACAGTCTTGAGGTAAAACCTTCTTACCGGCCCTTTGTCCAGCATCTACCACGGTTGCCAACTCCCTCCAGCCTCCACCACCTTCCTAATCTCTGGGGGTGAGCAGGGGCCGGGCACGGTGGCTTCCTTCTCCCGATTCCAGGCCCGCCGCTGGGATCGGGTAACCAGGGCTACGCTCAGGTGCTAAAATGCTGACATGTCCTGGCAAATGTCATTGCACTTCCTTCATCGTCTCTGGGTCCCAATCCTGAAACTCCCGACCAAAACGTACCGTGGAAGCACTTTCACCAGAAGGAATTGAGGTGGTTGAAGAAGGCAGCTCACCATCGGATTCTTAAACACAACCAGGGATGTTCAATAAAAGCTGGCACTGCCAACGTCTCCCAGAGCCTGAAAAATGAGAATGGAAGAAACAAGGCAAAAGTCAAGAGTCGAGAGTGTATTATTGTCGTATGTCCCAAAACAGAACAACAAAATTCTCACTTGCAACAGCAAGACAGATAGTTTAGTTTAATTTATTATTGTCATGTATACCAAGGTACAGTGAAAAGCTTCTTTGTTACATTCTATCCAGTTAGAGTAAAGACTATATATGATTACCACCAAGCCGTCCACAGTATTCAGATACAGGATAAAGAGAATAATGTTTCGTGCAAGATCATGTCTGATTGAAGATAGTTCCAAGGTCTCCAGTGAGGTAGATGGTAGATCGGGACCGCTCTCTAGTTGGTGATAGAATGGTTCAGATGCCTGATAACAGCTGGGAAGAAACTGTCCTTGAATTTGGAGGTGTGTGTTTTTACACTTCTGCACCTCTTGCCTGATGGGAGAGGGGAGAAGAGGGAGTGACCAGGGCGAAATTCATCCTTGATTAAGTAAACATAGTACTCTGTAAAAACATCGTAATAAACAACAAAAATAAGTCCAGGTATATTAAAAAAAAACAAAGAATTCTCTTTTATCTCCTTCCTGATCCTTGGATTATTAATTCATTTGATTTTAGAAAATGGAAATAAAAATGTTTGTCCCTGTGTGTCAGTGACCTCACACAATCTGTGATCTGTGATCTGTGCAAGCTCATGGTGGAGCAGATCCTGAACTCATATGTTATCATGGTGTCTGTCCCCGCATCACTTCCACTCTCCGCCCGTCTCTATAAATCTGATGCGTCATTTATTATTCATGGCGTTGTGGTTTCAAGGGGTTTTTTTCAGAATAAAGTGAACACAAGGCTTTCGTGAGGGTCTTGGATGGAAGTAGGGACAAAGATAACAATCATTCCCTTTACGTTTGATTTTAATGGCAGCAAGAAAATTAATTTCAAACGGAACACTGGCCAATAAAAATGGTCCAGTCAATAAACAGTTCCTTGTCGATCGAGGCAGTGGTTTGTTAGTAACGCTGCAAAAGAAGCCTCTTTCTGTGTTTAACACATTCAATCGCTGCTCTCTGAAGTATTTCAGCGGGCATTTGTGTTTTAGTTAAGGCTTCGTGGTGATTTGGAAGCTGCTGTGGAGTGAATAAATTAACCCCTTTCAGATGATCTTGCTGTAATCATCACATTCTGCTTTCTGTCATCTCAGGAGTTCATTGCGTTGCTGGAAGGTGTAACAATTTCGAAATTTATTATAAAATGAAATTCTGCCGTGTCATGAATACATTAACATTTGAATCTAAATTCTCCACCGTGTCAGCTAATAAAACAGTATAAATGAACCACGCTTGCTATAAATAATTGTCTATTAATACTGTGGCACTGTGCAGCAAATTAAAGACTCACTTGACTGAACACAGCTGTAGCAGAAAGACATAGCTTACAATGAAGGGTGATTGCATGGGAAGCACTCTTAAAGCCTCAGCACCTTTTTTTGCTCATATTTAGGTACATTTCAGACAATTAATATTTATTTAAACTTGAATACAGAGGACCTTAGGCTTTAATAGAAAAGGACATGTTCGAGACTTGGTTTATTAATCCTAATTTAGAAGGACATAGAATCTCATCGCACATCTATTGTTCTTAATATGGTTTAATCAGTAGGATTTAACAGCAGAGGTATTACAATTCGGAAAGATTATTTAAGGCATGTACAAAATTAAATATTAAAATGCATTTAACCTTTTATGGTGTTGCATTGCCTGAGAAGATGAATGTAAGATTAGAATTTGTTGTGTTGTGGTAGGGTACAAAATCTAACACGTCACTGTGCTCCACAGCATATGGTCATCAGTTTATTAATGGAAATCCTTTGGTATTGCTCTTGGTAATCTGGATATTCTGTTGCTTTATAAAGAAGGCAGCATGTATTACTGAGATGCCCAGCTGGAGTAATGTTTTGAGCTTGTAAATAAATTTAGTAGCACTATTACGTTCGTAAGAGCTTTATAAAGACTCCAATATAAACTGAAAGCGGAATTTTGAAAAAAAAGCAGATATCTGGAAACACCCATCAGGTTAAGACAAGATCTGTATAAAGGAATCGGAGTTAATATGTTGAAATAAAGAATTGCAGATGTTGTTTTATACCAAAGATAGGCGCAAAGTGCTGGAGTAACTCTGCTGGTCAGGCAACAACTCTGGAGAAAAATAATAGGATAACACCATAACACCCTTAGTAGTGTGTACTCTATTTGAAAAAAAAATGCCCGCACATCTCCTTGAAACTATTTCTCTCTGACATTAAATCTATCATCTATAGTCTTTATAAAAAATGTTCTGACTTCCCAACCTATCTATGCCTCTCATACTTTTATATACTTCTATCATGAGCCTCTGACTCTCCAGAGAAAACAATCCAAATTTGTCTAATACCCTTAATCCAGCTAATACGCTTAATCCAGAAGAGGTAAACCTCTTTTGCCTCCTCTCCAAAACCTCCACATCCTTTCAGTAATGGGACTACCAGAACTGTACGCAATACTTCAAATGTTGGCCAAGCAACGTTTTATGAAGATGTAACATGGCTTCCACATTCTTATACTCAATGCCATGATCAAATAAACAAGTATACCTTATCCCTTCCTTACCACTCTATCTAGTGTTGTCACATTCATGGAGTTATGAACTTGGAGCCCAAGATCCCTCTGTACATCAACGCTGTTAAGGGTCTTACCATGAACTGTATACTTTCCCCTTACATTCCACCTCCCAAAGTGCAACACCCCACACTTTCTCAGATTGAGCTGCCATTTTTCTGTCCATGTCTGTGATTGATGTAAATCTTGCCTTATCCTTTGTCAGGCTTCTTCATTCTGTGCAACTCCATCAGTATTTGTGTCATTTGCAAACTTACTAACCGATCCATCTACATGTTCGTCAAAGTCATTGATAGATATATCACAAACAGTACAAATCCTAGCAAAGATACCTGTTGAAGTCCACTGGTCACAGATCTCCAGCTGGAATAATGTCTTTCCACGACCTTCCTCTCTCTTCTAAGGAGCAAACCAGTTCTGAATCCAAACTATCAAATCATTTCGGATCCCATACATCTTAAGCTTCTGGATCAGCCTACCATGATGGAGTTTATCAAATGCCTTACTAGAATCCATGTAGACAACATCCACTGCCCTACTCTCATCAATCACTTCCGTCACCTCCTGCAAAAAATCAGTCAAGTGTGTAAGACATGACCTGCCATAGACAAAGCCATGCTGACAGTTTCCAATGAGCTCATTCTCTTCCAGATGGAAATAAATCCTATCCCCAAGAACCCTCTCCAATAGTTCCAATAGTCCCGGTGCCCACATTTGGCCTTGATCCAACAACACATTTAAAACATTTCATCTCATTCAAATCCTTCCATGACTTCTTGCATTCCCATCTCTCAGATGTCCACCAGTTCTAGTGCTGTCTGAGACGCTAGGTATCTCTGATACTGAATTCCCCCCATTATTGGCAGCTCCATAAGCCTCTCTACTTCTCTCATTTCCGTTAACACATAGGGCCTCTTCAATGTTTCCTTAAAAGCACACAAACAAACTGCAGTGTAATCAGAGAATAATTGACTTACTATTATCTGATTATACTGATACCAGGCATTTTTATTATGGCTAAGCAAGGAGATATTGAAGAAGCAGGAACTGCAAGTGCTGGTTAATATACAAAAGGGCACAAAGTGCTGGAGTAACACAGAAGTCTAGGCAGCATCTCTGGAGAACATGGATCAGTGGAGACCTTTCTTCAACCATCTGAGGAAGGGTCTCAACTTGAAATGTAACTCAGCGTTGCATACATGCCTGCTGGAGTAACTTGGCAGGTGAGGCAGCATCTCTGGAGAATATGGATTGTGACGTTTCGTGTTGAGACTCCAGCACTTGTGTCCTTTTCTTTATTAACCAGCACCTGCAGTTCTGCTTCTTCAATACCTCATTGCTTGGTGATACTGATATCATTATAATCAGACAATTATAAATCGATTGCTATCTGATTATATTGCAGCGGAACACCTTTGAACATTTGATTACATCAAAGGTGCTCCATAAATACAGGTTGTTGCTGCTGCTTAGGGTTATAAAGTTAAGGAGCACCAACAGAATGGCGTTGGAGAAAGTCCATAGAAGATGTACAAGAATGATCGCAGGGTTAATGCATGATGAGTGTTTGATGGCACTAGGCCAGTCCTCATTGGAGTTTAGAAGGTTGAGGGGGTACCTGAGTGAAACTTACCGAATAGTGAAAGGCCTGGATAGAGTAGATGCGGAGAGAACGTTTCCACTAGATACAAGATACAAGATACAAGATAGATACATAATACATTTATTTGTCACATGTACCAATTGGTACAGTGAAGTGTGTGGTCGCCATACAGCCATACAATAATAAAGAGCACAGAACACGATAGCCTTTAACACAGACCTCCCCACACAGCGGGATCAAAGTTTCCCACTATGAAGGAAGGCTCCAAAATGCAGTAGTCCTCCTCTGTTGTCCTCCCGTGGTCGGGGGGCTCCCAAACCCCCCGCTGTCGCCGCTACGGGCGGCCCAATATTCAGGCCCACTCGCCGGGGTGATGGAAGTCCGACATCGGGACTGGAGGACATCCTCAGCGGCTTGGACATCCAAATCGGCCACCTCCTACCGCGGTCCGCGGCTCCCGAAGTCCACAGGCAACGCTGGCGGCCCTCGGCAAAGGGCCCCAGGACACCGCGATGTTGAAGTCAGCGCCGCCTGCGCTGGAAGCCCTATGATCCACAGCTCCGATGTTGAAGCAGCAGGCCCAACACTCCGGAGCTTCAACAGCGATCCAGGTAAGGCATCGCCCGCCCCGTGATGCATACACTAGTGGGATAGTCTAGGACCAGAGGGCACAGCCTCAGAATTAAAGAGCGTTCCTTTAGGAAGGTGATGAGGAGGAATTTCTTTCATCTGTGGAATTAATTGTGCTGGGCTGTGGCGGCCACGTCATTGGTTATTTTTAAGATGGAGATTGACAGATTCTTGATTATGGGTTAAGGGGAGAAGGTAGGAGAATGGGGTTAGGAGGGACAGATAGATCAGCCATGATTGAATGGCGGAGTAGACTCGAAAGGCCGAATGGTCTAATTCTGCTCCTACGATTTATAAACTTATGAAAATACAATTTCAGGGAACTTAGTACATGTGAATATGAATCTAACTATCTATCTTTGGCTCACTATTTCTCAGTTATTTCTTGATTTTTTTAATATATAGCAAAATGCAATGATAAGTGTGTGGCAGAGATATACTGGCCGCAATCCTGTTCAAAACATTAGTGGCTGCATGCTTGGTTAAGTCTTTTGCCTTCAGCTACTCTGCATCCATGTCTGCTCTGTTTTCAAGCAGATATTCCTGCAAGAACATTTCTCCATCATTTTGATGATGCCTGCTCTGTTTTTTAATAAAATCTAGAATATCTGATTATACTCATATCTGATTATACTCAGATATTTCAGTTTAGACAAGCAAGCTGATATTGAAGGAAAACGGAACTGCAAATAGCAGATGCAGATGCTTGTAAAAGATAGAGTTTGTATCTTGACTTTTTGCGTTACACATGATGTATACTTCCAATGCAGACAAACTATTGTATTGCCCGCTCAATGGATACAAATTTTGTAACTGTTATTTTAAACAAGTCATTATTCAATATCTACAAGTCTCAGCAGTTTATAAATCATACTTAAAAAACATAAATATGGAACAGCTTATATACAACATTATATACCCCATCATTTTAGTCCCTCTGCCCTCTACTAAAAACACTTCCAGCTCTTGCTAACTGAGGTATAGTCTGTGATGCTGTGATTTTTTTGTGGCTGCTCTCACTGACACGTCAAGAGCAGATGCACTCCTGGGTTCGGGAATCAGTCCCATCAGTTCTCCCTTCCCTCGGAGAGGGAGAGAGCAATGTTCCAGTTGACGTGGTGAAACAGTCTTTGAAGGTGGCTGATTCTATCATTCCAGGAAAAGCATCGGACCAGGACTTTCTGAATGGGACTGCAATTCTGAAACACTGCGGCTACATCTCGGTTTCATTCCTCACACATGCATATGTAACGCAGGCTTTGTAAATAAAACAGGCAAAATCACTTCAACGTGTAAAAAATTCTACAGTGAAATTGCGAACAGCGAACACACAACTAAAGTGAACCTCTGTATTTTGTTTTTACTTTTCCTGTGAATTGCATTCATGCAGCATCACATTTGAACGATAATGTACTGTACCTCCAGATAGAACCCTGGATCTCCAAGTGTTCCTAACTAAATGACTAGTATGCTGCAACCTAACAATTTCATTTCACTCGGCGCTGACATTTCCACTTCAAATTATGCCAATGATACTTTCTGCAGATGAACAATCCTCTCCCTTAGATGGAAGCCTTCTCACAAAACAGCCACAGGGCATTTACAGAGGCATCTGGGCAGAATTGATCAAAGATATAATGAAAATGATTTTTTTTTTAACTGATTAGAAAACTGTGTAATATAGTCCGGTTCATACCATAACAATTCTGAAATAGGTTAGAGCAAGTTGTACATTTGCAGCACATTTCTACTTCAATTAATTCATTAACATTGAAAACAGCCTCTTCTTTATTGCAGCCCCCAGAAGCCATAGTATCTGTTTCCCATTTACTAAAACATGCTGGAGAATTTCATTACCATGAACCTGCATTCTGCTTGGAATAATAAACTTAAAAGTATGTTCATCTATTTCTTGAAGATAGACACAAAATGCTAGAGTAACTCAGTGTGTCAGGCAGCATCCCTGGAGAAAAGGAATAGGTGCTGTTTTGGGTCGGAACCCTTCTTCAGATTCATCTATTTATGATATCTATAATTTATAATAAATCAAGTCAAGAGTGTTTTATTGTCATGTGCCTCAGATAGAACAATGACATTCTTGCGCAGCAGCAGCAAAACAGAATATGTAAACATAGTGCTTTGTAAACGAGAAAAAAAGTTTGGTGCACACACACACACACACACACACACACACACACACACACACACACACACACACACACACACACACACACACACACACACACACACACACACACACACACACACACACACACACACACACACACACACACACACTCCCCCGTCCAGTTAGTTCCGAGCTTATTTGGAGGCTGTAGTGTTAAATAGCCTGACGGTTGTAGGTGTACATCTATTTGTTGGTGAGCATTGCCATCGTCCAGCTGAAGTAGTTTTTATAGTTTTGAACAATGTTGTCCAACCAAATTGTATTGAATAAAATACTGTTAGTCTTTAAAGCAAAATAATCCATGAAAGGTCAAGGTCAACATTAGATCAGAAATGGAAAAAGAGACAATTCTGCCATTATATAAGCACAAAAAAAATAGCATGAGCTAAGTACCTGTTTAGTCAAATATTTTCACCGTCAGTAAAGCAAAAGGCACAATTTTAAATACGTAATGCTGATTATCAACTAATAAGGAAAGGTGTTTCAAAATTCGTTGTTGAGTCAAATAAATGCAAATTGTCATGGTTTTAATTTCTATTGATAGAATGGAATCCTTCAGAACTCCTTCTAAATCGAAAATTGTAAATACTCTCCAACCTTTTCTTATTTATGCTTTGTCGGTGCAGCCGTACATGCACGCACACCATGAACCCTTTGAATTCACAGTACACAATATACAAACCTGCATAAATTATCTTGCTTCTTGATTCCACAATGAATCAACCATCTGGTCTAATACCATTCCGACAGTGATATAGGACTGAACATTCCACGCCTCGTCTAGTGTGTGTAGAGGAACATATTTTAAAATGTCAGGATACATCAACTACATATTTAGTATTATTTATATTCATAAAAATTAATAGTACAGGATAGATTGAGATTCAAGACTTGCTTAATCACACTTGCCTGTGCCTTGTGAGATGCAGAAATCATTAAAAACCTAAACATGTTTGCTCTCCTTTGTGCCATATTAAGCTTCAAAAGAGAAAAAAAAGTACTGAATGACTTAACATAAATAACACTTTGGCCTCAATTCAAGTCTGTGGCACAAACATATAAATGCTAATTAGACCAGTCCAAATACATTTTATGCCAAAGGGATAATGCTTCTTTTTTCACCTTTTTTTTACCACATTAACAGTGGAGACAGATGACAAAGCTGGGGTTGAAAGTGGTTTGGGTCAGGAGACAAGTCAAATTAACCCCAAATGTTTCCTTTATACAGCTGACAATAAATAGAACTACAGCAATATAGGATGCTGATGGCAAACGTGACATCTAACATAATATCCTAAAATGGAACAAAATGAACAAAGAAGGAATACCATTCACGGTGATTCAGAAATCACAAACTTTATTTATTTTATTACATTTCCCTTAATCAAATGATAATGGTCTTACACAAAACTCACAAAGCTGCAGGATTCTTTAACTTAACGTATTCATCTATTCTGGATGAGATTTGAGTGGTGATGGAAATGGCCAAGGTTTTCTTTCACTTACTTAGGGAAAAATATTCCCCTCTGTTAAATTCAATACGCAGCTGAGAAATGCTGACCAGCATCTCTCTGATTTCATCAGCAGTCTTTGCCATTTTATCCGTTAGGTTGGAGCAAAGATTCCACAATTGATATCTGCACTCATGAACCTACAAAGAGAATACAAGCAGAGTGCTGGGTCCAAGACACATCTTCAAAAATTGTGAAAGGGAATTGCAATACAGCTACTTAAAATCTTATGGGGGTCCCATCGTTTGTTAATCAGTAATTATAACTTATTACAACATTAAAAACTCGATTATATATTTTATAGTGCAGATGACATAATTCTGCAGGTATCAGGGCTGAATAGGCAGTTTAAAACCCAGCGGTATGCATACGGATTTCTCTAATTTCAAGTAACATTTGCTCTCTCTCTTCACATCCCTTCCTCACCCTAGTCGTCTTGCTTGTTTCACTGTTTGTATCCTTTCATTATCACCTCTTTCGCAGCCAACAATGAACCATTGTGAGCTCCACCTTTCTTGAGTCATTGGTTCCAGCTCTGATTTGTTCTGTACTGTTTCACACCTCCAGTTTCCCTCTCCCCTGACTCTCAGTCTGAAGAAAGGTCTCGACCGATTCCTTTTCTCCAGAGATGCTGCCTGACCCGCTGAGTTACTGCAGCATTTTATGTCTATCTTCTGAATAGGAACATATTCAGCTTTGATACCTCTATAACCCACAAATATGTTAACAGATGATGAATGCCACTTGGATGAGATGCTGTACAACAAGAACCAATGACTTCTTACCACAGAGAAGAAAGGAGATGGAGATATGGGGGCCAGGGGGAGTGGGGTTGGGTTGGGGGGGGGGGGGGATGTTGGTGGTTAACTACAGGTGAGGGAAGGGCAGGTGCTGGCTAACACATAATTCTTTGTTCTTTATTACCCAGGACAGAAGCTATAATGCTGCTTGCTTTATGCACAATGAGTTTGTGTTTACAGTAGTGAATCCTGAGTTTTTATGCATTCATTGGTGTGATGTGGGTTTTGCTGGCAAGGTCCATACTTAATCCTCAATGTTAGACATCCTAATCAACAATGGCTCACAAGGCCACTTCAAAGAGCAGGAACCAATTAAAGATAGCCAGTTTCCTTCTCTAAAAAACATTAGGGAAACAATCCACATTTTTAATGATCATGCACAATTTTGCAATCACTTTTACTGGTCCAAGCTTTTTATTACATTTTCAAATTCTTCAATTGTTATGGTGGGGATTGTACACACATTCTTTGGATAATTAAACAATACTACCTGTCCCTGTTATTTATTAGAGCGGTGATGATTATCAAATTATTGTTAAATTCTGCTTTTAGAAAAAGGATCAGATAGCGAACCAAACTCACAGCTTCACAAGAAATGTAGTGACAAATGCTCTGCGATATTTAAATGCCTTGGTACTTGATGCCACTAACCTCTATTTTAATGGTTTGAACAAGCAAATTAACCATAACATAGATTAACATCAAAACAGCACCGATTATCAAAGCATACCAGGATTCAAACTTTGACGGGGTAATCTGGTATTTCTTTAAATTATTTTCCAGATTAATTGACTTTCAGCTGCTTACAAAGGCACATTTCCCGTTGTAATTAATTGCTGAGCAATGGCAGCTTATAAACTTGAAAATTCCTTTCTGAAAATTGGAGCTAAACAGTGCATTGCAAATCGTTTCCATGACTGCACTTGCATGGTTGTTTACCCTCAATTTGCATAATTTGTCTATTCTGCGGGAGCTTCTGGGCTGCCTAATGGAGCATTTGTACAAGGGCAACAGTGAAGGCTGATTTAAAGGGCTCTAGCAGCCATTTAAGCTGTGATATTTCCACCTGCGATAGAAAGGGTGGGTGTTTCAGCTGAGGTTTCCTTCTCAACTTCACCTCCCACACTCGCAGAGCCCAGAGTTTAGTTTAGTTTAGTTTAGAGATACAGTGCTTTTCAGCCCAGCTGGCCAGCGATCCCTGTACACTAACACACTGGGGGCAATTTTACCATTTTTACCAGCCAATTAACCTGTACGTCGTTGGAGTGTGGTAGGAAACCGAAGTACCCGTGAAAAAACCTATGCAGTCACGGGGAGAATGTACTAACTCCATACAGACAGCACCCGTAGTAGGGATCAAACTGGGGGCTGTGAGGCAGCTAGTCTACTGCTGCACCACTGTGCTGCCCCCTGACTTCATCTGACAGGAAGAGGCAGAAATTAAGGCAACAACACAGCTTCCTATGAATTAGCAGGAGAGAGGAGGAAACGTAACATTTCACATCCCACCTGATCATTTCAATGGCCGGGCTACCAACAATGTCTGGCTTGAGAATGACACAAAGTGCTGGAGTAACTCAGCAGGTCAAACAACGTCTCTGGAGAACATGGATAGGTTATGTATCGGGTCGGGACCTTTCCTCAGACTCACAGAACTCCCTTCGGAGTCAGGAGGAGAACTTCTTCAAAGTAGGCACACCGCCAGGAGATTTTTGCAGTGGAGCAGTAAAATGTGGTGACAAGGAATTGCAGATGCTGGTTTACAAAAATAGTGGCACAGTTGTTAGTACCCCTGCAAAATAAGAGTCTGAAGAAGGGTCCTGACCGGATAATGTCACCTATTACTGTTCTCTAGAGATGCTGCCTGACCAGTTGAGTTACTCCAGCACTGTGTCTTGATAATGCATTGATTTAGATGATGATGTGGTTGAGTCTCTGCAGTCAGCCCTGGACTCACAACCTTCTGTCTTAGAGCTAAGAATGAGACCATTTAATCTGTACTCCATTTTCAGGACGTGTGCATCACTGGCAGGCTGGCATTTTACATGACCTTAGTTTTATTTAGAGATACAGTGTGGAAACCGGCCTTTCGGCCCACCAGATCCATGCCGACCAGCGATCATCCGTTCACACCAGTTCTGTATTATCCCACTTTCTCATCCACTCCCTACACATTAGGGGCAATTAACAGTGGCATATTAACCTACAAACCTGCATGTAGGAGGAAACTGGAGCACCCACAAGATCACAGGGATAACGTGCAAAATCCACGCAGACAGCATCCAAGGCCAGGATTGAACCTGGGACTCTGGCACCGTGAGGCAGCCGTTCCACCAGCTGTGCCACTGTGCCGTTTTATTACAAATCCTTAATTAGCCTCACGCAAGTGGTGGTGAGCCACATTCCCAAACTCCTGCAATGATTCCCTTGAATGGGATGTCCAGAGTGCTGTTGGCTGGGATGTTCCAGGATTTGGGCTCAGGATCAAGCACATTGGATGGGCAATAAATGTACTCGTCAAGATGTGCAATCTGGTGGGGAATCTGAAGGTGGTGGTGCCTACACGTGCCTGAGCCATTGCCTTTCTTGGTGGTCATAGTCAAGATTGTGGGAGTGGCTCTAGAAAACCCGAAGTAAGTTACTGCATGGTAGTGTAAATCTATAAGGCCACTGTGCACTAGATTAGAGTTTAGAGATGTGGCATGGATCAACAGGCCCTTCAGCCCACAGAGTCCACACCAACCATCTATCATCCATTCACCCTAGCTTTGCCACTTTCTCATCCACTCCCTGCACACTGGGGGAAATTTACAGAGGCCGCTCTCTGGTTCTATGTTATCCCAGTTAGGGGCAACTTTACAGAGGCCAATTAACCTTCAAACCTGCGCGTCTTTGAAATGTTGGAGGAAACAGGAGCACCCGATGAAAACCCACGCAGTGACAGGGACAACGTACAAACTCTGTACAAACAGCACCCGCAATCAGGATCAAGAATAAACTATGGCATGTTAGCTGCGACTAAACATTTTCACCTCTCAATCTGAAGCACTCTTTGTGTAAAGCTTAATTGGAAACTGTGAGTTTTGGCCACCAAGTGCAGTGGAAAAAATTAACTTGAGGGGTTCCTCAGAAAGATTTCTGCCATCATTATTTATTTTATTCATATTTTCTTATGACATGGAAAGAGGCCATTCGGCCAGTCGACTCTATCCCAGCTCTTGGGGCATTTCCCTTGCTCCCTTTTACCCCAATATATCCCTGAAACATTCTCTCACATTGCCCATCATCTCTGCCCCTCGGCACCCTCTCCACGCTATCTAGCCTGCCCCCCTCCCCACCTACTATTGGGGGTGACATAATAGCTAATTACCTTAATTAGCACATCTTTAGATTGTGGGAGGAGAAAGATCACCTTGGAGAAAGCAACAAGGATCGCGGAGAGATCGTGCAAACTCCACACAAACTGCCGAAGCTCAGGGGGCGTCACAGTGGCGTTGCGGTAGAGCTGCTATCTTACGGTGCCAGAGAACTGGATTTAATCCTAACTATGGGTGCTGTCTGTACAGAGTTTGTACGTTCTCCCTGTGGCCTGCGTGGGTTTTCTCCGGGTGCTCCGGTTTCCTCCCACACCCCAAAGACGTGCAGGTTTGTAGGTTAATTGGCTTCTGCAACTGTCGACGTGGACTCGGTGGGCTAATGGGCCTATTCTCACACTGTGTAACTAAATCAAACTACATTTTTAAAAGGTTGAACCCAGCGTGTCGAGGCGGGAGCTCTGGGTGTTGCAGCAATGAGCCGCCCAACACTGCTGCTGAATGCACAGTGATGCCAGTCAATGAGCGGCCGACGGCAACTGGCTTTGGACGAGGCCACAGTTCTCACCGCAGACAATGCTGCATCTTTCTGGGGAGATTCCTACAAGCTCAGTGACATTGCTCCTGGCTTGCCTGCCACTGTGCTACTGCACTCTGCAACCTAGTGACAAAAACAACATCAGGCAGCAGTAGCAACGTGAGCGGAGAGGATACAGAAGGGACATTTCAGAAACCTGTAGAGATATATATCAGCTTTCATAATTCTCAACTTTCTATACAATCCAGTAAAGGCAAATCTTCCCACAACGGGGTGAAGTACATGAAAGAGACAGGTTGGAGATAGAATTTAAACTCTTTGCGCCAGAAAGCCTTTTCGAAAAATACTTTGAAATCACACATATATTGCACAGTGCCTAAATAATTGATTTATTTGAACTGGAGGTAAGAGAGTCAAGAATTTAGCAAAACAATGTGGAAACAGGCCCTTCTGCCCACCAAGTCAGTGCTGACCAGTGATCCCCATATACCAGCACTATCATACACACAAAAGCCAATTTACAATTTTTTTTACCAAAGCCAATTAACCAACAAGCTTGCACGTCTTTGGAGTGTGGGAGGAAACCGGAGCACCCAGAGAAAACCCACGAGGGTAAGGGAGAACGTACAAACTCCGTACGGACAGCACACATAGTTAGGCTCTAACCCGGGTCTCTGGCACTGTATGGCAGTAACTCCGTCACAGCTCCACTGTGCTGCCCCAAGATTCAAGTGTCTGTTTCATTGTCATATGCACCAGCAACGGAACAATGAAATTCCTACTTAATGCAACATCACAATAAATAAATGTACAATACTCAATGATTACAGAAAGTCATCAGTCATACTTGCTAACCAGACCACAACAGTACAAACTGAAGTACGTAGTGCAGCATACACAAAGTCCATAGTAGCTCGTTGTTGAGGTAGATTTGTGGTTAGGGTTGTACAGTGTTGTTCAAGAGCCTGACGATTAATGGGAAGAAGCTGTTCTTGACCCTGGAACGGTTCTCAGACTCCTGTAACATCTTCATGATAGTAGCAGTGAGATGAGTGCGTGGCCAAGATGATGTGGGACGTTGATGGCCCTGTTGATCCCTTCAATGATAGGGAGGTGAATACCTGTTTGGGCCGGGCAATGCCCACCAATTTCGTCAGCCCCCTTCAACTCTTCACACCTCTGCCTTAGCTCTTGCGTATGCCCCAGCTGAGTACTGCGCACCCGTATGGAGTGGAAGCAGACATACTAGCCTGGTAAACACGAGCCTGAACAGCTCCTTACTAACCATCACTGGGTGCCTTCAACCTACTCCAGTCGAGCAGCTCCCTATACTAGCAGGCATTCCGCCTGCAGGGATCCGAAGGCAAGCAGCAACTCTGGCACTATCTCGTCGTACCATGGACCCAGATTACCTCCTCCATCAGGCTATCAGCAGAGAGCAGAGGTCACCCCGACTGAAGTCCCGTCACCCCTTTGCTCCACATGGAAAACAACTCCGAGCATCCATCCAGCCAACTGAGGCAAAAGCACACTGGATAGCCACCACGTGGTCACAGACGTGGAAGGTAACCTCATCTCCATTACACAGCTACATCTCTTCACCAGATAAAAGCTGTCCAGGGTCTGGCCTCCCCAGAGGAGCATGGGTGAAGCTCAACAGACTTCATACTGGAGTTGGGCGTTTCAATGCCAGCATGTGGAGATGGGGACCCCACCAGAGCCCAGCCTGTGAATGCAGAGCAGAACAACAGACAGCCAACCATGTCAGTCTCTGGGTGCCCGCTCTACCACCCACCAAGTGGAGCTCAGGGCCTGGCAGACATTGATGCAGAGACAACAACCTGGCTGCTCAACACCCGGCTTGAGATCTAACTATTCCTTTGGTTTATAGTTCATTTGCAAGAAGAAGAAGAAGATTTGTGGACATTTGAGTCACCAAACCAGGCCATGATGCAACCAGTCAATGTGCTTTCTAAAGCATAACTGTAGAAGTTCAGAGTATTTGATGACACACTGGTTCTCCTCAAACTTCGGAAGCGCTGGTGAGCTTTCTTTGTGATTGCATTTGTGCTGGGCCCAGGCCAGATCATCAGAGATGTGCATACCCAGGAACTTGAAGCAGTTTACATTCTCCACCACCATCTCGTAGATGGACAGATTCACGGCTTTCCCTTCTGAAAGTGAACAACCAGCTCCTTGGTCTTGCTATTCTTCAGAGCAAGACTGTTGTTCTGGCATCATTCGGTCAGATTACTGATCTCTCGCCTGTGCTTTGACATAACATGATAAGTCAACCATGGTGGTATTGTTGGCGAATTTAAAGATGGCAGTGGAACTACAGTATGACTGGCTACACAGTCATAGGTATTGACTTGGTGCATGGACATAATAGGTTGAGAGGGATATGGGCCAAATGCAGGCAGGTGGGACTAGTGTAGATGGGACATGTTGGTCGGTGTGGCGAAGTTGGGCCGAAGGGCCTGTTTCCAAGCTTCATGACTCTATGACTCTATAGTGAGAGTAGAGCATGGGAGCACACAGCCTTGAGGTGCCCCTGTGCTGATGGTCAGTGAAGTGGAGGTTTTGCTTCCAATTTGTACTGATTGAAGTCTCCCATTGAAGAAGTAGAGGATCCAATAGCTTAGGGATGAACAGAGACCATGTTCTCTGAGTTTGACAATAGAATCTTAGAGGGAATGATGGTGTTGAATGACAGGTTGTGGTTGATGAACAACAGCCTGACGTATGTGATCTTCTTGTCCAGGTAATTCAGTGTCTCTTTGCTTTCTTGGACCTGGACTTCCCATACCACCCTCTCTCACTAAACTTGAATGCTTGAGATCAGGTCCTCACTAGATTGTGGACCCCATGGTTCATTCAAAGCTTCTGGTTAGGGGACACTCAGGGACGGTCTTGATTGGAGCACACTCCTCCATACATTTCCTCTTGAAGTTAGTAATAACCATGGAAAAATATTCCAGGCCTGATGCCGAGTCTTTGAACATCACCCAGTCAAAGGCATGGTTAGTAAGTTTGCAGATGATACTAAAGTGTACTGGCGTTGTGTGTAGCAACGATGGTGATCAGTTGGGCATGTGGCTTTAGGAATGGCTAACAATGGAGTTTAATGTAGATAAATGTTGAAGTTTTGTATTTTGGGAAGTCAAACCATGGCAGAACATTCCCAGTGAATGGCAGGGGCCTGGGGAGGATTATGCAGCTGAGGGATCTAGACAATAGACAGTAGACAATAGACAATAGGTGCAGGAGTAGGCCATTCGACCCTTCGAGCCAGCACCGCCATTCAATGTGATCACGGCTGATCATCCCCAATCAGTACCCCGATCCTGCCTTCTCCCCATATCCCCTGACTCTACTATCTTTAAGAGTCCTATCTAGCTCTCTCTTGAAAGTATCCAGAGAACTGGTCTCCACGGCCCTCACAACTCTCTGTGAGAAAGAGTGTTTCCTCCTCCCCATTCTAAATGGCTTACCCCTTATTCTTAAACTGTGGCCCCTGGTTCTGGACTCCCCCAACATCGTGAACCATGTTTCCTGCTCTAGTGTGTCCAAACCCTAAACAATCTTATATGTTTCAACAAGATCCCCTCTCATCCTTCCAAACTCCAGAGTGTACAAACCCAGCCGCTCCATTCTCTCAGCATATGACAGTCACGTCATCCCGGGCGTTAACCTTGTAATTGCATGGCTGCACTCCCTCAATAGCAAGAATGTCCTTCCTCAAATTGGGAGACAAAAACTGCACACAATACTCCAGGTGTGGTGTCACTAGGGCCCTGTACAACTGCAGTAGGACCTCTTTGCTCCTATACTCGACTCCTCTTGTTATAAAGGCCAACATGCCATTCGCTTTCTTCACTGCCTGCATGCTTACTTTTATAGACTGATGAACAAGAACTAGTACAAGTACATAGCTCTACTAGATGCTGCTGAACCATCCCTAGTCTCTCACTCTTGCCCATCAATTCCCCTTTTGATTGCTTTTCCACCAAGAAATATCTTATGAAAGACAATCGAACTACCAATCTCTTTGTTCACCAAATTGAAACCCACACTGTCACAGGGACAACTTGCAAACTCCACACAGAGAGCATTCAATGTCACCATCGAGCATAGGCCCCTGGAGCTGTGAGACAACACCAACAGACCTTCAACACCATGCACATGTAGTGTTTGAAAAACTGCAACATCAGTGAAAAGCAAAGTGGTGGAAGAATTTAACGGGTCAGACAGCATCTGTGGAGGGAATAGGCATTTGTCTTCAGACAGAAGTGTCCAACTCAAAATATTGTATGTTCATTGCCTCCACTGATCTGCTGAGTTGCTCCAGCATGTAAGATTCCAGCATCTGTGTTTTTTTGCATCTCCAATTGCTGAAGTAATCATTTGCAAACTTGTGTTCATCGTAAAGGAATCACACATTCAATGTATTGACATCATGCATTGATCTTACCGTGGAATAGTTGGGAAGTGTGCAAGTTCCAATTTTCTATTATTTGCAGACATGATTCCCACCAGTGTGAACACTTATAGCTTCCCTCAGAAACTGCTCCTTCCCCTCTGTTATCAGGCTCGTGAACGGCCATTCCATAAGCTTGATTTACCTTTACCCCCTTGAGGACTTTGGGCTTTGGCTAAGGAACTGATGTGCTACAATGCACTACAATGCTGAGAAGTAAATTCTGCACTCTGTATCTTACCCTTTGCTCTATCTATTGACTTGCATGTATTTATGCATTGTATGTCTGATCTGCAGGGATAGCATACAAAACAAAGCTTTTCACTGCAGGAAGGAACTGCAGATGCTGGTTTAAACCAAAGAGAGACACAAAATGTGCATCGGTTTAACAATAATAAACCTAAACCTAATGCCAAAAGGAATTGTCAAGTTCTAGATCATTTATAAATTAGTTTATAGAGTAGTTGACAACATTTGTCTGTCAGTCGAGAAATCAAAGGCAAGACTTTCTGTAAAAGAAGTGCTGATACCTCAGGGAGGGAAAATAGCTGCATTTATAACAATGTGCTAATGCATTGATTCCAATGACTGCTCCTCTATACCTGTGCTCATTACAATCTTCCTGAATCCCAGGCTTCCAGTAATAATCAAATTCTCATTTATCTGCAATTATTTTCCTTTACTACCTTTCTTTCAAACTTAATTTTGTTAAATGTTTTATGAATGTTTCACATAGAAACAGCAATAGTTTTAAGCTTTTTTATTTGTTTTTTGCCTTGAAGTAGAATTCTTAGCTTTGTCTATACTATATGAGCAAGAAATCCCGTTCTTTTATTACAATCCTATTGATGCCAAAAATACAGTCTCATATTGTAGAGAAGGGTTCTGACCCAAAATAACACCTATCCATGTTCTCCAGAGAGGCTGCCTCTCCAGCACTTTACTGTATGTCTTCTTTCATATTGTAAACTCGCCTCAGCTCTGTAACATAGACACGAATAGTGAAAGGCTGGGATAGAGTGGATCTGGAGAGAATGTTTCCACTAGTGGGAAAGTTGAGGACCAGAGGTCATAGCCTTGGAATTAAAGGATGATCTTTTAGGAAGGAGACGAGGATGAATTTATTTAGTTAAAGGGTGGAATTTTTTGCCACCGGCTGTGGAGGACAAATCAATGGATATTTTTAATGGAAGTGATAGATAGATTCTTCATTAGTAAAGGTGTCAATGGTTATGGGGAGAAGGCAGGAGAATGGGGTTAGGAGGAAGAGATAGAACAGCCATGTTTGAATGGCGGTGTAGACTTGAATGGCCTAATTCTGCTCCTATCACATGACCTTATGACCTTGTGAACAGGTACAAAACAAGTTTATTTATTTTCTCCTGCCTCTGACATGCTCCATTGTAATTTGTGAATGATGATAAAACATAATCAGCAGTAACAGTAGGATTAAAATGTGTGAAAATTATGTCTATCATATTCTGAGGCTGAATTGTAAAAAATAGAGTCATTCCCTCGATCACGAATGTCGAAGTTTATGTTATTTATTAATACCGTAATACCTTAAATAATGCTGTATTTTGCATCAAAATAAAATTATACTAAACGCAAGGCCATAAAAAATGATGAATCTACGAAGAGACTGTGAACTTTGTTCCAATTGGCTATTAATTGCTTGAAAAGGAAGTTTTTGTGAATGTGTTTCACAAAATCGTGACAATGCACTATTACAAGGTACAGGATATCCAAATACTATCAGTCACTCACTCTAGTTGTTTACAATGTATCATTGTCAGGGGAAACAATGCAAATTGTGCAACACTAAATCAGCACAAGGTATGACAGACGCAACCTTCAAAACTGGAAACGCTCCGATTATCTCACCAAATCTTCCCGTCAACTCTGAGCATAGTAATGAGAGCAATTTAACCCTCCCCACTACCGTCAATAATGGCCAGTCCTTCAGCAAATTAAGGTGCAACAAAGCCGAGGTTGGAATGGTCTCACACTGTTTCAGTTTAATAATCATGACCTTAAAAGGAGCATGGTGCAAGGTTGTTATATAGAGAGTGGTGGGTGCCTGGAACGTGTTGCCAGAGGTGGTGGTGGAGGCTGATATGATAGTAGCATTTTAGAGGCTATTAGATGGGCTCATGGATAAGCAGGGAATGAAAGGATATGGATCACATGCTGGCAGGGAAGTTCATTTTAACATGGCATTATGTTCAGCATGGAGATTGTGGGCCGAAGGACCAGTTCCTGTATTCTAAAGTTCTGTGTTCTATGTACTCGTAGCATCTATCAATAAAGTGTAGCAATCCCTTGGTACTTACGCCAGAAAATACTGCATTGGGGTTTTATGCCAGATTAGACCAGGCACAAAGTCAACAAGGGGGACAACTTGTTTAACGCTAGGTTCACAGTATGAAGGGCAGCGAGAATTGCAGGCACAAGGCACAAAGTGCTGGAATAACTCAGCGGGTCAGGCAGCATCTCTGGAGAACATGGACAACTGATGTTTCGGGTCAGGACCCTTCTTCAGGCTCTTTAGATAGTCGGAGGAGTCAAAGGAGAAGTTGTTGAAGGTGAGGACAAGTTACGCTCCTTTGGAGGAGAATTATTAAAGGGAAACTGGTTGGTTCGAGGAAGAACTGGAGGCTGCGAGACTTTTCTAGTGAGAGGGACTGGACATCCACGGTAAAGGTAAGATAAAAGGGGCCTAGGAATGATAAGTCATTGAAGATGTGGGATGCGCCATGGATGTAGGTTGGAAGAGACTGGACTAAGAGGGATAGGATGGAATCAAGGTATTTAGAAATTAGTTCTGTGGAGCAGGAACAGGCAGAACCAATGGGTCTGCCAGGGCAGTCCTGTTTGTGGATTTTGGGAAGGAGATAGAAGTGGACAGTGCAGGGCTGGGGAATTATAAGGTAAAAAAAAAGGTCTTTATTAAGTTCTCAATTATTTAATATATATAATTTATTATATATAATTGAATAGGTGGATCAGTTGTTGTTGGTGCTTATGAAATATTGCAATAGTTTTAGAGATTAAAACAGCAAATTTGGCATCTGTTGATGGGCAGCTGTAAATAATAATTGTCTTTCTGCTGACTGGTTAGCACACAACAAATGCTTTTCAGTGTGCCTCGGTACACGTGACAATAAACTAAACTAATTAAACTAAACTAACTAATTTAACTTAAGCTCTCATTGTTCTTACATACGAGATTGAGAAAGGCAAATGTTCCCCTTGGACACAAAGGGCTGATTTCTTTATCAGTTTTTTTCCTTTAAATTATTAACAAATTCGTAGTTAAAACTGAAGAAATATTTTTTAAATGTAAAAATAATTGGTGATTAAAATATATGTGAGTGGCTAAAATATAATTCTGGAATTGTATATCAGTTAAACAGCAGATTTTTTTTCTTTCAAGTATCACAAGTTAATTATAAAGAATATTCACATCTCTGTCCAAGCATGAAAGTAGATAATAAAACATAAACTCCATTTTTTACTGTCACTCCTTGCTATTTCATGAATTAAATGCCAGGTGAATTCATATATCTCTGCTTTCAATAGATGCTCTTTTCTCTGTCACATAAAACATTTCCTTATCCCAGTGAAGGGAACAATCTCTCATTTCATTTCCTGCTTTATCCACTTAAAGAAATATAATCAGTTTACCTCTTTGTATATAGTTTTTATAAAGAGGAAATATTATTTTTAATCTCTGACAATAGTATTGGATGCCCTTAAATATTGTTATGGGATGATCTATTTTAAGCTTTTGTTTAATTTAATTATTAAAGTGATTTTTTTAACAGTAGCATATAACTAATATGAAATTACAGCGCGGAGTAGACATTTCCAGATAATATCTTTATAAAATAACATTACAATAATGTGTTTAAAAAAGAACTGCAGATGCTGGAAATATCGAAGGTTGACAAAAATGCTGGAGAAACTCAGCGGGTGAGGCAGCATCTATGGTGCGAAGGAACAGGCAACGTTTCGGGTCGAGACCCTTCTTTGCTGAATGTGTTTTTTGCTGAATGACAGCTAAATGTACAACTAAATAATATGGTCTGACGAAGGGTTTATACCAGAAACATCACCTATTTCTTTTATCCAGAGATGCTGCCTGACTCACTGAGTTACTCCAGCATTTTGTGTCTATCTTCTGAATAACATGGTCCATCGCATTTACATTTTTATCTGCACCAACTCTAATGAGAAATGGCTGTTTTTACTTGCTACATGAAGAAGCCGCTAAGATACATAAAACAGATTGCATAACACTAACATATTTGGCATTGGTATTGGTTTATTACTGTCATATGTACTGAGATACAGTGAATAACTTTGTTTGTTTGCTATTTGGCAAATCATTGATACAAAAAATACATATCTTGATGCTCCTGAACACATCATCAGTGATGTAACCTGGGGTCATTGGGTGCTTTGGGTCTTTCAACATCAGACACCCTCACCCAGGCGACCCAGCCGTGGTTGATCAGACCACGACTTGTGTTCAGGTGGCATTCGCTCCTCCCCATGGACCTCCTCTCCTGATCCAGAGTCATCCCAAGGCCTTCTCCACTGACTCTGTGATGTTCTTGATGGCTCTTCTCCTCTCCATTCCGTTGATGCCCAGTGCACTCAAGCCTTTGTTGAGCGATTCCCCTGCAAAACCTCTGCAGCCAACCTCGATGGACATACACCTTGCCTTCCAGCCCTGCTTACGGCAGTCTATGACCAGCTCTTAGTACTTGGTCATCTTCCTCTCGTGGGCCTCCTCCAGACGGTCCTCCCACGGCACTGTCAGTTCCAACAAGACGATCTTTTTGGTCGCCTCTGAGACCAGGAGGATATCTGGCCTTAGGGTGGTTGTGGCAATGTGCTGTGGGACCTTCAGCTGTTTCACCAGGTCTACAGAAAGCTGCCAGTCCTGCGCAGTTGCCAGGATTCCTGACTGACTCATAATATATGGGTGCAATCAAGCACAGCAAATAGTGCAGAAAGGAAAATGGCAGAGTGTAGAATATAGTGTTACAACATTATAATGTTACTGTTAGTTTAGTTTCAGTTTTGAGATACAGCGCAGAAACAGGCCCTTCGGTTCACCAAGTCCGAACAGACCAGCGGATCGCTATACTAGCCCTATCCTACACACTGGGAACAATTTACAATCTTTATCAATTTATTGTGGAGGATGTTTTGTCCCGTCTTCACTGGTGACGATCTGTGGGTCTGGAAGTCAAGGGTCTAGTGGGAGAGGGAGTTGCTGAGACCTCAGTCCAGAGGTTTGGAGATAAGTTTAGTTGAGATTATGATGTTGAGGGCAGAGCTATAAAGTCTGAGATAGGTGACCTTGTTATCCAGATGTTCCAGCAATGAATGTGACACCATTAACTATTCTACAGCCCCTTAATATATCTTTGCCATCACCTCTTCCCCAGGCAACAATGGACCAATGTAGGCTCCACCTTTTCTTGGCGATATTGGCTCTGATTTGTTCTATAACTTTTCATACCTCTCCCCTGACTCTCAGTCTGAAGAAGGGTTTTGACCCGAAACGTCTTTGAATTATTTTCTCCAGAGATGCTGCCTGACCCACTGAGTCACTCCAGCATTTTGTGTCCACCTTCGGTGTAAACAGGCATCTGTAGTTCTCTCTTACACTATTGAGATGGCATTTGCCGTGAACCTGTTGCGAAGATGGGTGAGCTGCAGTGGATCAAAGTCGTATCGGTGGCTGGAGTTAATGTGTGCCATGAAAAACCTCTCAAAGCACTTCAGAGCTACTAAACTGGAGTATTGAAGGAATGTAACCTTGCTTTTCTTTGGCAGCAGCATAATAGTGTATGATATTTAATGTAGCGGGCTGTATTAATGTAGAAGAATGTCCCTGGATGATCCTTTGAGAAGTTTAGTTTAGTGTAGTTTAGATTAGAGATACAGCACGAAAACAGGTCCTTCGGCCCACAGAGTCCGCGCCGGGCAGCGATCCCTGCACATTAACACTACCCTACACACACTAGGGACAATTTTACATTTATACCAAGTCAATTAACCTACAAATGTGTACGTCCTTCTAGTGTGGGAGGAAACCGAAGATCTCGAAGAAAACCCATGCAGGTCATGGGGAGAACGTACAAACTCCGCACAGACATCACCCGTAGTCAGGATCGAACCCGGGTCTCTGGCGCTGCAAGCGCTATAAGGCAGCAACACTATCTCTGCGCCAGCTTGCCATCCCGAGACGGATCAGCCATGATTGAAAGACGAAGTGGACTTGGTGGGAAGAATAGCCTAATTCTGTTTCTATAACTTAATAATTTATGAAATTAAGAGGAACAATTACAACAGTTTAGAGACACAAGAAGCTGCAGATGCTGGAATCTTGAGGAGTTATAAAGGAAAGAGACACCGATTCAAAGCATTTGTTTTTCTGCTGGTGAATGCATGCTCAGTTGAATGAAGGTAATAAATGGTGTCAGCTGCATTGTTATCTCCAGCTTGGCATCTTTTCTCCTGTTGACTGATATCACAATTTGCTGATCTGTATTTTTCCACTGGGAGATTGAGATTGCACGCACTGATGCCTTTCCCAAAATGTGCCATTCACACTTCAATGTACACTGGCATTTGAGATGTCACTGACATTGAAGTGTCCTAGATCACGAGAATAACAAACTGAAGTTCCTGTGAGCCTCCTGACTATTACCAGCGTAGGACCCATTAGTGGATGTTTCTCCATCTGCTCAGGCATCAGGAGCCACAAAGCATGTGTGAAAGAGCCAGGCTTTTAGATAAGGAATCTCGGCCTTAAAGGGGCTGTCCCACTTGGGCGACCTAATTGGCGAGTTTAGAAGAGTTTAGGAGCGTTTGAAAAAATGACATGTCGAAGACTTCCTTCGACCTCCTTCGACGACCTTCGATAGACCAGCTTCGACTAGCTACGACTAACTTCGGGAAAATTGGACACCGAATAGTGGAGAGTGAAGACGACCTCCTTCGATCTCCTTCGACCTCCCTTCGACTATGATGAAGACTATCTACGACTACCCTCGACTACCCTTGATTACTTACGCCTAACATGCCGACCTACTACAACCTACTACGACTAAACCTACGAGTAAAAAAAGTATCGATTTTTTCCACGACGACCTTTTTTTACTCGTGGGCATTTTGTAACATATTGAAAAAAACACAGCGACCTAGCTGAGGCCTCAAGTACGCGGAGACCACTCTCAAGCATGAAAGAGAGTTACAAAGACCTCCTACGACCTCGTGTCCACCATGCTGTGAGTATGAGTCGAGGGCAAACTCAGCCAGAACTCGCAGATTAGGTCTCCCAAGTGGGACAGGCCCTTTACTCCTCACTGTTGGGAAATCATGTACTCAAGCCATTGAATTCACTGAGAACAGGATTGATCAAGGATTTGATTAATGAGGGTGCTAGGGGTTATGGGGAGTAGACAGGAGAATGGGGTTGAGAGAGAAATACAGGTCAGCCATGAATGAATGGCAAAGTGGACTTGAAGGGCCGAATGACCTAATTATGCTCCTATAACTTAATAATTTATGAATTTTTGAGGAACAATTACAACATCTTAGAGACACAAGAAGCTGCAGATGCTGGAATCTTGAGCAAAACACAAAGTGCAGGAGTAACACAGCGGATCAGGCAGCATCTGTGGAGGGAATGGTGACGGTTCGAGTCGTGACCCTTCTTCAGACCCGACCGAAACGTCACCTATCCATTCCCTCCACATACAGGAACTTCACTTTGTTCTTCCTGTGATCTGGAACACTTACATTTCAGTGACATCTTGAATGCCAGTGTACATTGAACTGTAGTTCAGGATGCTGACAGTTCGGTTGAGTCACTCCAGTGCTTTGTGTTTTGCTCAACGTTGTGGTGGTAGGTTTTGGGAAGGTTTTTGAAAGTGTGTGGAAATGAAACAGGTCAGATGGTTTATTGGGAAAAAAGTTCACAAGGAGTGGAAACTAGTGACTCAGGGTTGTAACACCGCAGGGGGTGTGAGGGCAGTTAAATAAACAAAAGCCACTTGAGAATTCAACTTACTGTTGGAAATTGCTCAATTTTATGTGAAAGTTGTTAGGGCAGCTAATCATATATATTAATGGGGAGTCATTCAAATTCTGCAATATTTATGTTACATCACATGTGTTATGGATTATTAGCTACATGGAAGGCAAGATTCAAAGAGGCAGAGGGTTCAAACTTGTATATAGTGGTGGAGAATGTTACCTTTGATTAGTAGGGGGAGGAAAGATAATGGCATAGCACTGTTTTAGATTTAGTTTAGAGACACAGCATGGAAACAGACATTTCAGCTCACCAAGTTCACGCCAACCATTGATCATCCTACTTTTGAATCTTATTTGCGGAAGCCAACTTACAGAGGCTAATTAACTTGCAGACCCGCACGTCTTTGGGATGTGGGAGAAAACCGGAATACCCAGAGGAAACCCGCACGGTCACAGGGAGAATGTGCAAACTCCACACAGAGAGCACTTTCTCGCCCACCCCCTACACACTAGATTTTGCAGAGGCCAATTAACCTACAAACCTCGCATGTCTTTGGGATGTGGGAGGAAACCGGAGCACCCGGAGGAAACTCATGCGGTCACAGAGCAACCTACAGCCAGCACCAGAGGTCTGGATCGAACCTTGGTCAATTGGTGCTGTAAGGCAGCAGCTCCACCTCCGTGCTACCTTGTACAGTGGCTCATGTGTGCTTTCAAACAAAGCACTTTGTTATTTTGGTGGGATCCTCATTTGCAGAAAATATCACTGAATGATTTGACAAACATTAAGGAAGATGCCAGGGTAGAAGAAAGTACACCGTTCCCCAGATAACATAAAATTGTATTAATTTGTCACTGCTACAGCCCAGTGCTGATTTACATTACCTGTAGTTCAATAGGTCTGCACTCCTGGCTCTACGGTACAATCATTCTGTAATCTCAAGGATAGCTATATAATGTAGATTTAAATGATAGGGCTCAAATGATGCATAACATTCATTTTCATGCTTGGTGTGAATCACCAAGCACCCTCTCTTCTTCACAGTGGAAAAGATTATCTTAAAAAAAAATCATTAACACGCAAATACACCACAAATATATAACGGCATATTTTTCAAACTCGAGACAATTTAAATATTTTTATTAAAATAATAAACATTTTGTTCCCTTGAAGCAATAGAAAGGAATGCAGTAGATCTTCTTTATGATTACTTTCTGATTTAAAGATGACCTCTAATGCAGCGCCTACTTTTATGGTCTCGTCACTAATAGAAAATCCATGTAAAGTACACTGTTTATAATGCAACCCCTCCCTTCCCATGATCTTTAATCCCAAAGCTTTATAATGATATCCGACCCCTTACAATGAATAAAAGACTTTGGGTAAGCAGACGTACAAGAAAATGCAGCAAGCATTGGAAGCAGATTTAATAGATTAAGCCCTTTAGGAGAAATGCATGTCTCAAATTTTCCATGTAATTACAATGTGCCTACATTTACATTTCGATTCAATTAATTAATATTAATATTCTCACATTTATTGACAAAATAGATAGCCTTGAGGTTGAAGGGTGGAAACTTCAACAGGACATTAAGAAGGCAATAACAATAAGATGGCAGAGGTCTGTCATTGATGTTGCTTGATCACCTTATTAACCTTCTTAAAATATTAACGCTAAGCAACCCATGAGTAACATACATTAATTTCATAACAAATAATATATATCACCATGGTTAATAAAAGATACTTTGTTCTATAACATAAATCAGAAATATTTTAAATGAAGAATAGAGCCTTGTGGATTTTAAGTAGCCAATCTTTCCTAGCATGGATCACAGAGACAAAATGTTGTTTCACCCTATGCTACACTTTACTTCACTTTAGACTTTAGAGATACAGCGTGGAAACAGGCCCATCAAGTCCACACCGGCCATCGTTCACCCCATACTCTATCCTACACATATCCTACGCATTAGGGACAATTTAGAATTTTTGCAGAAGCCAATTAACCTACAAACACTCACGTCTTGGAGTGTGGGAGGAAACTGGAGCACCTGGAAAAAGCCCATATGGTCACAGAGAGAACGCACAAATTCCATACGAATAGCACACGTAGACATGATTGAACCCAGGCTCTGGCGCTGTAAGGCAGCATATATATATATACAAGTAAAGTAATGTAAAGTATCCCTTATTGTCATTCAGACCTTTCGGTCTGAACAAAATTTCGTTCCTGGACGTAGATTTAAGATTTTGAGTGGCAGAGTTTAAAGGAGACTAGACCAAGTGTGGACCCATTGGGCCCGCTCCCCCAACACAATATTCCACCAAACTGCGCATGCATGGCTGCAGCGTTCAAAGTTGTGCCGTTGTCAGCTGAAATTAAGTTAAAGTTAATATAGTGAATAGAGGACCCATGGAGATATTTGTAAAGTAAGGAAACTTACTTGTGGAGCCGTTGGATCTCCGTTGTGAGGGCAGGCACGTACACTCCAAATAAAACATGGCGATTAAAAAAAAATGAAATTTGGGATCCCATTGTGACGCCATTGTGACATTGAATGCGGCTTACGGGCAGGGCAACTGAAAAAGTGATTTTTGTAAAAGTGATTATTGTAAAGTTTAAAATGTGAATAACTTGTAAAATATACCATCAATCGGAATGAAACGTTTCATTTACATCACAGGACAATGCGTTTCGGGGACACACACATATATATATATGTATACAAACAAACAAACAAGATGAGAGTTTTAGTAATATACTAGACCAAGTGGGATCCGTTGGATCCCTTTCACATGGGAGGCCTGGTCCCCTAACACAATATTCCACCACTGACCCATGGCCCCCAACTGGGCTTATTCCTATTCTTCTCTAGCCCCCTTCATCCCCAGCACTCCCTTTTCCTCCTCTTCACCCTCCCTCTTCTTTCCCCTCTCCTCCTCCACTCCTCACCTCCCCCCTATCCCCCCACTCACCCTCCTCACCTTCCCCACTGTCCTCCACTCCCTTTATCCACCACTCCCTACCTCCCCCACTCCCTTGCTCCTCTCCCACTATTCCCTTCCTCCTCCACTCCTCACCTCTCCCCTATCTCAACCCCACTCTCCCTCCAAACCTCCAGTCCTTTCATTGCCTCAGGTCCCACTCCTCTCCCTCCCCATGCTGTCCCTCCCCGCAGGCCTGGAGCAGCAGCTTCAAGTGGTGCTCCTCCCTCCCCGTGGGCTTGCCCGGGGTCCCGCTCCTGTCCCTCCCGACGTGTTCCCTCCCCGCGGGCCCGGAGCAGCAGCCCCGGATACTGCTCCTCTCCCTCCCCGTGGGCCCAAAGCAGCAGTGAAATAGAAGAAAACTCCATTGTGGAGCCGTTGTGTCCCCTTCGTGAGGCGAGACAGGAAAAATAGATGGCGGTCAGAAATCGTGCAAAGGCCACGCTGAGGACCTGTTGGGTGTCCTTTGTAATGCCAGTCAAGTAAAGACAACAAGAGGGGGCGCTGTTGTAATTTTTTTAGTTTAAATGGTCAATAACTTGTAAAATATACCATCAATCTGAACGAAATTTGTTTAATTTACTTCACAGGACAATGGAGAGTAAAGTGGGTCAAAACATTGTAGTGCTTTCATGTACTGTTTTTGCACAAATATAGATACAAACCAGAAGAGAAACAAACATATAGAAACAAACAAACAAGATGAGAATTTTAGTAATATACTAAACTAAGTGCAGACCCGTTGGGTCTGCTCTCCCAACGCACCTGTTCCCACCCGTAGCCCCCACGGGAGGCCTGGTCCTCCAACTCAAGCCATTCCTGAACATATGATTCCAGCTCTCCCCTGCCTCCCTCAGCTGTGGGCTTTAAAAAAAAAACAATTGCACTTCCCCTGCATGTTGCAATGGCAATTCGCCCTCCCCCTCCTGTGAGGTGAAAAGTTCTGAGTGTTCCTGTGTTGCAACATTGTATCAAAGTATGTTGGAAGCTGGCAGGAATGATTTTTAATGATTTTAATGAAAAATGTGAATCAGAATATGTCAGCTCCCCCAACGGTGTGGTTTCTCAATGCAATAGTCCACCACTCAGCCATTCCCCCATGCCATTTAACCAGTTCCCGAACATACGATTCCAGCACTCCTCTGAGTTCTGAGTGTTTCTGTCTTACAACTTTGTATCGGTCTTCAGTGAAGCTGATCACTGCTAGCCGAGCCATTGTGATGTCATCAGTTGAAGCTGGTCGTTTTAAATTCAGTTTTTCGATTTTTTTAAACTTTAATCTGTAATAAGTCGAGAAATAAAGCATAAAATGTTCAGTGAAGGTACTCTCTGCCTGGAGGGGAAAAATGTGAATCAGAATATGTAAAAATGTTATCGTTACTGCGTAGTGTTTTCGCGAAGATATAAAGACACACACATATACGGACACATATGCACACACATATACACACACACAAGATGAGACTTTTAATAAGTATAAGATAGATAGACAGACAGACAGACAGACAGACAGACAGACAGACAGACAGATAGATAGATAGATAGATAGATATGTGCGGAGCATGTTTTTTACACGGAGAGTGATGGGTACCTGGAGCGTGCTGCCAGAGGAGGTGTTTGAGGCAGATCCTATTTAAACAGAGATGTTTAAATAGGATATGGGTGTGCAGGGAATGGAGGGATCCTATTCTAATGAATGTATCTGTCCAAATGTTTCTTAAATGTTGTTGCAGTACTTAACACTTCCCCTCTGTGTGAAAAATCATAAACTCTCCATCCCCGAAACCAAGCTGATGAATTCTCACTCAATTCCTACATGGTAAAAATGTCATTTTTGTGATAGGAAGATCAAAACGGTGCACAGTATTTTAAATGCAGCTCCCCATATAATTGCAGATTCCATTAGGTTCTGCTATTCCTTTCAATGTAATTCACTCTAAATCAGCTGAGTCAGCTCAAAACACTAAGCTATTTCAGAAGGAAATTATCTTCAGTGCCAATGAATTTTCTGCAGTCTTATGCCTGTCCAAATCTAAAAAAAAACAGGGCTCGCAACTGGCCAGCCTGTTCCTGCCCACCCCTCTCCCACGAATCAAATTAATCAAACTTTCCATCAATTGTGACCATTTACAAGCTTTTAAGAAACGTCTTAAAATGAAGCTATCTTTTCTTAGGTCCAAATCACTACAGTGCAGATTTTAAACTCATTTAATTATTGCTTTTACTTCAATAAGAAATTATCAATGGCACACAAAATATCTGGCAAATGGATCAAGTCAGTTTTCTTTCAAATCTTTTTCATTTATTTATAATCTTTTTCGTCATGAATGGGGGACTGTTTAAAAAATGTTGTCTCTTTTCTATGATCATTCAATTTTTCTGGTATTACTAAAACCGCAGCAAGTTGGTACTCAAATTAATGAACAATTTTAAAAGGGTACATTCTCCAGATTAATTTGGGTATATATGGATTGATGAGACAAAGCCAGCATGGGTTTGTTAAAGGTACGTTTTCTCTAATTTGGGAGAGTTTTTTTGACAGGGAGTGTAGCTGATGCAGTATATATGGACTTCCAAAAATGATTGGATAAGGTGCTGCATAATAGTCTTGACATTATGTTGGAAGGCTGTGGAATAAAGGGGTCTGTAGCAACAGGGGTAGAAAAAGGCAAACTAATATAAAACAAAGAGTAATTGTTAGAAAAAACACAAATTGCCAGAGCAACTCAGCGGGCCTCCAGCATTTATGTTTTGCTCAGGATTCCAGCATCTGCAGTTCCTTATGTCTCCAGTAATTGTGGGAAGTTGCTTTTCTAGGCAAGTGGGAAGCAAACGGTGCAGTTAACCTAGAACAGTGCAGCAGAAGAACAGGCCATTCGGCCATGATGTCCATGTCCAACACGACGCCAAGACCAACTCTTATCTACCTGCACATAATCCATATCCATCCATTCCCCTGCATATACATGTGCCTATCCAAAAGCCTCTTAAATGCAACTGTCATATCTGCCTCAACCACCAAACCTGGCAACGTGTTCCAGGCGCTCACCACAATCTGTGTAAAAAACAGCCCCTTTAAACTTTGCTCCTCCTACTTTAAAGCTATGACGCCTAGTATTTAAAAGGTTCTGAATGTCTACCCTATTTATGCCTCTCATGATTCCCTACGACCACTGCTTTCCTAAGTGTATATTAATGATAGTCTAGGATGAACAGGACATCAATTTCCAAGTGTAATGATAATTGCAGCTTAGAGGCATCATGAACGGTAAGAAAGTTAATGTTGGACCGAGGGGCGATGTAGGAAGGAGTGAAAGATACAATTTAATGTGGATAAATGCAAAGGTGGTCACTGAGATTGAGAAGGGACAACATAAACCAGAGAGCACAATCATGAAAGGGAGCAAAACCGGAGAAATCTGGGGCTAAATGTGCAGAGATGACGTAAACTGGCAAGGCGGGTTGAGAAAGTGATTGAAATATTTGGAGTCCTCAGCTTTGTAAATAGAGTAACAGAGTTCAAGAGCAGGAATTCATGGCGAGCCTTCATGAGACACAGGTTTGGCCATCACTGCATCATCCTATCCTGCTCTTGGCACTGCTGTGTAGAACAGACGTAAAGGGGTTGGAGAGGATTCAGGAAGAGATTCACCAAAATGATTCTAGGGACAAGAGACTGTAACTTTGTGGATAGAATGCTATTCACCTCGGAACAGGAGAGGTTGAATCCGTCAGTAATGTTTCCGACCCGAAAGGTCCTCTTTTGATGCCAGACCTGTTGAGTTACTCTAGCATTTTGTGTCTAGTTTTCGATGACTGTCTTCTACCCGGGAGAGTCAAAATTACGTACTCTTGATATTTAAAACATTATCATGCCAAATTCCTCATTATTAATCTAGAGATAATAATAAATACTGTGTAGACACAAAGTGTCGGAGTAAATCAGAAGGTCAGACTTCATCGCAGGAAGACATGGATAGGCAACGTTTCGGGTTGAGACCCTACTTCAGAGTTTCCGACCCGAAACGTTGCCTTTCCACATTCTCAAAAGATGCTGCCTGAGCCCTTGAGTTACTCCAGCACTTAGTACTCTACGCAAGACTCCAGCATCTGCAGTTCCTGTGTCGCCGGACAAATATTGAAGTTACAAGAGCAGGTCAGAGGTTAACTCGCTTCCTGACCTTCCAAAGACTTCCCATCCGTAAGGAACAAGTCAGAAGCTCGGTGGGATAATCTCCACGCGTTTGGATGAGGGCAGCTCCAAGAACACTTGAGAAGTTTGACTCCTTCCAGTAAAAGCTTGAATAGCACTCCATCCATCACTCTAAACATTTATTCCTGTCACCGCCGGCAAACCATGGCTGCAAACTGCACTGCAGATATTTACTTGAGTTAGTCTATCAGCACCTCCCAAACTCACAACCTCCACAGCTGGGAAAATAAGGACAACAAGCTCATGGCAACACCACAACCTGCAGGTTCCCATCTTAGTTACACAACATCCTGACTTGGAAATATATTGCCGTACCTTCATCGTTGCTGGGTCAAAATCCTAGGGCTCCCAAGCCAGCAGTATTACAGGAGGGCTTCCACCAGAATGGCTGCAGTGGTTCAAGAAAGCATCCACCACCAAACTTAAAGCAGCAATTGGGAATGGATGAAGTGTGCAGACCTTTGAACTATCATTTATAGGACCTCAATATTATATCTTGTGCTTAATGTTGCCCCCTTTATCCTTTATCTGCACACTGTTATTGGCTTGATTCATGTATAGTCGTTTCTTTGACGAGATAGCTCGCAAACATAAGTGTTTAGCTGTACTTTGGTACACGAGACAATAATAAACTACACTAAACTAAAATAAACAATAGTTGCTGATCTTAACTACAATATATGCATCCTGAAAAATGAATAAAAGTACGTCACCCAACATTCCACTCCCTCCGGTCCGATGGTATTGCGTTATCTTTGATATTTGCTTATGAAGTCAGTTACGGGGCAGTGCAGTGGCACAGCGGCAGATTTGCTGTCTTACAGCGCCAAAGACCCAGCTTTGATCCTGACTACGGGTGCTGTCTGTACGGAGTTTGTACATTTTCTCTGTGACCACGTGGGTTTTCTCAGGGTGCTCTGGTTTCCTCCCACACTCCAAAGACGTACAGGTTTGTAGGTTAATTGGCTTCGATAAAATTGTAAAATTGTCCTTAGCGATAGTGTTAGTGTACGGGGTAATTGTTGGTCGGCGCAGACTCAGTGGGCCGAAGGGCCTATTTCCACGCTGTGTCTCTAAAGTCAATGTCTGAAGTCTAAACATACATAGAGTGGCAAAAGGATAGATTACTTTAGAACAACTTATACTGTAAATGCTTTTGTTTTACCAGGGGCAATCATAGTCTGAAATGTACCTCGTTACATTTTTTATTTAAGTAGATCACACTGATGAATGCCTCAATATTACCTGAACAAGATTGAAATAAATTGTTGTAGCGCCAATCTCAAAATTCCACCCATTGATCTCACCTTGCATAGAGCATAAATCACAGCAGTGAAAGCTGCCCCTAAACTGTCTTCTTTTGTCCTTTGAGCTTTATGATAATTCTACTTGATTTTAGATGGCACGTGAGAGGAGCAGCATGAAAGAAAAGGAAGAAAAATACCTGAGAAAACAAATGCAGAAAATCACAAAAGTATGTTTCTGAGGTTTCAAACCCAAAAGATGTTCAACTAAGTTTACTGGAGAGTGTGTTGAAAATTGTGGCATTCTTTCTAAAAAATGTGAAAAATGGACAGAAATTATAAGAGGTAATTTGAAAAAATGCAAATCGGATATGGCTGAGATCCATATTCATGTGAATTAATCTCAAGTACCCAAATTTGGCTCCCATCAGACATCCTGAATTCAACTGGCACAAATCCATACTGTGGGAAATTAGCCCATAAAATTTCATAGTTATGACCAGCCTCATCCACAGATGTGCACTAATTTGGCAATACACCACACAGCTTTAATGTGGATTCTAGGACACCAGTGTTTCTTCTGGCATGAGGCAAAACACAAAATTAATAGATAGCAGCATGCTAAAACCTCAATGAAAATGCTGCTTTAAATTCATTACCGCTATTAAACTGACAGATTAATGTGTCTATTGTTTTGGTTTGCTCCTGCCTATGTCTCCATGGTTGCTCAACATCAGCTGCAATATTTAACAAAATGAAAAGTTTGCGATACGCATAAACTCTTCTGTGGTGTTAAAGGCAGACCCAAGCCAGTTCCCCCTAACGATATTTGGAGAATGTCAGGCTGACCAGACAAACAGTTGAATTTGGCACAGGCCTTTTCCAGTGTGATCTTGGTGGTACAGTGGATCTGTAATCAGTTAAAATCCTACGTAAATTCAACAGTTTGCATTTTACTGAATGAACACAATTAGAAAACTGAGCTGAATGTATAAATGTGACGATATGTACAATACACAATTACCAAGTCATTTGGGGCATTTCTTAATGGATATCGAGAGCCAACAGATAGAACTATTGGGTAAGAAAGTGTGTCAGGAAGAACTGCAGATACTGGTTTAAATTGAAGGTAGACACAAAATGCTGGAGTAACTCAGCGGGACACGCAGCATCTCTGGAGAGAAGGAATGGGTGACGTTTCGGGTCGAGACCCTTCTTCAGACTATTGGGTATATCGCTAGACAGGAAATGCTACTTCTATTACACCAGTGTATGCAATGGAACATTCCCACTAATGAATAGCTCAGATCGTACTCCACAACTCTTTTTCTAACAGGCCAGCTGTCCAACTAATGCGGTCATACTAAAATCGACAATGAACGTGTAAGATTTACTTCTTTCATTAGGCAACATGTTAAAATTAATTTACTGCACTCATATTTAAGGAGATCAAGCAGTCAGATCTTTTGCTCGGATAGATGGCTGTGCTTGCAAAATGTTTACATTTTGTTGGAAGCAAGAAAATGGTGTTGCAAAGTTTATATACCCTTACATACCCCTCTGAAGTTTAATGGAAAATGTTAGTCCTCTTCCGTGTTTCAAAATGTTAATATTAATTTATTCAGAAGAGCTAGTTATAAAGAAATTATTGAAAACTTTTCTTTAGCATATCCAACGAATAACATGAAGAATTTTAGTTATGGGAGCTTTCCTCCACTTTTCTCATTTAATAGTTGGTGCTAGATAATCTGTCATGTTTAACATCAATTCTTCACATTCATAACAATGAAACAGGAATCACACAACTCTCATATATTGCTCATAAACATACTCGGTAAATCTACCTTGTTAGATATATTATGATGAACATGTAAGGTTCATGATCATAATTAGAGAACGCTGATGACAGGTGGAGGTGGGCTGTACAGCAATCCAAATGTAATGCGTAGGGGTTGGCAAAAGCCAAAAGGAAGTAGAGTTCTTGAAACACATCAATAAATCTTAAGTACTATGCCTTTAATCGGAGCCTTGAAAGGCAGCTCGTTTTGGATAGCTGCCTATCTAGGACTGAAAGTAGGTCCGGCAAATTATTCCCATTATCAAGGTACAACCTTCGAGTAATTATTGCGATCGCTGGTCTTCAATTATTTATGCAGCTGCTGGTCTCCAGAGATGAACTCAATCTGGGCCGGCAGAAGTGAACACCGCTGTTATGTTTCCACAGCATGGAGCAAGAAAACAAAACACACGCCTAATGAAAAGCACACATGGGAAGCACTTTATTATTTCATCATCCTCACCTACTGAGATCTGGCACAACTACATGCTTAGGAAGAACCTTAATATTATGTGGTCAAGCAGGCTGCCAGTTTGTAATTTCCTCTCAGTTCATTCCAGAGGAATTTGGCTCCCATTTCCTTCTGACACACCAAGACTCCCAAACCCCTCATTCCACACATGCACCGCTGAACTGCTATTTACTTAACCACATACTAGTCTGGAGGAAAAAAAAACCAAGAGGAATTTAGCTTCCTTGAAAAACAACTTGAAAACTTCTCTGTGCAGCCACATATGATAACCTTTCATTACTTTATGCAGTTTCACGTCCCTACAATAGAAATCTTTGCTGGCGCAGAGGAATAACAGCGTTTCTAGGTGGAATCTTACATTGTAATATGAAAGCATGCACAGCTAATATTTTAGCTACGCACAAGCTTAATAGTTCAATGGTTCAATGGTGCTTTATCTGTCACATACGGCACAGTGAAGTTAATTTTGCATGTATTACACATGCGGCGCCATTGCTCATCGCCATTTTTGGCACCATTGTTCAAAGTCCAGATTCAGGTCGGCCCACGTGCTCGATGTACTGGTGCAGTTCCCGCGAACCGACATCGGTCTTGCATGTATTACACCTAAAGCAGCAAACTAACGTTTAAATTGGTGATACCCCAGAATAATTGCAGTAGAGCCCCATTGTATGTGATAGGTGACTGCTCAAGGGCAATGCACATAGCAAAATATGTTAGTTAAGAAAAGAGTATCATTGCAGTGAACCACACTGTGGCTTGGCACAAGTGTGGACTTTTTATTAGGTGTGGATCTGAGACTATTAGGTATTAATTGAGCTGAATTTATAATAAACAATTTTATAGCAACCAATCACATAATTTATCCATTGGCACAATTGCAACAATCATTCAATACATTAGCGTTGAGCAAAATTCAAGCAGCAATCAGCCAATGTTAGAAACATTCGGAGAAAGTAGTGCCATTTGTTATTAATCTTTGCTAGATTTTCCATCATTCAGTGCCAGACTTTCACAATGGTTAAGTTTCCAGTATTCACTTTCATTTTTGTACCACTTGTGGAGCATTTAATATTACTAAAATGAGATATGGCATGAAAATTAAGTAAAAACACAACTTCTCTTTCTACACTTTTTTTTCCCTTTGCCCCAAGCTCTTAACATGTTATTAGAATATACCACAGTTCACGTTGATAGCTTCATCGCACAGGAATGGCCCTTAACTTAATGAACAGTTTTAATAAATCACTGAGCTTAAATCTGTTTTATATCATGGACGCAGACAGACAAGCACTTATCCTGCACAGAGGAGATCGTTAGCAAGGAAACAGGAAGCGCAGTCTGAAAGGAAAGGTACTCATTTAAATGGACCAATTTTTCATATAAATAACACCAGTGGAATTTTCCAGTGGTGAAGATGTTTGAGCATCGCCCTCCCTCCAGCTGTTATATAATTCGTGCTGGGGGAAAGTACTGCAGGAACCCTGCACAGTGTTTCCAGTCTCATATATATTCCAGTATAAGCATTTGTTCTTAGTGCGTAATTCTGTTTAATCATCTCCCTTCTTACTCTAAAATTGTACTTTACTAATACCATGAATAAAATAGGTGAGCTACTTAACACTGAAAATTGAATGGTTCAAAATAGATTCAAAACCATTCAAAACTTGTGAATGTCTCAAAAATATCATTTTGTATTTAGGGCGACACGGTGGCGCACCGGTAGAGTTGCAGCCTTACAGCGCCAGAGATCCGGGTTCGATCCTGACTATGGCTGCTGTCTGATCGCAGTTTGTACATTCCCCCTGAGACCTCGTGGGTTTTCTCCGGGTGCTCCGGTTTCCTCCCGCGCTCCAAAGGCATTCAGGTTTGTAGGTTACTCGGCTTTGGTAAAGATGTTACATTGTACCTAGTGTGTAGAATAGTGGTAGTGTATGGGGTAAACACTGGACGGCCTGTTTCCACGCTGTATCGCTAAAGTTTAACGTAAAGTAATTTACAATTAGGGTATTAAGAAAAAGGTTTCTGTTAAAATTGCTGTGTTTTTGCAAAAATAGTTGCAAAGTAGTTTTAGTTATCAAAATTATCAAAGTAGTTTTAGTTATCAAAATTCACCGTCACTCTTTACCTCGTGACGGTGAATCTGCCTTCATCCTGATTCTTTAGCGAAGTAGAGTCATTTTTTTTTCCCAACATGCCCCTGCAGTTGAATAGTTGAATTATGGTACTCAACATCTTGTGCTTGGTATCAGCAAAGCCAAACATACAAAATTAGAGTTCTATATGACCTAGGGTTAACTTGATATAACTGCAGATGATGTTACATTTCACCGCATCCAGTTGCCTAAGTGGTTGCTTGGCAGTTGAACATGATCAGATATTGAGGAGGAGGAGGAAGCCTATCGGTTTTTTTTTAATATTAATTTCTCTTTGCTACTTTAGATAAAGCTATCCAGATAACTTTTAAAACAGCTTCCCGTCTGGCAAAGCGGCCAATACTTTGCAAAGCTAGAAAATGTTATTTCCTTTTAAGGGGAAATGTGGAGTAGTCTGAAAAAATGGCAAACATATTTATTAATTCATCATCTACCATCATAAATTGAAAATTCTCTTTGTTTCAATGACTTTTACTTGATAACAAATATTTAAGTTAGCAATGAGATGGTTGAAATGTCCTCAGGGAAGCAATCCGAACCATTTCAGTGTGAGGGCTTAACGTAGCTTTGGGCAGCACGGTGGCGCAGAAGTAGAGTTGCAGCTTTACAGCGCCAGAGACCTGGGTTCGATCCCGACTATGGGTGCTGTTTATATGGAGTTTGTACATTTTCCCCGTGACTGTGTGGGTTTTCTCCAGGTGCTCCGGTATCATCCCACACTCCACACATGTACAGGTTTGTAAGTTAAGTTAAGTAAGTTAAGACTTCTGTAAGACTCTTGGAATATTTTGTTTAGTTTTATATATAAAATATATCATTAAGCTGGAAAGGATGTGCAGAAGATTTACGAGGATGTCAGGTCAGTACCAGTGATGGACTGGGCAGTTTTTGTAGTCTTCTTCATTCTTGGGCATTTGAATTGCTGAACCGGGCCATAATGCAACCGGTCAATATGCTCTCATGCACCTATGGAAGTTTGAGAGTATTTCTTGACATTTAGAATTCAGTCAATCACACACAGTCACCACACCAATGTTCTTTTAAACTTGAAATGGGCAGCCTCAAGGTAGACTAGGGGTCAGGTATAGTGTTCTCGAAAATGTTAACATCCCGCCTCACCCAGGGCATAGACTTCATCTTACATTGTCCTGTTGTCATCTAGCTGAGGATAAGAATTGCTGTTTCCTATATTGCATTGTCTATTTCAATGTGGTGGCGCAGCAGTAGAGTTGCTGCCCTTCAGCGCTTGCAGCACCGGAGACCCGGGTTCGATCCCGACTATGGGTGCTGTCTGTGCGGAGTTTGTACGCTCTCCCCGTGACCGCGTGGATTTTCTCCGAGATCTTTGGTTTCCTCCCACGCTCCAAAGACGTACAGCTATGTAGGTTAATTGGCTTGGTATAAGTGTCAATTGTGTGTAGGATAGTGTTAATGTGCGGGTCGGTGCGGACCCGGTGGGCCTGTTTTTACGCAGTATCTCTAAAAAAAAGAGTTCTGCAAAAAATAGCCAACAATGGGGATTCCCATTACTTTGCTAACAATGGAACACTTAGATTGTGGTGAGTTTTGGCTCAAAGCCACCGGCATTGCGTTAAGTAACATACATGAGAATATTTGTGAAATGCTGTGTTTTTTTCCTGTGCCTTTAGAAATTAATATTCAGTCCACATTCCCCAGAGTGCAGAAAACTGACATGATTCCTGGAATTATTTAAACAGCACAGATAAAATGCCATTTGTACCAGCACCCAGGGGAACTTGTGGTACCACTGAGATAAGGAGTGATAACAGATCATTGTGTTATGGCATACACATACATCATCACATAAGTCATACCAATGAGTCCTACTGTAAGTCCCCACTCTCTTTCCAGCTGAGGCAGAAAATGGCAGGACTACAGGTGCAGAGATTATTTGATGATATATGCATTTCTTTAAAGCTATATGGAGATACAGGGAACAGCAGATGCTTGAATTTTTAACAAAACACTGGAAGAACTCAGTGGGTCAGGCAGCATCTGTGGATTGCATAGATTTGCAATGTTTCGGGTCAAGACCCATCTTCAGACTGGGCAGCACGTTTGGACAGCGGTAGAACTGCTGCCTTACGGTGCCAGGTCCCAGGTTCATCTTGTCTAAAGGTGCTGTCTGTACGGAGTTTGCATATTCTCTCTGTGACCGCGTGGGTTTTCTCCGGGTGCTCCAGTTTCCTCCCACATTCCAAAGACGTGCAGGTTTGTTGTTAATTGGCTTCTGTAAATTGTCCCTATTGTGCAGGATAGAACTAGTGTATGGGGTGAGTGTTGGTTGGCACAGACTCAGTGGACCGAAGGGCCTGTTTCCAAGCTGCATCTCAAAACAAAACTAAATTGAACTAAATATGGATCTCTTTGCACCAAAAATGAGTAGAAAACACTAACAGAGGAGAAGATTCTTATCAAATCACAAGCATTAATGTGACTAGTCTTTGGAGATGATAAGATATGAGCATTCTATGTCCTGGCTGACAGAATTAAATATCAGACAGATAAATCCTTCATCACGTGGCTCATTATTGCACCTATATCTTAATGAGAGCCTTTGCATGGCAACTTCCACTTGCAAATGCTGATATGGTGAAAAGGGGGAATTTTGTTGCTAATCTTTTCATGAATTCATCATATAAACAATTTCTTAATCTTGGCTCCAAATCCATTTTACATCCTTTTTCAACAAGTGATGCCACTTAGTGTCTCGATGCAAGATGTGGAACACAAAATGCTGGAGGAAGGCAGCATTAGGAGCAGAAATAAGCGACTTTTACTCAGAGGTGAGGGGGGGGGGGGGGGAAAGGGCAGATTTAATAGGAACCTGAGGGGCAACGTTTTTACACAAAGGGTTTGGTAGGTATATGGAGGAGATCGATGAAGCAGGTTGGAGGAGTGTGTGATCAGTGAGGGCCATGTATTAAAAACATCACAATATTTACAAAAATATTTGGACAAAACCACAGGTACATTGTTGATTAAAAATACCTTCATTCACGGTTGCTAGAGAATAGATTTAGAGAAATATGGGCCCAACCCATAAGTAGGAATAATGTAGATGGGGCATGTTGTTCGGTGTGGGCAAGTTGGGCCGAACAGGTTGTTTCCACACTGTATGACTTTATGACTGTAGGACGTAGTTCTATAGGCTCTGCCATGTAAAAAGATCATGGATTACTTTGTTCCCATCGACCTATGATAACCTATCATTCACATATTATCAAGAATATATCTACTTCTGCCTAAAATGATTCAAAGGTTCTGCCTCCACCATGCTTTGAGGACTGGAGTTGCAAAAGTGATGGGAAAAACGATCCTATGATGGAAAAAAAAATCATCATTTCGGTTTTAAATGGGCAATCCCATATTTTTAAGGAGTAAATCTTAATTCTAGATTCTACCAAAAGATGAAAGACTCTCTCCTCATCCTTTGTGTCAAGACTTATAAGAGTCTTCAGTTTCAGTCAAGTTGCCTCTCATTCTTTTGACCTTGTAGATAGAAATCTAGTCTGTCCAATGTTTCCTCGTAAAACATCCCCTCCATCAAAATGTGTGGGAAGGAACTGCAGATTCCTGCAGTAACATTGGGTTAAACCGAAGATTGACACAAAATGCTGGAGTAACTCATTGGATCAGGCAGCATCTCTGGAGAAAAGGAATAAGGGATGTTTTGGGTCGAGACCCTATTTCAGACTCGGTCTCGACCCATAACATCACCTATTCCGTTTCTCCAGAAATGCTGCCTGACCCGCTGAGTTACTCCAGCATTTTGTGTCTATTGCCCATCCATTACAGATATTAGTTTGGTAAATCTTCACCTTGTATCATCCCTTGAGGATGTGCATTGTACTCCAGACTCCAGATTGTCACCATTTCCCTATCAAACTGCAGCATAACCTCCCTACGTTCTTCATTTCCCCTTGCAATAAACAATAGCATTCCAATGGCTTTCCGGCTGCTTGCTGCAGTTACATTCTAGGCTTTTGGGAATCGTACACTGGGGCACCCAGATCTCTCTACACCTCTGAGCTCTGGAATCTCTCACCATTCAGATCATATGCTTCGTTTTTTTAAATTTCTGCTGCCGAAAAGACCAACTTCACATGTAAGGCTGCAACATCCCTGCGAACCACTTTAGCTCTGCCATGATTACAGGCTTTCAGGCATCAGATTTTCTTCTCTGCTTTTGGCAATCAACAGGTTGCCTTATGTTTTCATAACTGATAATGTTTAGTTTTAGTTTTTGTATAGTTCATTATTGTCACGCATTCACAGATACAGAGAAAAGCCTGTTCTGCGTACTATCCAGTCAAAGCACACAATGCAGAGTGCAATAGATCCTGTTCTGGAACAGCACACTGAGAATTGGCATGTTTTAATGCCACCCTGCAACTTTCAAGCATTTAAAATGCCCGATCTTGGCTCAAGGAGGTGTGCAATTTCTTATAATCACATTTTAAGGCCCGGAATATAAGTTTAGTTTAGTTTATTTTACAGATACATCGTGGAAATGTGTCATTTGGCCCACTGAGACCGCACTGACCAACAATGACCTGTACACTAGTTCTATCCTACACACTAGAAACAATTTACAGAAGCCAATTAAGGAGCACCAAGCCGCAGGAGCTCCAATCGCCCGACGCAGCAGCTTGGATCGCCCGATGCAGGGGCTTTGATCGCCGTTTGTGGGAGCTTCGATCGCCCTGACGGATGGTTCGACTTCCCCAACCGCAGGAGAATAACGAGGAAGAAGAATAGACTTTTTTGCCTTTCATCACAGTGAGGAATGTGGGGAATATGCTGTGGTGGATGTTTATGTTAACTTTTATGTAGTTGTGTGTCTTGTTGCTTTTTATTTAGAATGGCTGTATGGTAATTCGCACTGTACTTTAATTGGTACATGTGACAATAAAATACCTTTGGAACTTATGAAACTGGTAGTCAGGATCGAACCACGGTCTCTGGCACTCGAAAGCAGCAAATCTACCACTGCGCCACTGTGCCGACCTGTGCAAGTTGAGTCCTACTTAGATAACATTATGTGTCTTGGTCTATGTGACTGTGATGCTGCAAGCCAAAACTAGTCCTGCATGCTCAACAGAATGATGTTAAGAAGAAGCTGAGCAAACTTGAACAAAAACAACTGGAATGAGGGTACACAAAAGGCTGGAGAAACTCAGTGGGTGCAGCAGCATCTAAGGAGCGAAGGAGATAGGTGACGTTTCGGGTCGAGACCCTTCTTCAGACTGGTCAGGGATCAGGGAAACGAGAGCTATAGACGGTGATGTGGAGAGATAAAGAACAATGAATGAAAGATGCAAAAAAGTATCGATGATAAAGGGAACAAGCCACTGTAAGCAGCTACCCCACGCCAGGCGATCTGACCGTAGGTTGCGGCTGGTCGAAACCTGCATCGTTTGGAGCTCCCGACATCGGTCTCCACCCGAGACTGCGAGGTCTTCGATGGTGAAATCCACAGGCCGCGGTTGGAGCGTTGATCCCAGGCAAGGTATCGGCTCTGATGGTAAGTCCACATCCCCATGGTGGGGCTCAAAGTCAGTCCCGAGCAAGGCCGCCAGCTCCATGATGTTAGGCCGCAGAGCAACCGGAGATACGATCCGGAAAACAATCGCATCTCCGTATTGGTATTGTAAGGTATTGAAAAAAAGTTTCCCCCGAGCCCCCCTACCCACCCCCCACATAAAACAAACCAGAGAGCATTAACACATACTTTCAAAACACACTAAAAATAACAAAAAAAAAGACGAAAAGACAGGTAGTCTGTTGGCGAGGCTGCCATCGCGGCACCATCCGGTGGAAGGGCGCCACCCATTGGAAGTCGGTCTCATTGGAACCAGAGACCGCAATCTCCACGATGTTAAAGGCTGCAGGCTCCCGCAGTTGGAGCTCCTAGGTCGATCCCTGGCAAAGGGATCTCCAGCTCCACGTAGTTAAGTCCGCAGGATCCCACGGTTAGAGCGCCCAAAATCGTTCTCCAGCAAAGGCCGCCAACTCCTCGATGTTAGGCCGCAGTGCAGACGGAGATACGATACGGAAAATAAACCCCATGTCCGTCAAAGTAGGAGATTTTAAAACGTTTCCCCCAACCCTCCCCCCACCCCCTACATAAAACAAGCTAAAATACACTAAATATATACATTTAACACATACTATTAACATAACAAAGGAGGAAGGGACAGGCAGACTGTTGGCAAGGCAGCCATTGCTGGTGCCATCCAGTGATGTCTGGACAGAGTTTGCACATTCTCCCTGTGACTACAAGTGTTTTCTCTGGGCGCTCCGCTTTCCTCCCACATGTCAAAGGTGTGCAGGTTTGTAGGTTAATTGGCTTCTGTAAATTGTCCCTAATGTGTAGGATAGCACTAATGTATAGGGAGGTCAACATGGACTCGATGGGCAGAAGGGCCTGTTTCCATGCTGAATCTAAATATATTGTACCTAAAATTATAATAAATTATGCAACACAGTGAAAGGAAAAAGAGTATACTAAACAAGACTCTAATGGAAGAACACACTTAGAGAGGAGTTGGTGAGGTGGGATGAGGATGGTGGAGGTCAGCTCAAGATCTTTGAAGATAAATAGCTCTTCCTGAACGTGGTGACTTCAGGTTTCTGTATCTCCTGATCAGCAGCAGCAACAAGAAGAGGACCGGCCCGGATGGTGGGGATTCTTGATGATAGATGCCACCTTCGTGATGCAGCAACCTCGCAATGGTGGAAAGAAACATCGAAACATAGAAATATAGAAAATAGGCTCAGGAGTAGGCCATTCGGCCCTTCAAGCCAGCATCAATATGATCATAACTGATCATCCAAAATCAAGACCCCGTTCCTGCTTTTTCCCCATATCCCTTGATTCCGTTAGCCCTAAGAGCTACTGTATATCTAACAAGGAGGGATGTGTCTGTGATAGACCGGGCTGACCCGGTCCACCACTCTCTGCTGCCTCTTGTGCTTCTGTGCATTAGTATTGCCGTACCAGGCCATGATACAATCAGTCAGGATTCTTTGTACTGTGTAGAAACAAGGAACTGTAGATGCTGGTTTATACCAAAGATAGACACAAAGTGCTGGACTAACTCAGCAGGTCAGGAATCACTGGAGAAAATGAACTAGTGATGTTCCTAGTCGGGACCCTTCTTCAGACTGAAAGTGGGGGGGGGGGGGGGGGGGTGCGTGGTGGAGAAGAGTTGGAGGCAAGAAAAGACCAAGACCTATCAGGTCTTGTGATACTGGCAAAACAACTCGGGTGGAGAAAAGGGCAAGGGGGGAGGGGAGGGGTGTATAAGGGGAGGGGTGTACATTTTCCCATCAGGCAAGAGGTACAGAAGTTTGAAAACACATGCCTCCAGATTCAGGAACAGTTTCTTCCCAGCTGTTAGCAGGCAACTGAATCGTCTTCTCATCAGCTAGAGTATGGTTCTGACCTCCCATCTACTTTCTGGAGATCATTGAACTATCTTTAATCGGACATTATCAGATCTCAATGTTATATCTTTGCACTAAATGACCGTTTATCCTTTATCTGTGCACCGTGGACAACTTGATTATGTTCATGTGTAGTCTTTTCTTTGAATGGATAGCACGCGAATGAAATATTTTCACTGCACCTCTGTACATGTGACAATAATAAGCCAAACTAAAGCTAAGCTAAGTTAAGCTAAGTGAAAAGGTAGACAACCCACTGGTAAAGTATGATCATCAGATCCCGACCGTAACAAGTCCTGGTGTCTACAAATAGTGCCCACCCTTGGCGTAGTGTCCAGACTCACTGAGAGAGCGATTTCTCTGTCTGCAGCCTCTTTGCTCAGGATATCTCCCACCGTGAGCCCATGCGGGGCAAACATTCACAGGCCTTCGATTCGTTTGCAGCGACGTGAATGAAGCAAAAAATAATCGACATGAACTCCACATAACTCAGCCATGAGAGACAGGTCTGAGTTTTCTCCATTACATCATTCATATTAATTGGGTTTTCTTTTACATTTGGTGATTTTGCATTATTAAGAACTCTTTGCCTTCTTGGTGTTGTAAACCGAGGTCCTTTTGTTAATATCTGGTTGACATCGACACATGACAACACCTAATTACGCTGTTTAAATAAATCCCTCCTGTTCTATCAGTGCTGTAATTGACGTCAAACCACCCTACTTGACTGGTCAAATTTTGGTAAACTAATTTGAGCTTTATTCTTTGGTTTTCCTTACTGTTGAACATCTGACCCAAACAAAACTTTTGTTATTACCACCATGTCAAAAGCTTCAAATTGCTTTTAAAACACAATGAAATAAGTTTTGAAAATGCAAAGTAAATGTTACTAGCTAGCTGTCAGACTGAGGCTTATAACCAACACAAGATGTGTAAGAAGGAGCTGCAAATGCTGGTTGAAACTGAAGATCGACACTAAAAGCTGAAGTAACTCAGAGGGACAGGCAGCATCTCTGGAGAGAAGGAATGGATGACGTTCAAGATGACACAAGATGATGTCTCACATTTTGTAAGTGAGCAATGCCACCCTCTGAGACTTCTGTTCTTTGGTCTTGAATGTAAATGCGTCAGTCATTAACCATTTGAATACTGGATGCCCTTAAATTTAAAAATTTTAATGTTCTTTCTGAGGAAAAAAAAAACAGATTTGCTGCTATGCCACAGAATGTTCTAGTGTCCTGTTCCTCTGAGCTGATATCACTTATTGTGCCGAGCGTTAAAATAACCACTAAAATAGAACTGAAAGACATTTGTTAAGTCTATTACGTGAGCTGTGCTTTGCACAGTTATGTATGGATAACATCCACTTGCTCATTTTACTATTGATTGCCAATACCAAATGTTTAATGACTGATTAATTTTTATCGATGACCAATATGGGCGGCACAGTGGCGTAGCTGGCAGAACTGCTGCCTCACAGTGCCAGAGGCCCAGGTTCGATCCTCACCTTGGGTGTTGTCGGTGTGAAGTTTGCACATTCTCGCTGTGATGCTGTGGGTTTTCCCCAGGTGCTCCATTTTTCTCCCACACCCCAAAAATATGCAGCTTTGTAGGTTATGTGTTGGAAGGAACTGCAGTTGCTGGTTTATATCAAAGAAAGACACAAATGCTGGAGTAACTCAGCGGGTCAAGCAGCATCTCTGGAGAAAAGGAATAGGGTTGGAACCCTTCTTCAGCCACAGGTTTATAGGTCTATCTCAGGTTTGTAGTTTAATTGGCCTCTGTACAAATATAATTGCTCCTAGTGTGTAGGGAATCAATGAGAATGTGCAATAACAGAACTGGGGTGAACAGGTGATCATGGTCAGGGTGGACTCGGAGGGGCGAAGGGCCTGTTTCTTGCTGTATCTTTAAACTAAACTAAAGTAAATGCAATATAAAAGCCTTGTGCAAAACACCCTCCAAAATACCCTTCCACAGGTCCAAGGCCTCAGCTGCAGATGTCCTCCCTGCCAAAGTTGTCAAGGAGTTTTAATGCTTCAAGTTGCACTCGGCAGTCAGAAAAATAGAATATAAGACTATTAAAAATTATTAAACCATTAAAATTATAAAATAAAATAAAATACCATTTTGAAGCCAGGATAAACCTTTAATAGCTTTAACATACTGAAGTAGAATATTAGCTTCTGACTGCAGTCAAGGGTATTTGGAAGGAATAGGAAATGTAGTGGGGAATATAGTTGTGAATGCAGGCAGTAATACCGACTCAGAAAAAAAACTATAATGTAGGAAGGAACTGCAGATGCTGATTTATGCTGAAGGTAGACACAAAATGCTGGAGTAACTTAACGGGTCAGGAAGTATCTCTGGAGAAAAGGAATGGGTGACGTTTCGGCTCGGAACCCTTCGTTTTTCTATTTACTAGAATGTTGCCAGGGTTCCAGCAACTATGTTACAGAGAAAGGTTGAACAAGTTAGGTCTTTATTCTTTGGAGCGCAGAAGGTTAAGGGGGGACTTGATTGAGGTCTTTAAAATGATGAAAGGGATAGACAGAGTTAACGTGGATACGTTTTTCCCATTGAGTGTAGGGAAGATTCAAACAAGAGGGCATGACATGAGAATTAAGGGACAGAAGTTTCGGGGTAACGTGAGGGGGAACTTCTTTACTCAGAGGGTGGTGGCTGTGTGGAATGAGCTTCCAGCAGAAGTGGTGGAGGCAGGATCGATTTTAACATCTAAGAGTAAAGTGGATAGGTATATGGACGTAAAGGGAATGGAGGGGTATGGTCTGAGTGCAGGTAGATGGGACTAGGGGAAAACAAATGGTCGGCACGGACTGGAAGGACCGAGAGGGCCTGTTTCTGTGCTGTAATTGTTATATGTTATATGTTTATATGTCAGACTGACCCGAAATGCGCCTATTCATTTTCTCCAGAGATGCTGCCTGACCCGCTGAGTTTTGTGGCTATCTTCAGGAAAAACCTAGCCATTCTCTTCCCCACTAAAGTAATAACTGACCGCTGCATGCCATTACTTTAATGGGCACCAAACGTGTTTGCATTACTTGGAACAATTAATAGTGAGATGACTAGGTGGGAGTTATAATTATGAACTATGGCCAGTTTCATGCATTGGAACCACTTGCTCCAATAGGGCATGAAGTGACATATATATGTACAGCTTGACTTGTATATTTAAAATACTGACGATTTGTTGATGAGTCCATTTTTAAAAAAATATATTTTTATTAGAAGCATTGCATATTATCTAAGGTACAACAGCACTTCAAATACAAATCAGACTTATCACAAACGTTGTACAGATATTACGGGATAATTTATATATGCTACTATTTTTGATTTTTTTTTGGGAAGGTAAGGGAGTGAAAAAAAAAGTAAAAGTATAAATCAATAATCAAGACGTTGTGATTAAATAATAATGATTATATAATAAAAAAGAAAAAAGAATAAAGATAAACAAGAAAAATTAAAAATAATAAAAACAATTATTATATAATTAAAAATAAAAAAAGGAATCTTTACATTGAATGGAACAGTTTCATATAACAATATCTATTGAGACATGTATACAGTTCCCAATACTTTTTTCATCTAATCCTACACCAGGGTACTTATTGAGTTACGGTGCTGTGCTCAGCTACCCCTTTAAGTAATCAATGAATGGAGACCATATTTGTTCAAAAAGTTCATATTTGTCCATTAGGACAAACCTAATTCTCTCCAAATGCAACGTCTCTGACATATCCACTGTCCACATTTTGATTGAGGGGGATAATGTTCCCTTCCAGAATTTTTAAATTAATTTTTTTCCAATTATCAAACAGTAATCAAGAAAATTTCTTTGACTTACTGTTAATATTAAGCTTGAGTTAGGGACTCCTAATATTCTTAACTTTAGATCAGGGTCCAATTTAGTTTTAAGAACCTCAGAGATGATTCCAAAAATATCAGCCCAATAACTATTAAGTTTTATGCATGTTACAAAACTATGCGTTAAGTTGGCTTCTAAATTCTGACATTTATCGCAAATAGAAGAAATGTTAGGAAAAATTCTATTTAATTTTGTTTTTGAGTAGTGAGATGAGTCCATTTTTTTACTTAGAAAATATTTAAGCATGTATTTGTATAGTTGTCACATTCCCTCTGCTGCCAATGATTAATAAACAGGAATGGTTTTATGTTCTGACAGAATATGTAAACGATTTACTGCGTAATGTAATGTTTTTTCTGTAAAGCTACTAATATTTCAATTGGAACAAAAACACTTGTCTACAATTGAAAAGGGCAGGATTTCTCATATATTTTTAAAGATTATTCTTCATGTTTCCTTACTCAAATGACGCGTTGGAGTAAGGTGTTTTTCACATGCTGAAGTAGGTGGAGATCAGGCCATTTGAAATATAGTGTCGTGGTAAACAACTCAGAGGGACAGGCAGCATCTCTGGAGAGAAGGAATGGATGACGTTCAAGATGACACAAGATGTTGTCTCACATTTTGTAAGTGAGCAATGCCACTCTCTGAGACTTCTGTTCTTTGGTCTTGAATGTAAATGTGTCAGTCATTAACCATTTGAATACTGGATGCCCTTAAATTTAAAAATTTTAATGTTCTTTCTGAGGAAAAAAAAAACAGATTTGCTGCTATGCCACAGAATGTTCTAGTGTCCTGTTCCTCTGAGCTGATATCACTTATTGTGCCGAGCGTTAAAATAACCACTAAAATAGAACTGAAAGACATTTGTTAAGTCTATTACGTGAGTTGTGCTTTGCACAGTTATGTATGGATAACATCCACTTGCTCATTTTACTATTGATTGCCAATACCAAATGTTTAATGACTGATTAATTTTTATCGATGACCAATATGGGCGGCACAGTGGCGTAGCTGGCAGAACTGCTGCCTCACAGTGCCAGAGGCCCAGGTTCGATCCTCACCTTGGGTGTTGTCTGTGTGAAGTTTGCACATTCTCGCTGAGATGCTGTGGGTTTTCCCCAGGTGCTCCATTTTCTCCCACACCCCAAAAATATGCAGCTTTGTAGGTTATGTGTTGGAAGGAACTGCAGTTGCTGGTTTATATCAAAGAAAGACACAAATGCTGGAGTAACTCAGCGGGTCAAGCAGCATCTCTGGAGAAAAGGAATAGGGTTGGAACCCTTCTTCAGCCACAGGTTTATAGGTCTATCTCAGGTTTGTAGTTTAATTGGCCTCTGTACGAATATAATTGCCCCTAGTGTGTAGGGAATCAATGAGAATGTGCAATAACAGAACTGGGGTGAACAGGTGATCATGGTCAGGGTGGACTCAGAGGGGCAAAGGGCCTGTTTCTTGCTGTATCTTTAAACTAAACTAAAGTAAATGCAATATAAAAGCCTTGTGCAAAACACCCTCCAAAATACCCTTCCACAGGTCCAAGGCCTCAGCTGCAGATGTCCTCCCTGCCAAAGTTGTCAAGGAGTTTTAATGCTTCAAGTTGCACTCGGCAGTCAGAAAAATAGAATATAAGACTATTAAAAATTATTAAACCATTAAAATTATAAAATAAAATAAAATGCCATTTTGAAGCCAGAATAAACCTTTAATAGCTTTAACATACTGAAGAACCCATGATTATGTCTCTTTTTATAATGTTTGAAGCCTTGTTTGCATTCAAAGCCTTGCAACTTAATTCTCTAACAGTCTCAGCTAGAATATTAGCTTCTGACTGCAGTCAAGGGTATTTGGGAGGAATAGGAAATGTAGTGGGGAGTATAGTTGTGAATGCAGGCAGTAATACCGACTCAGAAAAAAAACTATAATGTAGGAAGGAACTGCAGATGCTGATTTATGCTGAAGGTAGACACAAAATGCTGGAGTAACTTAACGGGTCAGGAAGTATCTCTGGAGAAAAGGAATAGGTGACGTTTCGGCTCGGAACCCTTCGTCAGACTGACACGAAGTGCGCCTATTCCTTTTCTCCAGAGATGCTGCCTGACCCGCTACGTTTTGTGGCTATCTTCAGGAAAAACCTAGCCATTCTCTTCCCCACTAAAGTAATAACTGACCGCTGCATGTCATTACTTTAATGGGCACCAAACGTGTTTGCATTACTTGGAACAATTAATAGTGAGATGACTAGGTGGGAGTTATAATTATGAACTATGGCCAGTTTCATGCATTGGAACCACTTGCTCCAACAGGGCATGAAGTGACATATATATGTACAGCTTGACTTGTATATTTAAAATGCTGACGATTTGTTGATGAGTCCATTTTTTACTTAGAAAATATTTAAGCATGTATTTGTATAGTTGTCACATTCCCTCTGCTGCCAATGATTAATAAACAGGAATGGTTTTATGTTCTGACAGAATATGTAAACGATTTACTGCGTAATGTAATGCTTTTCTGTAAAGCTACTAATATTTCAATTGGAACAAAAACACTTGTCTACAATTGAAAAGGGCAGGATTTCTCATATATTTTTAAAGATTATTCTTCATGTTTCCTCACTCAAATGACGCGTTGGAGTAAGGTGTTTTTCACATGCTGAAGTAGGTGGAGATCAGGCCATTTGAAATATAGTGTCGTGGTAAACAACTTCTATTGGTTTCTTTTATTTATTACAATCTAAAATTAAAATCTGAGCAACTATTTTGAAAGTTCACCAATGTAACGTATAAATATTTGGAAATGTAAATGCAGAAAAAAAAGCACAGCATCCTTCCTTTTACAAGTCCAGTATTAAAATGCAGGGAGCACGTTAGCTGGTTAACACATTTCAACCAAAACTATTTGGAAAAAGTAGGTTTGATCAATCCATACCTCAGTCAATGGCTCCAATGTGAATGCTTTATTCAGATATATTAAACTATTGTCAACCATCAGTCATTTTAGCAGTTTCCCAGGAATATTATTCTATTCATAAGTCACAGAAACTCAATAAATTGTTCTTACTAATTCCTTTATGAGTTTAAGGTTTGTACATTTAAAAGGTTCCGAGAGTTAACAACAATACAGTTCGTATGTTCATAAATTATAGGAGCAAAATTAGGCCATTCAGTTTTGCATAGTTTTGCATCTGAACCATCCTGTCACCAACTGGAGAGCGGTCCTGACCCACCATGTATCTCATTGGAGAGCCTCGGACTATATTTCATCAGACTTTACTGGACTTTATCTTGCACTAAACATTATTCCCTTTATCCTGTATCTGTACATCGTGGACAGCTTGTTTGTTATTATGTAGGTACACCTGACAACAATAAGCTAAATGTGACTGTGTTATTAGGTAGATAACTTTTATCATACTGTACTTTCTAATCTATTTTTTCTCGGTTTGTACCTTCTCTCATACCTTCTCTCATCCATACTTTCTCTTCAGAGATGCTGCCTATCCCGCTGAGTTACTCCAGCATTCTGTGTCTATCTTCAGTACTTTTCTTTTCGTACTGTTTTAGAAATGCTTCATGAGGATGTTCAAAACCATTTCCAAGCTTAACTAATATTGTGACCAGAGACTTTCCTGGTCCTTCCTAAATTTGTTTTAATTCAAATAAATTCACACCAAGTTCAGACAATCAAGTTGATATTCCTCAGCTTTGAAATATAACTACACAGCATGATCATAAATGATGGGATAGCCCTTCTTAATCTGCTAGGTATGGAGATTGATTGTATCTTGAATCTGCCAGGGTACATAGATATGCCAGACAACATGGGCAGAACCTCCACTCCCTACTATTTCATCAGGAGTCACACACACACTCACCGCTAGATTAACTGAGTTCAGACACATATCTCTTCATTGTGCTTCTAGCGCCGATTGCTCAGGCAGCTGTGCCGTCAGCTTGGCTTTTGCTTGCATGCTTCCACATTTACAAAACACTGATAAGCTGCACATGGCCAAGGCCAAATACTGCAGCTCAGTTAGACCACAGGTTACAAAGGGCACGATTGTTCAGAACAGGAAGAAAATATTAGATACCAAACTTAAGAGGAAAGCAGAAAACAAAATAGCCAAGTTTACATGATAGAGTGGAGTAATGACTACATGAGCAAGATTACTTTGATAAATGGGATTCCTATTTGAAATATTTTCACTGAAATGACATTGATGGAGGGTGATGGCAATCCACTGCCTCTTTACCATAATTTTATGTTGTATGGTCACGGTTGCTACTAAATGCAAGAAGAAGAGAAATATCGGAAGCACTGAGGACTATTATGATTTGTTTGTGAAATGGAAAAGTAAGCGGACAATACGTGTGTCATAATGGAGGCAGCGATTCTTTGGGGAGACACAAGGAACTGCAGATGCAGATTTACAAAAAAAAAGGCACAAAGTGCTGGAGTAACCGGATGGGTCAGGCAGCATCTCTGAAGAACATTAATCGGTGACGTATCAGGTTGGGACCTTTCTTTGGTGATTGTCAGGGGGGGGGGGGGGGGGGGGGGGGGACAAAAGCAGGAAGGGCAGAATAAAGCACGGTGAGTGATAGGTGTATACAGGTGAGATGAGGTAGGGGTTGATAGGCAGATGGTTGGACAAAGACCAGAGAGGAAAGACAAAAAATGGAAATAAGGACAGATGAGGTGTGACTTTTGAAGCCAGAGGAAGGAATATAGGTGGAAGGGAATAAGGATGGGGAAAAGTAGATGCAACTCCAGGTGGGGCACAGGGAAGAGGAGGGAAAGGGGGAACAGAGAAAGTAGGTTAGTTACTGAAAATGGGTGAATTTAATGTTAACGCCGTTAGGTTGGGGAGCCTTAAATAGCTTTTCAAATTATCTGCATTTTTGGCAAAGACTTTAGATTGTGGAGTTACAGCGCAGAAACAGGCCCTTTGGTCCAAAGGGTCCACGATGACTATCGATCACCCCATACATTAACGCTATCCTACACACTAGGGACAATTTACAATTTTACTGAAGCCAATTAATCTACAAACCTGTGCATCTTTGGAGTGTGGGAGGAAACCGGAGCACCTGGAGAAAACCCATGCAGTCAAAGAGAGAACGTACAAACTCCGTACAAACAGCACCCTTGGTCAGGATCAAACCCAGGTATCTGGAGCTGAAAGGCAGCAACTGTACTGCTGTGCCTCCATGCTGCCCAAGATAGGAAATTAATAAAGATTTAAAATCAATCAAAGGAAAGTGGCCCAAGGATTATTATGAGAATGCCCAGTACTCAGATATATTAGCTGATCATAGACAAAAATGCTGGAGGAACTCAGCGGGTGCAGCAGCATCTATGGAGCGAAGGAAATAGGCAACGTTTCGGGCCGAAACCGTTCTTCAGACTGGAGAAGTCTAAAGTCTGAAGAAGGGTTTCGGCCCAAAACGTTGCCTATTTCCTTTGCTCCATAGATGCTGCTGCACCCGCTGAGTTTCTCCAGCATTTTTGTGTACCTTCGAGTTTCCAGCATCTGCAGTTCTTTCTTAAACAATATATTAGCTGATTGCCTGGATCAGATTGATGTGAGGTGTTTGGAAGGAGGCTTCCCCTCTGATGTTTCCCACAATATTGTCACTTTGGGTCAGTACACTAAAGGCAACATAGCCGACTAACATTGTCCCTGCCTTCACCAACTCTATGTTACGCAGTAGTTGCCGGTGCCCTATAATGGATGGCATAGTTCTTCATGTGACCCAGGCCCTGTGAAGATGGATGCCCACAGTCAATGGCAGATGAGAATGCCTAGCCCTGCAGATATAGTTGGCAGCAACTTGCTAGCTGTAAATAATCAGACAGCAACCTGTTAAATCTGTGCCAAGTCAAAGACGCAGTTTATGTGATGGGGTTACTTCTACGGTACCAACTGGTATGAAAGGTTTCTGCACATATTATTGATATTGTTGGAAACTGCTGCTTGTGCAGTTCCACCTGTCTGGTGCTTGCTGGAAGGGATGCAGAGTCCCATTGGAAACTGAGCCTTCCTGGGTGTGTGCTTGTTTTCTTCTGAACACAGCAGTTAAGTTTTGTGCCAACCAGTAATAAAGCAGTAATAAGGCACATACGCCACACAAAATGTCCTGGATTTACCCAAAAAAAACACTCAGCCGACGCTCAACTCCCTTTCCACATTTAGATTTAGTCTTTTATGTAGTTTTTGAGATACAATACAGAATCCTTTCAACCCACCATGTTCGCGCTGACCAATGATCACCGTACACTAGTTCTATCCTACACACTAAGACAAATTTACAGAAGCCAGTTAACCCCCAAACCTGCATATCTGTGGGAAGTGGGAGGAAACCGGAGCACCCGGAGAAAACCCGCGCAGTGACAGGGAGAACATACGAATTCTGTACAGCAGCACCTGTAGATAGAATCGAACCAGGATCAGTAGAGTTGCTCCAAGGCAGCAACTCTACTGCAGCGCCACTGTGCCAGACCTCACTTATATATCCTAGTTTGCTTTGATAATGATGCCCAACATCCACTAGTTTTGTCCTGAAACAAGCTTTCACTGGACTATGTTAATACAACTCTCACTTAATAAAGATGACAATTTCTAATTTCATTTCAAGCCTGATGACAAATTGGTAGAATTGATTATTGATCAGTGGATCCAGTCAGAAACAGAAAACAATGTGTAACTATAATTTTGGCTCCTGGTGAGATTTAAATCGTTATCCCTCTGTGTCGGGAGCCATTGTTTTGGTAATAAGAAATCAATTATATTATTACAAACAATAGCAAACCAAGAATAAAAGTCATATTCAGATATTATAGAAATTATGTGGCACATAGGGCGGCATAGTGGTGCAGTGGTGCAGTTGCTGCCTTACAGCGCCAGAGACCCAGATTCGATCCGTATGGATGATGTCTGTACGGAGTTTGTACGGAGTTTGTACCCTCTCCCTGCGACCACATGGGTTTGCACAAGGTGCTCCAGTTTCCTCCTACACCGAAGAAGTACAGTTGTGTAGGTTAATTGCATTTGTTAGGCAATGTTATGTTATCCCTTGTGTGCATAGCGCTAGTGTACGGGTGATCGCTGGTTGGCGCAGGCTCGGTGGGCTGAAGGGCCTGCTTCTGCGTCACATCTCTAGAAGTCTAAAAGTAAAAAGTAATTGTCGAATGAACTACATGCAATAATAAAGTTCTTTTTTTCCCGAAGTTGGGCATTCTTTAATTAACTAAAGCAGTACAAAAGGGCCGAGATCCTTACCTCTAATTGGTCGCGGGTGATAGGCTTGAGAATGAGTTAGGAGATGGTTTCCCAGTAGAACAGTGACTAACAAGCAGTATGGATTAATGTACATTCTCTCACTCTTACCCTCAAATAGTTCTATCTTCCAAGTATATGTATTCCCTTTCCTGGTGGTGACTCATGGTGCAATTGTTAAGTAACTAGCCTAGTAAATATAATTGGAAATTTGGAGACGTAAATCCCATTGGTATTCTTACAGAATTTAAATTCAGTATAATTGAAATTTAAATTCAGTTCAGGTAATTTATTTCAAGAACAAAATATATATATCAGAATTTGTTCTCCTTCTCTAATTTGCCCTTGAAATGAGTGACCTGCCAACCATTTAAGAGTCAAGCTCTTTGTTGCGTCTGGGGGTCAGGTTTGTACTAAACCAGGTTAGGGTAAGGGCATAGATGACTTCCAATTTGAAAGATAGATTCTATGGAAAGGAGATTGAGAACTTGGTGACAGGGTGTCGAGTTAATAACCTCTCCCTCAATGACCCCAGTCATTTCTTCTTCTACCTCCTCCCGTCCAGCAGAAGATACTGAAGCTTGAAAGCGCAACCACCACACTCAGCAGCAGCTGCTTCCCTTCTGTTAGCAGGCATCTAAACAGTTCATCCATAAACTAGGGTATTGCCTGAATCACCTCTACCCTATTGAGGACATTGGACTTTTTCTATACAGCGGATGTGCTACAAACAGCACAGTGCAAAAACTGTATTCTGCACTCTGTATCTTCCTCTTTGCTTTATCCATTGTGCTTGAGTTTGATGTGATTGTATCTATATTTTGTATATCTGATCTGTTTGGATAGCACGCAATACAAAGCTTCTGACTGTACCTCGGTACATGTGACAATAATAAGCCTAAATCCATACATACATACATACCTACATGAATATTTGTTTATGACATCTTGTCATGTATTATATGCAACAAAAAGCATTTTTCTTATCAGGCATCTGATTTTAAAAGGCATTAACAGTTCAAATTATGTAAACTCCAGAGGTGTTATTAGATAAAATTCTCCTCCCGGAGGATTTATTAGATAACATTTTGTACTCTGCCACAATGGGCAGAATTGTTTTTTGTAAGTTACAGAGAGAAGGAAGGTGCAGTATTACGGAAGAGATAAAATGATTAAATCCATTAATATCACAATAATTAAATACGGGGGTAATTCAAAAGGCCAGAATGGGAGAAATGTGGATATCTCAGATGAGCTATTTTCATCTCGTAGAAATCAGGAGGGGGCCAGCAGCAAAGAAATTTCATATTTCTCCTGTTTACATATTTTTGTAAGCCAGAAGGAGGCTATTTGGCCCATCAAACCTGTGCTGGCTGTCAGTTTAGTTTAGTTTAGTTTATTATTGTCACTTGTACCAAAGTACATTGAATAGTTTTTGTTTGCGTGCTATCCAGTCCAATAAAAGACTATACATGGCAACAATCAAGCCGTCCGCAGGACACAGATAAAGGGTAAATGGCACGACATTTAGTGCAAGATAAAGACCAATTACAGATAGTTCAAAGTCTCCAATGAAGTAGATAGGAGGTCAGACATGCACTCTAGCCGATGAGAGGACCATTCAATTGCCCGTTAACAGCTGGGAAGAAACTGTCCCTGAATCTGGAATCCTGGCAGACCCATTGTTTCTGCTTGATCGTGTCCCACCGAACTTATTTCCATATACCTCGACTCCATCCTATCCCCCCTGGTTAAATCCCTCCCTACCTATGTCCAAGACACCTCACACGCTCTTCGTCTCCTCCATGACTTCCATTTCCTAGGCCCCCATTCCCTCATCTTCACCATGGATGTCTAGTCACTCTGCACCTCCATCCCCCACCAGGAGGGTCTTAAAGCCTTCTGTTTCTTCCTCGAACACAGAACCAACCAATCCCCGCCTACTGATACTCTCCTCCGCCTAGCGGAGCTGGTCCTTACCCTCAACAACTTTTCGTTTGACTCCTCCCATTTCCTCCAAATCCAAGGCGTAGCTATGGGCACGCGCATGGGCCCCGGCTATGCCTGCCTCTTTGTAGGGTACGTCGAACAATCCCTGTTCGAGGCGTACCGTGGCCTTTCCCCGAACTCTACCTCCGCTACCTCGACGACTGCTTTGGTGCTACCTCCTGCACCCACACACAACCCACTGACTTCTTCCATTTCACCACTAACTTCCATCCGGCACTCAAATTCACCTGGACCATTTCCGACATCTCCCTACTGCTTCTAGACCTCACCATCTCCATCCAGGTAACTGACCACTGACCAACATCTACTACAAACTCACTGACTCCCAATGCTATCTGACTACACTTCTACCCACCCTGCTTCTTGCAATGGACTATCCCCTACTCCCAATTCCTCCGTCTACGCCACATCTGCACCCAGGATGAAGTGTTCCAAACCAGGGCATCGGAGATGTCCTAATTCTTTAGGGAACGGGGGTTCCGCTCTTCAACTATAGATGAGGCTCTCACCAGGGTCTCTTCTATACCCCGTAACACTGCTCGCACTCTCCATCCCCCCCACTCCTAACAAGGGCAGAGTCCCCCTTGTCCTCACCTTCCAACCTACCAGCCGCCACACACTACACTTAATCCTCCGACATTTTCGCCACCTCCAACGGGATCCCACCACTGGCCACATCTTCCCATCTCCTCCCCTTTCGGCTTTCCGCAGAGACCGCTCCTTCCGTAACTCCCTGGTCAATTCGTCCCTTCCCACCCAAACCACCCCCTCCCCTGGTACTTTCCCTTGCAACCACAGGAAATGCTACACTTGTCGCTTTAACTCCCCCATTTACCCCGTCCAAGGACCCAAGCAGTCTTTCCAGGTGCGGCAGAGGTTCACCTGCATCTCCTCCAACCTCATCTATTGCATCCGCTGCTCTAGGTGTCAGCTGCTCCACATCGGTGAGACCAAGTGTAGGCTTGGCGATCGCTTCGCCCAACACCTCCGCTCAGTTTGCAATAACCAACCTGGTCTCACGGTGGCTCAGCACTTCAACTCCCCCTCCCATTCCGAATCCGACCTTTCAGTCCTGGGCCTCCTCCATGGCCAGAGTGAGGACCACCGTAAATTAGAGGAACAGCACCTCATATTTCGCTTGGGTAGTTCACACCCCAGCGGTATGAACATTGACTTCCAGTTTTTGGTAGTCCTTGTTTTCTCCCTCCTTCCCCTCCCCTTCCCAGCTCTCCCACAGCCCACTGTCTCCGCATCATTCTTTCCTCTTCCTGACCCCACCACCTCAGTCTGAAGAAGGGTCTCAAAACGAAACATCACCTATTCCTTCGATCCATAGATGCTGCCTCACCCGCTGAGTTTCTCCAGCATTTTTATCTATCTCTGAATTGGAGGTGTGCTTTTTCAAACTTCTGAACTGGTTGAGAGAGGAGAAGAGGGGGTGATTGGGGTAGAGGGTACATGATTATGCTGGGGGCCTTGCCGAGGCAGCATTCCCACATAGCTGCCTGTAACCTATTCTCTCACATGTCCTTCAATTCCCACGCGCAGCAGCTAATTAACCTGCCAACCAGCCCACCTTTGGGACCTGGAGGTAATGATCACCTGGGGGAAACCCAAGAGTCGAAGGGTGAATGTGCAAATTCCACACAGACAACAGCAGAGGTCAGGCTTGAACCCATGTGACTGGATATGTGAGGCAGCAGCACTATCTGCAGTAACAATATGTCAGAAGCTGAAAATGTTTAAACCAGACGATTACTTGATTGGGAGCCAATGTAGGTCAGAGTCACAATACATCATGGTGATGAAAATAGGCATTTGGTGATGGAATGAAGATTTGCTCCAAAACTCATCACTGGGTCAAATATAGCAGCAAGATGATGAACAGTTCAGACTCCTTGCCAAGGAAAGGAGCTGCATTAGAGAAGGGAACTTGAATTGATGGCAGAAAACAGTGGTTTTCAATCTACTCCATAGTTTGTCGGTGTACAATTAGGGGCAGCACAGTGACACAGCTGGTACCGCTGCTGCCTCACAGCATCAGAGGCCCGGGTTAGATCCTGACCTGTCAGTGTGGAGTTTGCAAGTTCACCCTGTGGCCATGTGGAGGAGGGTGGTAGTGAAGCATGGGGGTAAAGCATGCCCACTCACCATGCAGGCAGGGGCAAGAGGGGAATTTGGGTTTTAGCAGTTTACTCAGGATTGTCCAGCGGGAGCTGATGGCTATTCTCTTGGGAAGTTGAGTTTGCATGTAGCATGAGGAATGATAGTTATAGAGCTATACAGCACAGAAACAGACCCTTCAGACCAACTCACCCATGCCAACCGGGATGCCAAACCAATCTAGTCCCATTTGCCTGCGTTTGGCCATATCGCGGGCTGCACAGTGACGCAGAGGTAGTGTTGCCAGAGACCCGGGTTTAATCCTCACTACGGGTGCTATCTGATCGGATTGTACGATCTCCCTGTGACCACATGGGCTTTCGTCGGGTGCTCGGATTCCCTCCCACACTCCAAAGGTGTGCAGGTTAATTGGCTTCTGTAAAATTGTAAATTGTCCCTATTGTGTAGGATAGTGTTAGTGGGTGATGGTTAGTTGGTGCTGACTCGGCAGGATAAAGGGCAGATTAAAGTAAGCTATGCCCCTCATACCTTTTCTATCCATGTGCCAATACAAATGTTTACCTGCTTCTCCAGCTTCCTCTTCTTCTTGAAAGAAATTATTGTTCTCTGGTACTGAGTAAATTGTTTTGTTGCAATGAATTTCAATTAATTGTTCATGTGCAGATAGAAAGGAACAGGATGAAGAGTTTAAGAAGATAGTTGATTATGAAAAACATAAGGTGCTGCCTTTCTTTAAAAAATATACTCTGATTGTCTCTCTGTATTTCTTCCAGACCTTTTCAATATCTCGCCTTGCCCAGATTTTTTGGTTTTAGTTTTAGAGATACAGCGTGGAAACAGGTCCTTTGTCCACCGAGTCCGCACCCACCAGCGAGCCCGCACATTAACACTATCCTATTACTTAGGTACTATCTTCACCCATTAAAAAATACACTTCTGTATTCCCTGGCTTTAGTATGTCAACCAAGAGGCATTCTAATTTACCAAGAAGCAGACAAAACAGATGTTAGGCTTCAGAATCACAGCCAGAAACAAAGAGGAAGATGAGTTCAGATGAAATGTTAACGCTGAAATGCAGCCTGGAAGTTTAACATTGTCTCCTTCCTCACTGCTGCTGTCAGGTGTTCCTGTTGATGTTTCCAGCATTTTCTATTATCATTACATGTAATTTATGCTTGGATTGCAATTCATAGAGTGATAGAGTCACGCAGAACTCAAACAGGCCCTTCAGCCTAACCCGTCCATGCCAACCAAGGTGCCACACCTAAGAGAGTCCCATTTGCCTGCGTTTGCCCCATATTGCCCTAAACCTTTCCTATCCATATACCTGCCCAAGAGCCTTTTAAAAACTGTTATAGTACCTGCCTTAACTACCTCCTCTGGCAGCTCGTTCCTTTTACTCACCACCCTCTGAGTGAAAAGGTTGCCCCTCCAGTTCCTATTGAATCTTCCTCCTCTCACCATCTATGCCTCTTGATTCCCCTAACCTGAGTCAACGACTCTGTAAATCCCCAGGCTATTCCTCTCATGATTTTATACATTTAGCCTTCCATGAAATTTGGTGTGTTGTGTCTGAATTTGATGAATATTGAAATACTTCCTGTAGGTGGGAGAGGGGTGGACTTACCACTGGCCTCTGGAGGTAGACAAAAATGCTGGAGAAACTTAGGGGGTGAGGCAGCATCTATGGAGCGATGGAAATAGGCAACATTTCGGGTCGAGACCCTTCTTCAGACCCTTCCTCTCTCACTGGCCTCTGGAGAATGTCACCCGCCCAAATACATAGGCACACATTTCAGATGGTTCCCCCTTTCAGTACCCAGTCCTGCAATTGTTCCTGCCTCAGCCACATTGCTGCAAACAGGCCCGATAATGTTACAAAAATATGTCACATTCTTTGCAGCCAAGACCTCCATCAAGTCTTGTTGCGTCGACATACACAGCTCACTTACACCCATCACTCCTGGGTGTCAAATGCTGTATAACGAGAAAGACAGATGAGAGTTTCAAAGCAAAATGTATCTTTAACTGTTTGCTGATATATACATTAGATCTCATTTAGCCTAATATGCGGTTTTTCGAAAGGACAACATTACCAGCGGTGATTTATCTCCTTCCTTCCCATGTAACCCTTTCATTACAAGTTTACCCCACAGCCTATCAGGGTAGCCCGACATTTCTATTCCAGTGCCATAATGTAGTTAGAGTGTAATGAAAATTTTATGTTCCATTCATTGGAAGTATAGATAAAAGAAAGTAATAGGGCAAAGTCACAGTTTTATTGGTGTTGCTCAATTTGCTTCTGCAATAAAACAGGCAGTAGTTACAAATCCTTTCCTCTACATCAGTCTGCATTTAGAAGCAGCTGGAAACGCTCACAAATTATACACAATGTGTTATTCTGTCTTTTACCCTGGGCAGAGGTTTAATACAATTTTAAAGCATATCCTTACTTATTGTTCCTCTTTGTAAACATCATTATGCGAAACAGGGACAGTAATTCACAGAGGTTTGACTGCCTGGGATAATGACTTTTATTCAGGTGTTAAATATGTGAGCTGGCTTCTAATTTTTTAGTATTGGAATACCTTTCCTGTAATGAGAAACATTGGCTTGACAGTGTGATGTTGATACTGCAATAGACGTTCTGTCAGATCAAAAGAAAAATACAATGAGGAAGGTCATTTGATCCATCTGAGCTCATCCATTCAAAAAGAACTTACAGACTCCCCTGTCACAGTGCCCATAAATGATTCCAGGATCTTTGTTTCCGCTATTAGACATTCATTCCCAGTATTGACCGCTGTGTGAACAACTTCCTAATGTAAGTTTGCCTTTCGCTAATTCAAACCTATTTTCCTTGCAACTTTAATCACAGGATGACTTAAACAACAGACAGTGTTTATGTCTTTTCCACGTGAAGTCTAACTTTGCTTTTATAACGTATGGCTAGAAAAAAAGAGTTACGTTCAAAAAGCTTTCTGAAGATAACATAATTTGGTCTTTTGAATATTCTTGCGTGTTCCCTAAAGGAGTTAATGACAGCCAATAAATGATGGACTCCCAACTTTGATATGCGGGCAGTGCTGAGTTAATTGTTCAGAGGTCTGACAACAACTGCTTCTCTTCAGCTTTCAACAATGAATTCAGTGACAGCTGAGAAGAAATAGTGGAGTTGGTGCCTTGTGTTATGAAGGTGAGCTAGGGTATCTTCATGATGGACAACATGTGAGATCAGAACACTGCAGGTACCATTACATTTTACATTTCTGATCTACACAAGCAGAGCAGACCAGGGGTGGCAGGATTTAACATCATATTTCGGATACCCCACGGACGCACGTCTATGTGGGAGGGCAGGCTTGCTATATTATATCAAGGCCACCAGAATCCTAAGAAGTGTGGAATCAGCATTGTTTATTAAGCAACAAACAACCATACAAGGAACGGTCGGTTCAGACTATTTCAAGGTGGCTGCAGTAGGTTCTGCTTTATGCAGGTATTAACACTGACGATTGTACATCTCATTCCACCAGGGCAGCATCAACATCAGCGGCCAGGGCAATGGACATTCCCATCGACCATATCCTCACGACCGCAGGATAGTCAACTGAATTGATTTTTTTTTAACTTTACCATTGGCCGGTTACTGACCCGGGCTATTTGCCCATTCTGTTTTGTGTCCAATTTAGCCTCCCCTAAGATAGAGGGGTTGCTATTGATTTCTTTATTAACGTAAACCATTAATACATTTGAATCAATGTCATGATTAATGCGTTGTTGATTATTCACTCATGCTGAGTCAATCGATGCAGTGAGACGCCGGGATTTGAATCTGCGGCATGAAATCACAGGGCTTTGAACCCTTCACAGAATCACTCACGTGACTCCGAAGTAAAATAATAAGATTAAATGAGAACTTACCAGTTTGAAGTTTGATCTTTATTTTATGAGGAGTTACGTTGGTGATTACGTGCCCTCCACGCCCACCCCTCTCTCACAAAGGTCATCTGGTAGTTCTCAAGTTGCTAATCTTACTATGTTAACTTCGATTTTTGTTATCTGTGAATTCATACCGCTGCTTTGAAGATTGATGCGCATGCGAACTGGCAGGGTTCTTCACGTAATCACCAACGTAACGCCTCATAAAATAAAGATCAAACTTCAAACTAGTAAGTTCACATTTAATCTTACTATTAAATACTGCAACCTCCAAATAAGCTCTGAACTACATTGGAGGCATTGGTTTTGCATTTTTGCACTATTATTGTTTGTTTGTTTGTTTTTACGTGCATGTCTGTATGTAGGTGCACACACACACACACACACACACACACACACATATATATATATATAACAAAAATGTCAGTATATATATATTGAACGTTTTTGTTTATTATATTGTTTATGAAGTATTATGTTTACATATTCTCGTAAGTGAGAATTTCATCGTTCTGCTTGGGACATCTGACAATAAAACACTCTTGACTCTTGACTCTTGTCCTTGGCTTCTGCTCTGCTCTCCTGCCCGGCAGATCTGTTTGAAAATTGCACGCATGGTGCATGTCTGATCTAGGCAGAGTTGCGATGTTCCTGTCGTTTAGCAGCAGGCCAACATTCATTCAAACGACATTCAGTGTCCAGGATCAGATATGTGAAGTGGCTGCACAACCTGGCACAGACTATTGCAACCCTTTGTCACACTGTTCCTTTCAAAAGGTTTGGACGAAGGCAAAAGGTTGTACAGATAAGATGCGAAACTTGAAGTATAAGATAAACTGAACTGGAGCAAAAATGTGTTTGGTTTACAAATTGTTCTGAATCTGAATCCATTCACAACTTCACAACCGTCTCCTTTAGGATTTCTAATGATCTTCAATGATAAAAATACCCAAAATGACACCAGCATTTCTATTGATTCATGGAACTACTAACAAATATCAAACAAATGACATTGTCATTGTCCACACTTCACCAGCATTATGTAAGCATAAAATGAACGAATATTAAAGCCTGTCAAAGTCAAAATGGATTTGACATTTCAAAATCTCATGCTATGGCAGAGGGAATAAAACATAACTTTACAACCTCCCACTGATCACTAGATCACTGAGTATTGGTGATTAGATCACTGAGTACTGATCCCTGGATCTGAGTCTGCAGGAAGAAACTGCAAATGCTGGTTTAAACCAAAGATAGACACAAACTGTTGGAGTAACTCAGTGGGACAGGCAGCATCTCTGGAGAGAACGAATGGGTGATTTTTCACTTCGAGACCCTTCTTCAGACTGATCTCAACCCGATCACTGGATCACGGTACTGATCAGTGGGTCACTGAGTACTGTTCCTTGGATCTTAGTACTGATCACTGGATTGCAGAATGCTGTTTGATGGATCACTGAGTCCTGATCACTGCATTCTGATCGCTGGATCACTGAGTATTTATTGGTGGGTCACTGAACACTGAGCACTGATCAAGATCTTGATTACTAGATCACTGGATGCTGATAACTGGATCACAGGACATTGCAATCTCAGCTAAAACTCCCTCGCCGGCAATAAGAAGTTTGCAATGAGTAAAGTGGCTACAGACCTTTACTCTTTGGCAAAGGCCATCCATTGGCTGTCCAGCCAATCTCCATTGGCTATCCATCCAATCTCACCAAGGCCCATTCCTTCAACTGATGTATGCATTGTTGAGACTCTCAAGAAACGTCACTCAAACCAGTCAGCTTCCAATCATCTATAAACCAGCAGCATAGATACAGAATCAAATGTGAGAGATTTTGCGTGGAAGCCCTCAAAACCTCTTTATACAGTAAGTAATGGCACCATAAAATATTACCCATGTTAGCTTGAAGCAAAAACTACATCTAACCTTTAAGTTTAGTTTCGAGATACAGCGTGGAAACAGGCATTTTGGCCTATCGTGCCCGTGCTGACCAGTGATCCCTGCACACTTGCACTATCCTACATACTTGCACTATCCTACATACTTGCACTATCCTACATACTAGGAACAATTTACAATTTTTACCAAAGTCAACGACCCTATAAACCTGCAAGCCTGGAGTGTGGAAGGAAACAGGAGCACTGGAAAAAACTTACACGGAGACGGGGACAATATACAAATTCCGTACAGACAGCACCCGTAGTCAGGATCGTACCTGGGTCTCTGGCGCTGTATGGAAGCAACTCTATCGCTGCGCCACTGTGTCGCCCATTCAAAACCAGAATGTTTTCCACAAGATATGGGCATGGATAGCACCACCAACATTGACTGCCATCCCCAATTGCCTTCAAGAGTGTAACGGTAAACTGCCTTCTTGAACCTCTTGAGCAAGGGGGTGAAAGTGTTTCCTCCGCGCTGATAGGAACAGAGTGGGGAAATCGAGAACCAGAGTGCACAGTTTAATTGTTTGATTAGTAGGACTGGATGTTACAATCCCTTAAGGTGAAGGGGGAAAGAGTTTATAGGAATTTGAGGGGTAACTTTTCCACGCAAAGGATGGTGGGTGTATGGAATGAGCTGCCAGAGGAGGTAGGTGAGGCAGGGATATCACAATAGGTACATGGATAGGTACATGGATACTACAGGTTTAGGGGGATATGAGCCAAATGCAAGGACTAGTGTAGATGGGACATGTTGGTCGATGTGGGCAAGTTGGGCCGATAGGCCTGTTTCACACTGTTTGACTATGATTCTATAACGATCAGCAATATATTTTCAAGTTAGAATGGCACATGACTTGATAGCGGTAATATGGACATGCATCTGCTGTCTACCTCTTTCCAGGTGAAGGAGGTTATGGGTCTGCAGGTACTATTGAAGAATTTGGATGAGGTTGCTAGGACATGGGCAGGATGTGCAGGGACTGAATGGTGATGAGTGAGCTACCAATCAATCAGACAGATTTGTCTTGCATAGAGACAAGAATTATCGGTGATGGATCCATCCATGCAAATGAAGATTATCCCGTTACCTATCTGACATATCTTGTAGACAGAGAAAAGGCTTTGGAGATATATGTCACAGTTATACAAGACGTTGGTGAGGCCACATTTAGAGTATTGTGTTCAGTTTTGGCACCATGTTATAGAAAGGTTGTTGTCAAGCTAGAAAGGGTGCAGAGAAGATTCACGAGGATGTTGCCAGGACTCAAGGGCCTGAGCTACAGGGAGAGGTCGAGCAGGCAAGGATTCTATTCCTTGGAGTGCAGGAGGATGAGGGGGAATCTTATAGAAGTGGACCAAATCATGAGGGAATAGATTGGGTAGTATAGAATTATAGAGAGCAGTTTAGCAGGCTAAGACTCTATTCCTTACAACGTAGGAGGATGGGAGTAATCTTACAGATGTACAAAATCATGAGAGGAATAGATTGGGTTAACGCACAGAGTCTCTTACCCAGAGTAGGGGAACCGAGAACCAGAGAGAATAGGTTTAATGTGATGGGGGAATGATTTAATAGGAACCTGAGGAGTATCATACAAAGGGCGGTTGGTGTACAGAACGAGCTGCTGAAGGAGGTATTTGCAGCAGGCACTATCGCAATGTTTAAGAAACAATTAGGCAGGTACATGGATGGAACAGGTTTAGAGCGATAACGGCCAAACATAGGCAGATGGGACTAGTGTAGATGGGTGGTTGGTCGGTGTGGACGTTGGGTCAATGGGCCAATTTCCACGCTGTATGACTCCATGAGTCAATGAGATAGGGCGTAAGTCATTTACCACAGAATGCCTGGTATCTGATTTGTTCCAAAATCGCAGAATTGATGTGACTAGAGCAGTTATGTTCCTAATGATTGGAATACGTGGTTCTATATGATAATGGGGATGATATGGATATAGGAACAGTGAGAGTAAACACTGTTCTATTTCACTTGTGTTGCACATGCAATTTACAGAAACAAGGAACTGCAGATGCTGGTTTACAAAACAAGACTCAAAGTGCTGGAGTGACTCAGCGGTCAGGCAGCATCTCAGGAGAACATGAATAGATGCAATTTCGATTTGGGATCAGACAAGACCTCAACTTCTATATATATTTCTAACTGTGTTTACTCAAGAACCAAACCCACACCCATGCGATGAGGGCAAGGAAATTGATAGGGTGAATGGACAGAATCCTTTACCCAAGCTAGGACCATCAGGAAACGGATGGCATAGGTTTAAGGTCGATGCAAGTACTATAACATAATTTAAAAGATACTTGGACAAGAACATGGATAGGAGAGGTTTAGAGGGATATAAGCTAAACCCAGAAAATAGGACCAGCTAAATGAGACATCTTGGAAGGCAGAGATAGATTTGGCTGAAGGACCTCTTTTGGTACTGTATGACTCTTTAAGCATCCTCATAACTACCAGTCGTGGCAATAGTCACATGGCTCGCTCATTATACACCAGTCTTATCACGTCTGCTTCACAAACCCTGCCTCCACAAGGAAGTGAGAGTCTGAGGCCAAGGTATGTACGTGATCTGCTCCTCTCCTCTCTCCAGCCCATCCAGGCAGCAATTCAAAAGGACACAGCGAGAATGGCAAGTTGATCCGACTGCAGATCTGAACCACAAGTGATGGCCTAACCAGTGATACAGTAACTACCCCATGCAGTTTGGTGCAGTTCTCAGTGGCTGCGGAGTGCCAGAGGTTAAAACATTCCTTCTATGTGCAACATCCGTTTGAGGACACATCTGTGGGGCATATGCCAACGATGTATGGACTTTGGCTGAAGATTAATAAACAGCAGGTGTCACGGAGCTCCGTGCTGGAAAATGGCAGAGCAGCATATCCAACAAAGGCACTCAATAGCCTCAGGAATGCCAGGGGAATGCCATAATGATCCCCAGCTCCTGCTCCAGGTGGTGCAGCGGCAGAGTTGCTGCCTTATCGCGCCACAGAACCAGTTTTGATCCTGACCATGGGTGCCATCTGTACGGAGTTTGTACGTTCTTCCTGAGACCTCCCACACTCCAAAGACATACAAGCTTGTAGGTTAATTGGCTTTGGTAACATTGTAACTTGCCCCTTGTGTGTAGGATAGTGCTAGTGTATTGGGATCGCTGGTCAGCATGGGCTGAAGGACCTGTTTCCCCTCTGTATCGTTAAAGTCTAAAGTAAAAACAAATGACTCAGTTCCATAACGTCTCCCACATGTCCATTAATCCCCATAACTATCAAACCTTCATCAATCCTCTTTTTCCAGCAAACTAATTATATCCACTTGTGGAAACAAAGAACAGTGGATGCTGGTTAATACACCAGTGGGGGAAGAGGAGAACCTCTTCAAAGTAGCCATACCTTGAGGAGACTTCACAGGGAAGTCTAAAGATGGGTATCGACCCGAAACGTCACCTATCAATCTGAAGAAGGGTCACGACCTGAAACTTCACTAATCAGTCTGAAGTAGGGTCTCCACCCGAAACGTCACCTATCCATGTTCTACAGAGATGCTGCCTGACCATGTTCTACAGAGATGCTGCCTGACCTGCTAAGTTACTCCAGAACATTTTGTCCTTTTATATTCTCTTGTTGATTCCCTTTCCAGAGGTTCAAATGCATCGAAATGCCATGAAATCACTCCGAAAGCTTCAGTGTCTTCCTCCAGTTTACCGGTGCTCACCTCTGTCTCCCATATGATCCAAAGCTTCTTCTTGCGTAAGGCGTGCACAGCCTAAAGTTGTAAGACAACTTGTTCTGTTTGATCTTCTGTTTGTGCACGCCAGGTTGATTGCATTTGTTGAAACAGGGTGGACCACGTGAACGTTGCAATCTCCCACCCCAACCAAAGCAACTTTATTGTAATCAGCAGAAGCAGTTTATTCTAATTGTCCTCAACTCGATTTGCAGCCCTCCCTCCCTGCTGCATTAGATGCTCCAGGCTAGTGGGCACTCTGTTAATGGGCAAAGGCAGCATCTGTGACAGGGTGGCACCAATGCTCACAATAGGTTTGTAATCTCTTGGTTGGCATGCAAAGAGTGGCCAGCCTGGCTGCCGACTCATGCCACGTTCTTAGTTGTGGTTTGCCAACAGTACCCAAGGCACATGGTCTCCACCAAGCTGAGCAGAGCCTGCTCACATCTGCCCCCTGGAGGACAGACTCGCCACTGCTCTACCTGTCCCCACCAACTGCCTGTGGATCATGTGAAGCACTCGGAGGCATCCCAATGGCCTTTCCTACCCTCCCTCCCACCAACACCGACCCAATGGTCCAATGGTCCAATAAAAGAGCCATTGAACCATTGATCAGGAGTTGACATGAGAATTAAGGGACAGAGGTTTCGGGGTAACGTGAGGGGGAACTTCTTTACTCAGAGGGTGGTGGCTGTGTGGAATCAGCTTCCAGCAGAGGTGGTGGAGGCAGGATCAATTTTAACATTTAAGAGTAAAGTGGATAGGTATATGGACGTGAAGGGAATGGAGGGGTATGGTCTGAGTGCAGGTAGATGGGACTAGGGGAAAACAAATGGTCGGCACGGACTGGAAGGGCCGAGAGGGCCTGTTTCCGTGCTGTAATTGTTATATGGTTATATGGTTATATGGTTATATGGTTATATGGTTGGAGGAAGGTTCTCCATCTAAAAATCCTAGATAATGTCCATGCTCATAGCAGCATGTCTCAAGCCCCTCCCATTCTGGTGTTGCCCCAATTAGTTGTAACAAAGTGATTGCTGAGTCCCATCCCATTTCACCACTGCCACTCTCCACGCTCCGAGACTGATGCTGCTTTGTTATAAGGATGAACATATGAAGAAAGACTGGATAGACTTGGCTTGTACTCGCTGGAATTTAGAAGATTGAGGGGTGATCTCATAGAGACTTACAAAATTCTTAAAGGGTTGGACAGGCTGGATGCAGGAAGATTGTTCCCGAAGTTGGGGAAGTCCAGGACAAGGGGTCACAGTTTAAGGATAAGGGGGAAGTCTTTTAGGACCGAAATGAGAAAATCATTTTTCACACAGAGAGTGGTGAATCTGTGGAATTCTCTGCTACAGAAGGTAGTTGAGGCCAGTTCGTTGGCCATATTTAAGAGGGAGTTGGATGTGGCCCTTGTGGCTGAAGGGATCAGGGGGTATGGAGAGAAGGCAGGTACAGGATACTGAGTTGGATGATCAGCCATGATCATATTGAATGGCGGTGCAGGCTCGAAGGGCCGAATGGCCTGCTCCTGCACCTAATTTCTATGTTTCTATGTAGGATGGTGAGGGTGGGTGAAGTACGGAACAAGGGGGTTTTGAAGAACCATGCTATGACAGAAGCACTGCTGCAATGGCCATGATACCTCTTTTCATTCCATACCCTGCCAGATAATGATCTTCAAGCAAGTGAACCACCTAACAGCCTCTTGAACACTTCAGCTGTTGTGGCCTCAAAGAGTTTAGTGAACTTGCAGCCCAGGCATGCTGACAGGTCACTTTTGGACACTGGACTGCTTTGTGCCAAAATCAACACTGCACCTAATGTATAGTAAAGAGAAAGGAATTTGAAAATAAGGAAGATGGTGATGGGATTAGACATTGGCTGTGACGTAAACTAGACTGATAAGGAAGCCTATTTTGTAATGCACCTGATTTCCTTCTCTGTTCCCAAAATTTTCCTTTCAGGTTGGTGATGTTGACCAATTTTACCCACAATTAATTTCATAAAAATCTACTGAGTCAAGAAGGCTCCCAGAATAATTTGTGAGCAGCATGCTGGCCGAGCGGTAAGGTTGCTCCCTTACAGCGCCAGAGACCCGGGTTTGATCCTAACGACATGTATTGGCTGTATGGAGTTTGCACGTTCTCCCCATGACAGCTTGGGTTTTCCCCGGGTCTCCAGTTTCCTCCCATATCCAAAGACATACAGGTTTGTAGGTTAATAGACTTTTGGTAAAAAATGGCAAAATTGTCCCTAGTTTGTAAGATAGTGCTATGTACGAGGATTGTTGGTCAGCACGAACTCGGTGGGCCAAGGGCCTCTGTCCGCACTGTATCTCTAAACTAAACTAACCTAAACTAAACTAAACCTAAACTAAACTAAACTAAATCCTACTCATTCTGTTAGTTGTGCACTCTCTTCATATATCCTGTACCCTCTACATTATTCTCTCAATGCTGCTGGATAACGTGATAGTATAGAATCGCCAAACTTGTGAGGAAACACATATGTTATAAATGATTATTGGTGATATTAGTGAAGTGGGTGATACAGATTTTTTCTGTAAGTTTGATGGAGGTGTTGCCCCCAAATTCAAATACATCGAGTAACATTGGCTCTAAAGAAGAAGACTATGAAGATTCATACAAACACATCCAGCTTTCTTCTCCTGATGCATTATCAAACAGCACGGTGTCAAGACTGGTGCATTTTCCTTACTCCTGCAGTGGCCTATGTTTGCCACTGGAGGGAGCCAGCCACAATGCGTCCCCAGCAATGTCATGAACAACCATTACTGGATGCTTATTTAATCACATATTTGTACAAATACCAGAACAACGCCATTCTACGCAGTTTCACACTGTCGGCACTCAACATTATCTAGTAAGTGTAGTGTTAATATGTTCATAAAGTTAGATTAAGTGGTTCCTCAGTGCAAAAGTCTATTTTTAATGTGTATCCGCATTGCCTCTGATTGGTTCTCCATCACTTTGAAATGAGTTTAGATAGACAGAGATACAGCACGGCAAACAGGCCCTTTGGCCCATCAAATCCATGCTGACCATCATCCATCCAATTACACTAATCCTACACTAATCTAATCCAATTTTATTATCTCCACATTGTTATAAACTCCCCCCCAGACTCTACTCACTTGCAGACTCTGGGCAATTTACAGTGGACATTTAACCTACCAACCCACACGTGTGGAATGTGCAGAATAATGCCTCCTAAAGAGTTTGATATAAATAGCACAGTTCTCTTCACTATAGATTACAAGGCATCCTGTTTCACTTGCTTGTTGGCAACAAGGTATCTTCGACAGCCTATGTTATATACATTACCGTAATCCCTATATTTTACGATAACTACACAAAGATAGCACCCGAGGTCAGGATTGAACCCAGGACAGTGGTGCTGTGAGGGAGAAGTTCTACCAGCTGCGCCAGTGTGCCATTTCAGCTGTGCCACTGTGAGTTCCCCAGTTTATGCATCTTTCTCAGGTAAGATTATGGTAACGAGAAAGAGCACAGTCAACACTGCTTCAGGATTTTTTTAAAGAGAAACTGCTTGGAAACAAGCCCTTAGGCCCATCGAGCCCACACTGACTAGTGATAACCCCTTACACTACTAGCTCTATCCTACACACGAGGACAATTTACAAAAGTCAATCAACCTACAAAACTGCACATCTTTTGAATGTGCGAGGAAACCCATGTGGTCACAGGGAGAATGTACAAACTCCGTACAGTCAATAGACAATGGACAATAGACAATTGGTGCAAGAGTAGGCCATTTGGCCCTTCGAGTCAGCACCGCCACTCAATGTGATCATGGCTGATCATCCCCAATCAGTACCCCGTTCCTGCCTTCTCCCCATATCCCCTGACTCCGCTATTTTTAAGAGCCCTATCTAGCTCTCTCTTGAAAGCATCCAGAGAACCTGCCTCCACCGCCCTCTGAGGCAGAGAATTCCACAGACTCATCACTCTCTGTGAGAAAAAAGTGTTTCCTCGTGTCCGTTCTAAACGGCTTACTCCTTATTCTTAAACTGTGGCCCCTGGTTCTGGACTCCCCCTACATCGGGAACATGTTTCCTGCCTCTAGCGTGTCCAAGCCCTTAACAATCTTAAGGACTACGGTACCTGTCGTCAGGATTGAACCCAGATCTCTGGCTCTGTAAGGCAGCAACTCTAACGCTGTGCCCACTGTGCCGTCCCATAGGGATTGGACAAAATAAGTTATATTCAGCCCATTGGAAAAGCAGGTAATTTTACAATCGGCACCTCCCAGGTTGGCACCTCCTATTCTCGAGTCTGCAGCATTAACTGGAGGCAAGCAAACACCGTGCCATGTCCCAGACTGGGAAGTACCACACAATGACTGCTCTATCCATAGAATTTCCTCTTCCGTCATAAGGAAATGGTCGGAGTCACACGCAGCTAACCCATTGACTTCAAGCCATTCTGTTCACCAAAACAACCATTTGATCTTCTGCTTGTCTGTCCTTGCAAAATGATGCTCTAGTTGCAGCTGCAATAACCTAAGGTGGTCAACATGACACAGGTGTTTAGTTCAGTTCAGTTCAATTTAGTTTAGTTTCGAGATACAGCACAAAAACAGATCCTTCAACCCACCGAGTCAGCGCCGATAGGCGATCCCTGCATACTAACACTGTTCCCACACACTAGGGACAATTCTACAATTTTACCAAGCCAATTAACCTGCAAACCTGTACGTCTGGAGTGTGGGTGGAAGCCGGAGTTCATGGAGAAAACCCATGCAGGTCTCGGGGAGAACATACAAACTCCGTACAGACAACACCCACAGTCGGGTTCGAACCCATGTCTCTGGAAGTGGAAGGCAGCAACACTACTGTGCCCCACCGTGCCGCCCTGCGTGGAACATTCATCACGTGCTCCCTTGGGACACAAAACGGGAACCAGAAAGGTCGGTAAAAGATTTATATTTATCACTGTTTGTAAAACGTCACACAGTTGGTCTGGGCATTGAGTATAAAAGTCGGGAAGTCACAATGCTACTTTATAGGATTTTGGTGAGACTACGTTTGGAATATAGTGTGCGGTTCTGGTCACCCAGGAAGGATGCAAAGTCTTTGGAAAGAGTGTAGAGGAGGTTTACCAGAACGATGCCTGGACCAGGGTATATTAGCAACAGGGAGAGGTTGCACATGGATTGTTTTCTCTTGAATGCTGGAGATTAAGGGGAGATGTGTTAGAAGTCTTTAAAAATTATCAGTGGCATAGATAGAGTAGACAGTCAGAACCTTTTTCCCATTATGGAAATATCTACTACTAGAGAGGGTAGGTTTAAGGAAAGAGGGGGGAAATTTAAAGGAGATGTGTGGGCCAAGTTTTCTTTTACATTGGGCGGTGAGTCCCTGGAATGCGCTGCCAGGGGTGGCGGTCGAGACAAATACGATAGTGGCATTTAAGAGACTTTTGGATAGGCACATGCACATGCATGGAATGGAGGGATATGGATTATGCGCAAGCAGATAAGAGTTGGTTTTGGCATTATGATTGGCTGAGACAATGTGGGCTGAAGGGCGTGTTTCTGTGCTGCACTGTTCTATGGTCTATATTGTTTGTTGACTCGTTGCATCACTTCAGTGTTGCTAGATGCCTCCAGCTCTCTGGGTAACTGATGTAGATCTGCCGTGTGAATGAATCACTGCTGCCCGGGTAGGGAGTTGGTTGGGAAGGGCCTGAAGTCATCCGTTGGAGTTGACAGTTGCTGGTCATCCCAGGATGCACCATGGAGCCGATCGACCAGCCGGTGGGGGGCAGCCAGGCGCAAGCGGGCAGATGGGCCTCTAGGAACAAAGAGGGGCCAGTGGATGGGCGGCCGACAGCAATCCAGCAGACAGGCTGCCGAAAACAAAGAGGGGCCTGGCCTGACACGTGCCGCCAAGGAAAGATAAGACTGTACCAAGACCTTCTGAACCTTTGTTGGTGCCAGAAACATGGTGAATCTATGTGCACTGCCTGAATGAAGTCTGCTGTGTACAGCTCAGACCCTCACTCTGACTGATCATCTATCTCAGAGTTCACGACTGCCAGTCGCTTGCTTCAGGATCTTGTGACGACCCATAGGACATTGGAACAGCATTAGATGATTCAGCCCACACAGTCTACTCTGTCATTCCGTCATGGCTGATCTATTTTTCCATCTCAACCCAATTCCACTGCCTTCTCCCCGTAACCTCAGACACCCTTCTTAAACAGGACCCTGTCTTTGACAGCTTGGGCACTCTGGACAAGAGGCCCTTATTGGGCTGCTGATCAATGGGAAGAATAGATGAAAGTACATTAGTACATAAAGGGTCTAGTAGCAGAATTAGGCCATTTGGCCCATCAAGTCTACCCCATCATTCAATCATGGTTGATCTATCTTTTGCTTTCAACCCCATTTTCCTGCCTTCTCCCCATAACTCCTGACACCCTTACTAATCAAGAATCTGTCAATCTCCGCCTTAAAAATATCCATTGACTTGGCCTCCACAGCCGTCTGTGGCAATGAATTGCACATTCCAATACTCTATTGGAATAGTCCACAGTTCCATCTCTCAATTCATCTGCCCTCTCACTATACACCCGCACCTTCTTGTGAGAAACAGGTTGCTAAGTATCGCTGCAGACATCGATGAAGTTCACTGGTGCGCTGAAAAACAAGGAAGGCTCATCATGTATCATGATGTATCCAATGTAGCGATTTACTCATTTGACTGCTGTATTAGATGCTCCAGGCTAGTGGGCACTCTGTTAATGGGCAAAGGCAGCATCTGTGACAGGATGGCACCAATGCTCACAATAGGTTCGTAATCTCTTGGTTGGCATGCAAAGGGTGGCCAGCCTGGCTGCCGACTCATGCCACGTTCTTAGTTGTGGTTTGCCAACAGTACCCAAGGCACATGGTCTCCACCAAGCTGAGCAGAGCCTGCTCACATCTGCCCCCTGGAGGACAGACTCGCCACTGCTCTACCTGTCCCCACCAACTGCCTGTGGATCATGTGAAGCACTCGGAGGCATCCCAATGACCTTTCCTACCCAGTCAAAGAGCAACGTCTGAGCCAAACGCTGCACCTGCACATGCGCTGAGGCCACTCCGGGGCAGCCAGTCATCCCCTTGCATTGAACCCCAGGTGCTGTTTGTGGACCCTCCAGGAGATTGCAATGTGATTTATAATTGCCAGGGTAAGCACGCTTTAATTGATAATGATGTGGCTGCCTGTTGTCACTCACTGTTGAATCTATCCAACACAGGTGAGTGCGGAACACTGACTATTTAATTCTCTCCTAACCTTCTCATCTCCATCAGCCATCAACCTAACATTCTGCTCATGTCCCAGTGCCTTTTCCAAGTGATTCAACCCAATGCTTCATCCCAGTGCCTTGTCCCTGTCCAGTCCCATTGTCTTAAACCAGTGACTTGTCCCAGTGTTGTCCGACAGCCTTGTCCCAGGCACAGTCCCAGTGCCTTAAACCAGTGTCTTGGCACAGTTGCAGTCCCAGTGCCTTTTCCCAGTACAGCCGTCAATGAAAATACTACCCCTAAACACCTTATGCACCCAATAACAAAAGGAAGGAGCACATTGTTATAATTAGCTGTGAGCATTGCTCTTGGAATCTCAGGCAACCATCAACCCTGTCAAGAGGTGTTATAAAACTTGTCCCTCTGCATCTTTTGCCTCCTTTGTTGAAGACACAGCATACCTCACTGTGCAGTTATGATACAAAAGGCCACAAAACGCTGGAGTAGCTCAGGCAGCATCTCTGGAGAACATTTCGGGACGAGACCCTTCTTCAGACACTTCCCCCGTCCATGTTCTCCAGCGATGCTGCCAGCCCTCCTGAGTTACTCCAGCACTTGGTGTCCTTTTGTGTATTAACCAGCATCTGCAGTTCTATGTTTCTACATTGCTGTATAGTTACCTTGCTTCCTCGTGCTCTCCTGTGTAAATGTTGAGGTGTTATGACCGGGATATTGGCTATTAAATCAATTATATGCTGATGAGTTGCTATTCCATGAGATTGTGACGTTAGCAATTTATGATATCCTCTCAAAGTGCACTTTAATCTCTGCCATTAATGTTGTTACTGAATGCAACACAAGATAAACTTTATTGATAAACATCCCACTGCACTCAAATGTTATGGGTCATTAGAAGCAATTAATGATAGAGAGTGAAGGTAACAACTGGTTTACATTTTTATCTTGTCTGCTTTGACAGAAGAGCATAATTAGGTTGTATTCAAAACAATTATATTTATTGGGCAAGATGAATAGAAATTAAAAAATTTAACTGATGAAATTAAAATTGATGCATTATTTCTTTGCCAAGAGAAGACTTACCTTCAAATTATCTTTTTATTTCCAAATTTTATTAAAATAATTTCCAATGTTGATTAAAAATAAGCCAAATTGAATTTCAGATGCAATTTTCCAAAGATCAAATCAAATTCAGTCCTTTTGCAGGGAATCTGCTTTTATAGTTGTTTTCTGTTAAAATATGGAAATTCATTACTCTGAGGATTACTTTGCGTGGTAAAACATGGTATTGACTTGGAAAAAAAGCAGGTACGTAAGGAACTATAATCCAACTCAGACAGGATGTTGTTGTAAATTGGGAACAAAGCCAAAGGCACAAGGAAGTCATACTTACGTAATACGATGTATTTTGATGTGAAAGAGGTCATTTTACAGAAATGTCCTCTATTGTACACAATAACTACATGAATATAGTCAGATTGTTCATATTTATGTTAAAAGGTACATGCCTTCACCTAGAGAAAATCTACTTAGAAAATTATAAAACATTCTGTGTATCAACAAAAGATATCAAAGAGTTTTCAGTAGTTTTTTTCTGCAAGCACAATAGCATCAACTTTGTGAAATCGGCAAAATCATAGCATGAAACTGTTCATAATGAGAGTGTGCCAACTCTGAATTTTCTGAGACCCTATCCCATTAAAAGTCTTTCTGTACCAGGAAAATACGGCATGCAGATTAGTGAGATTGAAAGCTGTTGCTTGCCACATCCTGCTGATTGTGATTAAAGATTGGAAACACTTTCTTATATTTTTTTTGATGGAAGATTGTGGACTACTTTTAGAGAACAGGTGAATAGTTTTCTTGTTAGATATAAATGTTGAATTGTATGCTTTCATCAGTACTACCATCAGAAACATGTTGCATTGGATCACACACCTGCATGCACACACACACACACACACACACACACACACACGCACGCACGCGCACGCACGCACGCACGCACGCGCACGCACGCGCACGCACGCACACACGCGCACACACATGCACACACATACACACACAAAGAAACACCCACATGCAGAAACAAATACACACACACAAACACACACGCACGCACGCACGCACGCACGCACACAGGCACACACACAGAAACATACACAAATACAGAAACATACACACACACACACACACTGAATCCAAGCTTTATCTCCATGTTGGTGGATGCTGCCCACTATACCTGGCCCGCTGAGCTTTTCCAATTACTTCAGGTTACATCTTAGTCTTCCTGTTCCTGCGGTAATTTCTGGAAACGCAGAATGCTGCTCCTTTGGAAAATATTGAGTGTCGGGTTCTGTCGATGCTTCTTTGAAAGTCTGATGAAAGCTTTGCTCATTTTCTATACAATTCTGAGCACCAAGGCTTTGGGAGCCTCCAAAATGAAGGGAGCCGTTGGGAACCAGGTTGTGACTGACCATGGGTGGTTGGATGCATGCCTGGGTGATGTCATATGGAGGACAGGCTGTTGCCCATGCAGCAAATCCCCCCTCTCCACATCGCTGATCGATCCAAAGGAACAGCAGGGTTTTTACAGTTTGGCACCAGCGCCGTCGCAGGAGCTGCCAGATGGACTGCCTTCCCAGGCTGACGAGCCCCATCAGATGGGAACCAGGTAGACGTTATCCAAATGAGACAGTGTATCCACAACCTCACAAAGATACTTCCTCCCACCCATGTCCTATAAGCATTCCATTCCATTCTCCCAATTGTCATCCTCATCATCTCTGGTCTAAAGACATGGCTTGCAATGCAAGGACCTCTGAAATCTCTTCCTTATTCAACAGTGGCTTCGCTCTACCATTGATGAGCCCATGGCTACATCTCATCCATTTCCCACAACTCTGCTCTCACTACTTATCCTCCTGGACAGAGGAAGGACAGAGTTTGCCTGGTCCATACTTCCCCAAACTCCACACGGGCAGCACCCAAGATCAGGATTGAACCCGGGTGTCTGGTGTTGTGCGGTAGTGTCTTTACTAGCTGCGCCACTGTGCCACCTCCCATTTATTTTGTTTCCTGAGCAGCCAGGGTCGGATTCAAACTCTCAGGGCACATGCCTCTTTAATTTGGCCATCCCCACATAAGCGTAACTTCCTTACCTAAATCAAGAAGATTTAGGGGTGGCACAGTGTTGCAGCCTTACAGCACCAGAGACCCGGGTTTGATCCTAACTACGGGTGCTGTTTGTATGGAGTTAGTACTTTCTCCCTATGACTGCGTAGGTTTTTTCTAGGTGCTCTGGTTTCCTCCTACACTCCAAAGACGTGCAGGTTTGTAGGTTAATTGGCTTCTGTAAATTGTCCTTAGTGTGTGGAATAGTGCTAGTGTAGGGGTGATCGCTGGTTGGCAGGGACTCGGTGGGCTGAAGGGTCTTTTCCTCCGCACTGTACCTCTAAACTAAACTGAACTGAAGAAGCACCAATGATGGGGTTGCGTTAGCTTCTTGAATCGATTACCAGAGTCAATTTAATCAATGCTTCCTTGCAGATTGTTGTACAGGTAGAAAATTAGCAAAGGATATTCCTTCTTAAATACATAAACGTAACAGCAAGTAAAATAAGGAGTGGGAAGTTTCTGTCAATGAACATGAGACCATGGAGTCCATTCCCAAAACAAATGAAACGTTTGGAAGCAGCTTCCACTAAAGTAGCATATGCATGACGTCTGTGTGACAATGCCAAAATGTGTTATTGCTTGTAGATTGTGGCAACAGATGATAAAGGAAATGTTTGGACATTAGAAAGGATGCCAAGGTAACTGCTTTCACAGTTTGCCGCTTTTGATAGATCACTTTGCAAGGAATGCCAACAATACTTCAAATCCACCTTGGTGCAACATTAGAGAGGGAACATTCTCAGCAGTTGGCAAATGGAGAGTCTGACTGGCAAAGTCCCCTTTTTCACGCAGGGTTGCTTGTAGATAACTGCATTTCCAGTGCTGCTCATGAATTTTGCTGCATAGGTCTTGCAAACACTTTGCCAAGGTAAACAACCTGCCCATTGTACACTTTTGGACTCAAGAACAACACTGAAGCTCAAACTTGCAAACGATGATTATCGATGCTCCACCAGACAAGTGTCTCCTAATTCAGAGACTTGAAGAGGTTTAGCAGACATTTCCTTGGCCTTAGGCTGAAGGCCATCCTTTGATTCAACTTAGAAACAAGGAACTGGCGATATTGGTTTAACAAGGAAAGACATCGTCTTATTGTAAAACGTGCTTCCCTCTTCATTTTGATCATAAAAAGCTGAATGAAACACACAATGATTTGCTCCACACCACAACACTTCAGGATAGTGCTAGTATCCAGGGTGATGGGTGATTGCTGGTTGCTGTGGACTTGGTGGACTGAAGGACCTGGTTCCACGCTGTATCTCTGAACTAAACGGAACTAAACTAAACCTAAACCCGAGAAGCCCTTGTTGAATTATAAGCTCAGCCTTCGTGGAACGGCTGTTGGGCAGCGTGCCCCAGGGTCTGGTTGGATGTTAAGCCATTAATTTATACCACCCTGAGCTTCCCTTCCAACACAAGTTTCAGATTTTAGCATCGACTGAGTATTTGAAGAGTGCACCTGAGCATACCTGTGTGGGCTGTTACCTGTAGTGCTACAAACCTAAAGGGGCTGTCCCACTTGGGTGACCAAATTGGTGAGTTTAGAAGGGTTTGAAAAAATGACATGTTGAAGACCTCCTTCGACTATGTAGAAGACCTCCTTCGACATCTGTCGACTATGTTGAAGACCAGCTTCGACTAACCACGACTAGCTACGACTAATTTCAGGAAAATTGGACTCCGAATAGTGGAGAGTGAAGACAACCTCTTTCGATCTCCTTCAACCTCCCTTCAACCTCCCTTCAACTATGATGAAGATTATCTAATACTACCTTCAACTACCTTCGACTACCCTCGATTACCTATGACTAACGTGTCGACCTACTATGACCTACTACGATTAAACCTACGAGCAAAAAAAGTACCGATTTTTCCCATGGCGACCTTTTTTTATTCGCGGGCATTTTTTAACATATTGAAAAAAACGTCGCGACCTAGCTGAGGCCTTGAGTACGCGGAGACCACTCACGAACATGCAGGAGAGTTACGAAGACCTCCTACGACCTCGTGTCGACCGTGCTGCGAGTATGAGTCGAGGGCAAACTCACCAGAACTAGCGAATTAGGTTGCCCAAGTGGGACAGGCCCTTAACTAGCCCAATGAGCTGCCAATGGTGCTACAGGGCCTATGATAAAAGAGTTTCCACTGACCACAGAGCGATAGGGGAACTAAATGGGCAGATGCTCTGGCTCATTATATGAAAGCAAATTAATGCATTAAAACATTTACACATGCTATTTTTCTGCAAAGTAGCAATTATGAATACAATTTTAATACTACTATTTTCTTCTGGTGCATCATCGTTGCAGACTGATATATTAATATTTGAATATATTATTTATTTTTAATACATTTGCTCATATTTTATTAATATAAATAGATTCAGCTTTTGAGAAAATTACAGCCTTAATATCAGCAAAAGCAGGAATTCACGATGTTGTGTCAAATTTGGAGCTCAAAAATAATTCAATTATATCCGCAGACAATTCATTCTAATTAGTAAAACTATTTCTTCAAATGTCAGTTGCATCTGTTTTCCATATTGTAGTTGATGCAGGGCAGTTGGATTATGTCATGTAAAGGTCAAATGCATCTGAAAACATCACAATTGCCTGAGTATCTCAGGAATATTTCCCTAATCCCGCTGATTTATTCAAACAGTCTGCACACCTAACACCAGGCAGGACAAAGGAACCAAATAAACTCAAAGGTGGCACTGGATTTTGATTTAATTGATTAATGTAACAATGATTGTATACTGATTGCAATTAATGGAACAGTCCCTGAAATGGTTGATATTCCCAATCAACTGCATATTGTGCTGTGTACAAAACTCCTCAAAACTGGTATCAGTGAAATACAGGACATGTACTCTGTGCTGCATAGTCCAATAAACCTAATTCCCAAAGCCATAAAATGTTAATCGACCTACCTCATAGTAAAAGGAAAGAATAGAGCAGCAAATAGAAGGTTCTTCTATAATTGAGCGAATGTCTATTTATAGCTATACATGGAATAGGCTGCGCTTTCAACCGTTGCTCTGTTTTGCTTCTGAAATATGCCAGTCTCTTCAAAAGTGTTTTGTGTGATTGATGTCAGATTTGAGTATTAGTGTAACTGTTCACTTCTGTCCTTTATACTGACCGTGTTCTTAGCATATGCGATGGGCTGGGCTCTTTGGTCAATTTTTGCTTCGCTGTGATAGCCATTGATAGTGCAGTTTCTCACGCACTACTGTGGTCAATTTTAACACAACAGGGATTAGCAGCTGAAGAGGTGGAAATACTCAATCCTGTAAACATTAGTCGACCGTTAGTTTCCGAGTCTCAGCCCATGGTGATATCAAAAGGTGAATCCCAGCCCTGCACTCAATGGCCAATACTAAAGGTGCTACAGAAACAATGTTGTCAATCAGGAAGTTATTGAACCATAGAAATGTTGAACAACACCAACCATGAGAAGATGAAGAAACATCAGCACATGCACTGTAACAGAAGGGCAGATAAACAAACATTCATAGGGCCAGGCAAACTTAAATTGGGATAGACACAAAATGCTGGAGTAAGTCAACCGGCCAGGCAGTGTCTCTGGAGAAACTGGATAGATGATCTTTTGGGTTGGGACCCTTTTTCAGACTGATTGCAGTGGGAGGGGTGGGGGGGGAGGGGGGGAGGGGTGGAAACCAGGACAAATCAGGGGCGGCAACAGATGACCTCAGGCGAGGAGGTTCTCTGATAGGCCAAATGGTTGACTAGAGACAGTGTGAGCCCAAGAAGATCTGTGGACCTGGTTAATGGACCTTTGGTGGAGGAAGGAGGAGCGGAAAGGGGGAGGGGAGGGAGGAGGGAGGTGTTTGTAGAAATATCTAAAATTGGGTAATTCAACGTTCATACCGCTGGGGTGTTAGCCACCCAAGCAGAATATGAGGTGCTGTTCGTCCAATTTGCATGCGGCCTCACTCTGGCAATGGAGGATGCCCAGGACAGAAAGGTCAGTATGGGAATGGGAAGGGAGAACTAAAGAGGTTAGCAATCGGGAGATCCAGTCCAACTTGGCGGACCGGGTGTAGGTGTTCAGTGAAATGATCGCCAAATCTACACTTTGTTTCACCAACGTACAGAAGTTCACAACAGGAATTTTTCTCGCTCTCAGTTCCTCCCCTCCCTTCCAATACAGTCTGAAGAAGGTTACCAGTCTGAAATGTTACCTATCCAATTTCCCCAGAGATGTTGACTGACCCACTGTGTTACTCCAGCATTTTGTGTCTATCTTTGATATAAACCAGCATCAGCAGTTCCTTTTTATTAAACTTAAATCGGGTATTCACAAATAAAGGAAACTAACTCCTTAATGTAGAAGTTTGAATTTTGATCACTAGAACTAATGCAGGTTAGATTTTTCTAATTTACCCACTGACTTCTTATCTTGATAAACATGATTAAAATATGAAGAATATCAAAATATCAAGAAATATCAAGGCAATATCAACCATCAGCCTAGTACTCATTTAACCAGTGTGACCAAAACCTAATTCCCACTTCCTTAATGAGCATAAATATGTCTGTTTGGTACATGGAAGATTTCACAAACGGTAGAGTTGCTGCCTTACAGTGCCAGAGACCTGAGCTTGATTGTGTCTTTATTGAGTTGGTACATTTGTCCACGTGACCTGCGTGGTTTTCTCCAGGTGCTCCAGTTTCCTCCCATCTTCCAAAGAGGTACAGGTTTGCAGGTTAATTGGCTTGGTAACATTGTACATTGTCCCGTGTGTGTAGTTTAGTGTTAGTGTACGGTGATCGCTGGAAGGTGCGGACTCGGTGGGCCGAAGGGCCTGTTTCTGCACTGCATCTCTAAACTAAACTCAATTAACCATCGTGGCCAAAACCACATTCCCACTTCCTTAATAAACATAAACATGTCTGTTTAGCACATGGAAGAGTAATATAATCACGATAAAGAATGTCCTTGCAATGTTGGAGCGTTGGTTTTATATCAAAGACATATTTTACTCAGAATGTTTACTAATTCTTTTGCTACTGATGATATGCCTGTGTTTACTGTAGTGAGTCTAAAGACTGTGACAGCTTTTAAAGTGCAGTGTATTAATTTCTCTGGTGTATTTTTTAATAGGGCTCAGAGCTAATCAGAGCACTCGCTTAGTTCTAACTATAATATATATTCTCACAAGAGTTATCCATCTATGTTAAGTTGCTTTAACGACATCCACAAAACACGGGGCACGTGGTCTTATTCCTTTTGCCATCAGAGAAACTCAATGGAGGAGCAAGCAAACGCAAACCAAAGGGAGAGAGAACTGCTGGGCCTGTCAAAGCGAGGTAACCATTCTACAGAGGAGCCCACAATTAAAGCAGTTTAATTGCTTCATACAGTCACCGCTAAAATGATCCATGGCTGAGACGTCAGAGTCCTCAAGAGCCACTAGAAACACATTTCTTTTCTATAGCTTAATGCTGACAGATCTGGCAGAAAAACAGCACAACCCGTTGGAGGCTGAGCAAGGATCCAACTCCTCTAATCACTGCATACAAGCCACAGTTTACATTAAAATCTCTGCACCAGTCATTATTTTGTACACTACCAGTGCTAATTGTCCAATAAAAGAGATTTAAAGCCTCAGCAAGCTCGCAACAGTATAAATTTAACCAAAGAACTTCAAAAGTAACATGTATAAAATGATCATTACACATCTTACAATAAATCCTGGCAAGGACATTATTAACCACCTATGCTTTGTGAACTGACAATCAGGTTCATTTTATGGTTTGATTGAGAGACGTGGCTCTAGGTTCCAAAGGGGTCATAATGCAAGTCTCTGCTCTTGTGCTGTCACTGCTGTGGTTTTGAACAGCGCTGGAACAAACATCAGTCAATGTACGCTGCTCCACTTCCCAACAGCAGTTCTGTGGTGCCTTTGAAACGTCTCAGGTCAAACCTGTGTGTACCTTTTAGAGACTGTGCCTGAAAGCGTATACCAAGGACCAGAGGCCATATCCTCGGAATAAAAGGACGCATATTTAGAAAGGGGATGAGGGGGGATTTCTTTCGTCAGTGATGCAGTGATTAGTGTCACAGACGGCTGTGGAGGCCAACTCAATGGGCATTTTTAAGGCGGCGGTTGACAGATTCATGATTAGTAAGGGTGTCAGAGGTTATGGCGAGAAGGCAGGAGAATGGGGTTGAGTGGGAAGGATAGATCACCCATGGGCTGAATGGTGGAGTAGACTCGATGGGCCGAATTCTGCTCCTTTAACTCATACCAGGAGTTAATGCAGGAAATGTTGATCTGTAGTATAATCTAAATTAGCTGGATTAGATGGTTTCAGCTACAGGGAGAGGTTGGATAGCTTGGATTTTCTCTGGAGCGTCGGAGGTTGAGGGAAGACTTGATAAAAGTATATAAAATTATAAGAGCATAGATAGGGTAGACATTCAGAATGTTTTTCCCAGCGTGGTAATGTCCAACAATAGAGGGCACAGCTATAAGGTGAGAGGGGGAACGTTTAATGGAGATCTGCAGGGCAAGTTGTTACACAGAGTGCGGTGGGGCCCTAGAACGCATTGCCAGGGGTGGTGGTGGAGGCAAATACGATAGTGGCATTTAAGAGGCTTTTAGCTAGGCACATGGGAATGCAGGAACTAGAGGTCCTGTGGTACCATATCTGTTTAAAAAAGGATGGTCTAAAAATCCAAAGTTAATGACAGAAATGTGAATGCGTTTCCTTTAAGAAAGAGAACATCTCACCATTAAAATTTGAAAGCCGAAATTTATTTTTGAGAACGTGTTCAACAGATTTATAGTGTGCTGTCTGTCTTTATCGGGGCACTCTCAAGCTAGCTTCAAAAATGTGGCCCAATTGTTGCATTTCACATAGTGCATTGTGGTCAGCTGGATTTATAATCATGTATGGTCTTTTTATTTTACTGGAGAGCATGCAAAATAAAGCTATTCGCTGTACCTTGGCACACGTGACAATAATAAATGAAACTAAACTAATAAAAAACAAAGTTCCACCTGCAGGTTAGTTTAGTTTAGTTTAGTTTATTGTCGTGTGTACCGAGGTGCAGTGAAAAGTTTTCCGTTACGTGCTAACCAGTCAGCTGAAAGGCTATACATGATTACAATCAAGCCATCTGCAGCAAAGTCTTTGAGCACAAACCACACTCCAAGGATTTTCCCCTCTTAATATCAGATCTGAATTGGATTATCATTCATCATTAACTTTTAGTATCTTTAGCATTTTAAACGCAGCAAGAAACCCTTGACAATAGCGCGATGGGTAGTGGCAATTCTGTTGGGTGATCTGATGTGGATAAGGTCTTGCTGCAGTTTGAAACCTGGCTGCATCGGCCATGAAAGGGAACAGCACCACTGAGATAGTGCTGGAAAAGAGACTCCCTCTCAGTAAAAGGGATACAATGATTCTCATAAATCTGCTTTAATTCTGTTTAATCCTTAAATTGTCTCACCCCTTATATTAATGACCCGAAACCGCTATTTGTCACAGCTCTGCGTTCAAAGGGAAACCAAAGTATTTATAAACAATTTCATGCGCAGGGTTGTAATTGTAGCTGACAGCCAGATGCCTGCCTTGTCACCCACCCAGAGTTAACTCAGTAAGTACCACAGACCTAGACAACCTGAGCAAAAGGTCTTACATCCAGTCTGAGTAAATTACATGCAGACTAAGAAAAACATAACAAATCACACATGGAAAACATCCAGCAGTGACAAGATGCCCTCCAACTCTTTAAGTTCAATTTTGAAAGTGTTCTGAGGATGCTATCAATGGGGGAGAATCCCAACTGTATTTTATCAGTTTTAAATGCATTAATAGTACTGCTCTGTTCTTGAAGTGTATTTGAAGGAATACATAATATCTTGAAAAGGGTAAAACGACAGACTATTGCTTCACAGGCTAGGTCAGAATTTCTTTCGAGAATTAGGTCTAAGTTCCTTCTTACTCATTATCTCACCCGTTGTTGCCATGACACTTACAGGCCTGGTTCATTCTTTGGGGTTAAGTATTAAGCTTACAAAATATAAAACGATAACATGCATGTCTCTTTAGATATCTTTGTAGTCAGAGGCCTAGCCCTTGCAGTGCCTCAGTTTCTGTTGCACCTGTAGATCACCATTTACTTTGAGGTCGGGTGTGCACTTTGATTTGGGGAATGTGTGCAATGCTGGGTAGCTTACAACCCAGTGGCATGAATATTGATTTATTTAATTTTAAGTAACCCCTGCCTTCCCTCTCCCCCCCCCCCCCCTTCCCCTCCCCCACCGTAATTGTCCTACTAGTTCCACAGTTCACATCCTTGTATCCTTTTGTTATCACATCCTCCCCGGCCAACCATGGGCCATTATGGGCTCCACCGTTTCTTGGTCATCTGTGCCGACCCTGCTTTGTTCAGCCCTTTTTTTACCTCCAGTTTCCTCCCCTCTACTTTCAGTCTGAAGAAGGGTCCCATCTCGTTCCTTTCGACGCACAATCCTATGTAAGATTTGATTCAAAGGACAAATCACATGATAGATCACCAACTTCATGGTAAACATCAGAAGCAAGGTGAGTGAAGAGGCCCGTTCACTTTGATGGATTAGTTTGTACATTCAGACACATGAATTCAGAAAGGCCACTCAGCCTCTCAGGGGCGCCTTGCCATTCATTGAGATCTGGGTCTACAGCTCTGCCCAATACCACAAGAAATTGCAGTTGTGTATGTAGCCAACTCCATCACACAGACCAGACACCCCACCACTGACTTCATCTACTCTTCACTCTGCCTCAGGAAAGCTGTCAACATAATCGATGACCTTTCCCATCCCTGGTCATCTCTTCTTCTCCCGCTCCCATCAGACAGAAACATGAACACACTACCAGACTCAAGAAGAGCTTCTTCCCCTTTGTTATTGGCCTTCAGAATGGTCCTTGCAAAAGGTAGGGTACTGTCCAATTCACCTCTATTTATTGTGGTCATTGGACTTTGCCAATTGGAACTGTTATGCTGCCATCCTGAGAACTATATTCTGCACTCTGTATCTTTCCCTTTGTTCTGCCTATTGTACTTGTGTTTGGCTTCATTATATGTATATATGGTATTACCTAATCTGTTTGGATAGCATTTCGCTGCACTCCGGTACACATGACAATAATAAACCTAAACCTAAACCTAGCTTCAACTTTGCATTCCCGCCGACCCAAGGTAACTTATCACCTCACTTGTATTTATCAACTGTGAATCCACTTCTGCCTTAAAAAATGTTTAAAGGCTCTGTTTCCACCACCCTTTGATGAAGAGAGTTCCTATGTGAGGAAGAGATTTGGCTTAAATGGATGACCCCATATTTTTAGAGAGTCGAATTATAGATTTTCTCAGACGGTAAAACAACCTCTCCACGCACTGACGTTTTAAAATCCCTCAGCATCTTACATGTTCAAGTGCGCAAAATGCCCAATACAGTTTGTGGTACTCAGATCCCATACCGTCTACTTGGATCTATCATGGATACGCAACAATTCTTCATAAATGAACAGACGCAGCAGCAAACATATCAAAACAGCATGCCATGGAGAAGATTGAGCAGTAAAGTTAAGTGAGCAGATCATATTTTCCCAGAGATGACATTAACCTGGTACAACATTTGCATTATATATTTATGCAAGTTCACTTTTTTTTCCCCGTTTCTTTTGGGCATAAGTTTAGTAGTTGGTTTCTGACCAAGATATTTCATGACTGCAAACAAACAAAGAAATGTCTGGAAAAACAAGGAAACTCCTGCTATTTAAATAACACACATTCCCCACACTTCCCTTTGGCAGTCTAGGGGAAAGTTTCCTCGGACTGCTCCTATTCATCTTCTAACTTATCAACAGGGAAATGATGCTGGATTATTCCTTGACCTCCAATAAAGTTTTTTTGGCAAAGTTATCGGAGGTCTAGTAATATATCACTATCATAATAAAAACGGTTCTGACAAGCTGCCAGTACTTCTGTGGCCTTGTAAACATGAAGCGCTCCAGTTAAATTTTACGAAGTGTTAAAAAAGTCAAATAAAATGAAAGAATGCAAACCCACAAAATTTACTGTCCCAACAAATGCCGAAAATAACAGGCTCTCCAAACCACGATAAAACCAACTTAGCATGGATTAGGCAGTAAAGCGACACCAAGCATGTGGCTCTAATAAAATTGTGCATGAGGCATAGTAGTAGAATATTATATGGTGGGGTTTATTTGGGAAGAAGGAGAAGCATTCAGTTAAGGCAGAGCAAATCCAGTGATCATTGCTTGTTTTATGGCCAAAGCTCGCCACAAGCCAATGTTGAAAAAGTGTCTCTTATTTTCTGAGCACAGGCAAAGAAATAAGTATTTAATCTTTTTGTCCACTAGGTAGTGCTACAAGTCTAGAAATATCCATGGAGCAATCCGCCAAGCTGTGACCAACAGGCTCAAACCCCAGTGATTTGTCCTTTAGCATCCTTTCATTCATTTGTTCTTTGTACCTTTTCATATCTTTCGTTTCCCTCTGCCCTGACTCTCAGACTAAACGAGGGTTTCGACATGAAACGTCACCTATTCCTTTTCTCCAGAGATGCGGCCGGACCCGCTGAGTTACTCCAGCATTTTGTGTTTCTCGTCGGTGTAAACCAGCATCTGCAGTTCCTTCCAACACATCAGACTAGTGTTAGCTTTTGACCACGAGTCAGTTCATTTAGGAATCTGGGGCTAGTCATTGTTCTACCTGTGGCATAGTTTCAGTTTTAGCTTTAGGTTTTAATTTTGGAGATACAGTGCGGAAACAGGCCCTTCGGCCCACTGAGTATGTGCCAACCAGTGATCAGTGCACTCTCCTACACACTAGGGGCAATTTACACTTTTACCAAAATCAATTAACCTATAAATTCATAAGTCTTTGGTGTGTGGGAGGAAACCAGAGCACCCAGAGAAAACCCACCAGGTGACAGGGAGAACATACAAACTCCACACAGAAAGCACCCCGTAGTTAGGATCGAACCCAAGTCTCCTGCACTGTGAGGCAGCAACTCTGCCACTTTTATGCCTAGTAGCCAGAAGAGAATTAAGACTATAAAACCATAAGACATAGAAACAGAATTAGGCCATTCAGCCCATCAAGTCTACTCTGCCATGCAATCATAGTTGATCTATAGTTCTCTCTTAACTCCATTTTCTGCCTTCTCTCCAAAACCTTTGACGACCTTATGAATTAAGAACCTATCAATCTCCACTTTAAAAATACCCAATGTTCTCCCCTCCATAGGTGTCTGAGGTTATGAATTCCTCAGGTTCACTACCTTCTGACTAAAAAAAGTCTTCCCCATCTCCATTCTAAATTCCAGGAAACAAGAAGATTCCCTTATCCTATGCCATGTCCGAGCTGCAAATATTGAAGTCTATCCCCATGTTCAGTATCTTCTCATGCTAATAACCATTACTGAGGAAAAAGGAATTCCTCACAGAATTTGACTTAATCAGAGTGCATCTACATTTGCCAAGAATGAGACACGAACAGATTACCTTATATTGAGTTTGTGCTACCTTGTTGGAAAAGGGCACACCATAAACTCAAGGTGACCTGACAGGAATGCAATGAATGACGCCAAAAGGTTGATTCCATCCCTCTACCTCCTTTTCCATTGTACGGAGTGATCAGAACCAAGTACTGATGAGGACATAGTGTTTTGGTCACCATGTTAGGAAAGATGTTGTCAAGCTGGAAAGGGGCCTGGTTCCACATTGTGTGACTCTATGAATCTCGGAAGGATGATGAAAGTATTCCAGAAAACTCACCATGGGCCAGTTGTGACTTCTCATCAACATATAAACCAAGTTAAAATCCCACTTTCCATGATTTATCGCATTAGTTACTTTCAAAAATATAAATATAAATAGTAACTGCGAGTTATCCCTGGGTTGAAATGTAAAAGACTAGAGGCATGGCTTTAAGGTGAGAGGTTCAAAGTTTAAAATTTAAAACACACACACACACACACACACACACACACACACACACACACACACACACACACACACACACACACACACACACACACACACACACACACACACACACACAGAAACACACACAAACACACACACACACACACACAGAAACACACACACACACACACACACAAACACACACACACACACACACACACACACACACACACACACACACACACACACACACACAAACACACACACACACACACACACACACACACACACACACACACACACACACACACACACACACACACACACACACACACACACACACACACACACACACACACACACACACACACACACACACACACACACACACACACACACACACACACACACACACACACACACACACACACACAAACACACACACACACACACACACACACACACACACACACAACACACACACACACACACAAACACACACACACACACACACACACACACACACACACACACACACACACACACACACACACACACACACACACACACACACACACACACACACACACACACACACACACACACACACACACACACACACACACACACACACACACACACACACACACACACACACACACACACACACACACACACACACACACACACACACACACACACACACACACACAAACACACACACAAACACACACACACACACACACACACACACACACAGTTAAAAAAAACACACACGGTGATGGGTGTCTGGCACATGCTGCCAGAGGTGATGGCGGAAGCAGATACAATAGTTGAAACATGGAACTGCAGATGTTGATTTTCAAAAAAAGACACAAATCAATGGATCAGGTCGCATCTACGACAATAGACAATAGGTGCAGCAGGCCATTCCGCCCTTTGGGCCAGCACCGCCATTCAATGTGATCATGGCTGATCATCCACAATCAGTACCCCGTTCCTGCCTTCCCCCCATATCCCCTGACTCCGCTATCTTCAAGAGCCCTGTCTAGCTCTCTCTTGAAAATATCCGGAGAACCAGCATCCACCTCCCTCTGAGGCAGAGAATTCCACAGACTCACAACTCTCTGTGAGAAAAAGTGTTTCCTCATCTCCGTTCTAAATGGCTTGCACCTTAGACAATCTCTGGATGTATATATATGTATGTGTATGTATATATATATATATGTGTGTGTGTGTGTGTGTGTGTGTGTGTGTGTGTGTGAGAGTGTGTGTGTGTATATATATATATATGTTTGCCTGAGCCGTTATTGTGTAGAATAAATGCCAAATATATGTATTCCATTCTGAAGGATTTGAGGTTAATGTTTTATGTACACCACTTGTGTTTCTCCTCAGTTGAGCCCTTTACTGCTAACTAATTTTTTTTTAAATCATTCTCATAAATAATCTTGCTAGGATGCTTGACATCGTTTTGTCACATTATGTAGCGTTTGCTAAATATATAAATTCATATTAATAAATTCAGAAAGGAAAATGTTGCTGGTAAAAAAAACAAAAAACAAAAAAGACAATCTCTGGAAAACATCGCGATGTGACATTTGGGGATGTGCAGGGCAAGTTTTTTGGAACGTGCTGCCAGAAGTGCTGGTGGAGGCAGATATGATAGTGGTGTTTAAGAGGCAATTGGACAGGCACATGGATATGCAGGGAATGGAGGGATATTGTTCATGTACAGGCTGTGGAGATTAGTTTATCGTGGCTTCATGTCGTCACGGATATTGTGGGCCAAAGGGCCTGTTCCTGTGCTGTACTGTTCTATGTTCTATTATAAAGTGAACATAGGATTCAAATGATGCAATAAATAGTAAATAAGATTTGGTTAATAGGACTAACCATGATTAATACAAGTTTATATTTCCAGTTTCTTATTGCTAATCAGCCGTTCGCCATCAGTTAGCTGTACAGTATGGTTCCTGTGATACATAGCACAGGGGACGTGTTTTTCATAAAGCCTGATAAATACCCTTATAGGTGGAAGGTAAAAGTCACTGAGTCACCAGTTGGGAGATTTGCTGATATTTGCTGAATAACTGACCCTGGACATTTGGGCAAATCCATCCAGTGCCTATTGCCAAAGGAGAGATTAGCCCAGGTTCTCAGTGTCCCTACTGAACATCAGGCAAATAGTAGATCAGGTTCAATGCTGCCTTATGTAAGATGTAACTATCACCCAGGCAAAGTGGAAAGCAAGCACATCTGACTTTTACAGCACTGAAAGAGAAGGAAATGGGCAGAGAGAGAGGGTGGCAGGATACAGCACACTCCCTCTCCATGGCCTCAATTCATTTCAACTATCACCAGAAGGGTCCCGACCCAAAATGTCACTTATCCACGTCCTCCGAAGGTGCCTGACCCGCTGAGTTACTCCAGCACTTTGTGTCTTTTTTTGTAGATCAGCATCAGCAGTTCCTGTTCCCACAAACTATCACCTTGTTACCGTCACCCATACATTAGAAGACAATTAGATTTTGTTTCGTTTTATACTAATTTGGACAAATACGTGTTCATGATTTACCTTGGTACGCCCTATTGCATGGACCACACAACAGATGGCACATGCAGACTTCAAAGGTTCAATGGTACTGTATTTGCAGTGAAATTCATTTTTGCCTACAGTTCAGTTCATGTATCTAAGTTCTAAGAGCAGAATTAGGCCATTCTGCCCATCAAATCTACTCCACCATTCTATCATGGCTGATCTATCTATCCCTCTCAACTCCATTCTCCTGCCTTTGCCCATGAAACCCTTACTCATCAGGAATCTGTCAATCTCTGCTTTAAAAATATCCAATGACGGCCTCTACAGTCTTCTGTGGCATTTAATTCCTCTGACTAAAGAAATTCCTCCTCATCTCCTTTCTAAAGGTACGCCCTTTAATTCTGGGGCTATGGTTTCTGGTCCTAGATTCTCTCACTTGAGGAAACGTCCTCTCTACATTCACTCCATCCAGGCGTTTCAGTATTGGGGTTGCAGTTTGCTTCTGATGCTGTTCTCTGAAGCTAAATCGTTCGTCAATTCTCCGCCTTGCCACTTGGTGGAAGAATTGCGTCTTCCATCGCGGTGTGAGGATGAGAATGGGCCAAACAAGGGCAGGGCAGGGCCGTCCCGCCAGGTACTGTGCGGGAAGGAAGTGTTGTCACACTCTGGAAACTTTCACAGGAAAAGAAAACATTTCCACAAATTATCTCAAATTCAACGTCGTGGAAAGTTAACGTTCAATCAAACGTACCGCCCTTACCGCACGAGTGCAGATTTAAACTGCAGGGAGACAATATTCTTTCCACTTTACACAGATTGCAAAAGAAAGTAGAACAAACATATCTTTTTTTATAAAGGATGACAATAATCTGCATATGTCTTAGGAATTCTGTAATGGTCCTTGTCGTTAAAAGAGAGGCCGGAGAGTTATAGTCGACTGATTGCCACAGTTCGATTGATAAAACACAATATGCATTATTTGATTGATTGGGAGTTGCAACAGAGGAACAGGCCCTTCGGCCCTCCCACTCCATGCCGACCTTCGATTTCACTCGAGTTCTGATATCCCACTTTCGCGCCCACTCCCTATACACTGGGGGGCAATTAACTTATTTCAATTAGTCTACAAATACCTTAAACCAAATACAACAAAATCATGCAATCATGAAACACTAACAAGCTGAAAGGTTTGGCCAGAACATCCAAACTGGGCGCCGACAGTTGAATACACTTTCAGCGTCCAGTTGAACGTTGATAAATGTATAGATTTGATTTATATTGAAGTTCTTGATCCACTTTCGTTCCGGTGAAAGTCAACACGACTCTGATGGTTCCGGTGTGTGGAATATTCGTCTGATGCTCGCGGAGTAGCCTGGCACTGGGTCAGAAGATGTGAAGCCCCATCCAAGGTTCGTACCCCTCGCAGTAACGCAAGGGACAGGGCAGCGGTAGGACCGTACGCGGTCTCTGCAAAATACTCCATTCGCCTCTGCACAAGCGAATCTTCACCGTCTGCATCCCAAAGGTCGATGCAGCCCGAAGCCATCGTGATCTCTGAGGAGAAGCAACTGTCAGAAGAAACATATTCGCCGCGTTGATGCTACCAAGGACTAAAGGAGCAGTGGTGTAAATAGCACACGGGGAGTAGCTCCCTAAATGTATCCTCCTTAAAATAAAATATAGTGACGAGAGGAGTGAGAGCAGACCACATGTAGCCCGGTTCGTTCACCCCCCACTATAATGCAGGCCATACCCGAGTAATCACCCTGCCTGGATTAATATATGGAAACTATACTATGTTATGATGGTCATATATATATATATATAGAGAGAGAGAGAGAGACTGGGCATATTGCAAACAAGTTCAATGCATATTGTCTTAGAGCAGTTTATTCTTTTAGTTGACAAATTGCACACACATATACGTTCTCTTCCCCATATGGGCCCGGCAGCTTTACATCTGGTCAGCAAGGACAGCGATTCAGCTGTATCACCGCCACTCCTTAAGCAGGGATCTGGTGCTACAGGCCGGCACCGGCAAACAAGTCTGTCTGGTCGGGTCCAACAAATATGGTTTATAGAATGAGAGAATTCCGTTAAGAAAGGGTACATCTTTCTTTCACCATGAACCTGCTTCAGATTACATGAAGCCCGTTCGCCCACCTATATCTTCCACTTAACCCTAACCCTCGCACTAATTCTGTAAAAAAAAAGGTCCATCTTCCACAATAAAACTGGATTACCCAAAAATATAGTTAAAAATGAACGGACCTTCTGATATTGATTAAAATGTGGGGAATGTTGTTTAGAATCATTGAGCCATAGAATCACAGAGTAAAAAATGGCCCTTCAGCCCAACTTGCCCACACCGACCAACATGTCCCAGCTACACTAGTCCCACCTGCCTGCGTTTGGTCCATATCCCTCCAAACCTGTCCTATCCATGTACCTGTCTAACTGTTTCATGATTCCTCTACTCTGGGCAAAAGACTCATGCTTTTACCCAATCTATTCCTCTCATTATTTTTGACATCTTTCATAATAAAACAGGCTTACCCAAAAATATATAGTTATAAATGAACAGATCTCAGCTCAGTTTCAGTTCAGTTTAGTTTATTGTCACATGTAACGAGGTACAGTGAAAAGCTTTTGTTGCGTGCTAACCAGTCAACGGAAAGACAATGCATGATTACAATTGTGCCATTTACAGTGTATAGATACATGATAAGGCAATAACGTTTAGTGCAAGGTAAAGTCTTATTGATTAAAATGTGGGGGATTTTGTTGTATGAACCAGTTTTTCTACATAATTTGCATTAACTGGTTTATTATTTTTCCATGGATAACATTTATGCATCCCAAGTAAGCTCATTTCAAGCAGCTTGTCTTTTCTTTTTAATGTTTTGCCATGTTTCTTGGTAAAGGAGCAGTTCTGTCAATTCTTTACCACGTGTCATATTTGCCTCCCATCAAGTAGAAGTGTTTCAAAGAGTTTGGTCGATCGCTGGTTAATGTCTCAGGCAGAAAGTTGTGGGCTCGGAGGCTGGAGTCTGAGGGTCCACTATTGTACTTGTGGAGAACATAAAAGTACCCGTTACATATATGATGCAAGTGGTTAGGAAGTTCTGTAACCCAGTTACATCGTTTCCAGAATACAGTTTATTTTTATTTTATTTTATTGTCATGTGTACCAAGGTACAGTGAAAAGCATTTTGTAGCATGCTAACCAGTGAGCGGAAAGACTACATCACCGTCTCAAATGTGAACTCAGCTGAGTGTGGATAAGTTGAGTCAGCAAATTTTGACAAAAAATAAATAAAAGCATCTTTATTCCGACACCAAACCGCCTCGTGCTTTAAGATTGTTAACATCGTGCTTTTAGACTGCCATGACAGGAAATTGCAAGGTATAGATTATTGCCCGTTCAATCATTATGATTTACTTATGGCCACAAGTGCTGATGAAAAACGCATTAGGTGGTGACACAAACGCAGTATACAGCTCAAAAGAAGCAAATGTGCATTGGTACACAGAGAGCCATTCGAGCTAAAAATAAATGTAAAGTGTTTACAATCAGTCAAAGAAAAGGTGGAAGCAATTGACAAGATAAGGAACCCTGAAAATATTGTAGGACTAAGAATATTCCAAGGCTTGATGCAATACTGTGCTGGCTCTTTGCATCATCTTCTAAAAGTACTGACACCATTAAATCAATTACTGAAGAAATCATCTTCCACAATTTTTAATGCAAAGATCATTCTTTACATGATTTAGTTACTGAATAAGAACTGAATAATATATCAGTTAATGAAGAAATGTAATGAGGATGAAGAAGAACATATGACACACGTGTGAAAAGGCGGCATGTGCTTCTTTGAGAACCACTTACATAATGTGTCATTTGAATTGTGGTGTTTCAGATTATAGATTGGGAGCAGTGATCAGCAATGCAGTTGTGATGGTCAAGTAAAAAATAATAATGTTTGCATTTTTAAATGGGAATGAACAGTGAAATAAGCCATGCTCAAACTGAGGAATGTTTTTGGAGAGAAAAAGTTTCATCAGTCATAGAGTCATACAGCATGGATATAGTCCCTTCAGCCCAACTTATCCACACTGCCCAACATGTCCCATCTATACTAGTCCCACTTGCCTGAGTTTAGCGCATAATCCTCTAAACTTATCCTATCCATGTACCTGTCTACATTTTTCTTAAACTATGCGATCATACCTGCCTCAGCTACCTCCTCCGGCAGCTCGTTTCATACACCCCCCGCCCTTTGTGTAAAGGAGTTAACCATCAGCTTCCTATTAAATCTTTCTCCCCTCACCTTAAACTTATGTCCTCTGGTTCTTAATTCCCCTATTCTAGGAAATAGATTATGTGCGTTTACCCGATCTATTCCTCTCATGATTTTGTACACCATGCTTTGGTGGCAATTCTTTGTCGTACAAAAGCAATTCCAACATTGGTTATGCAAAAAAAAAATCCATTCTCTTATCTCTGCATGTTTCTACTGTTAGGTATAAAAGTTCAAAGAAAATCCTATTGCAGATGTGTTGTCAAATTAACTAAATGAATGCTCAGGTTCAGGGAGCAAACAAATGATCTTCACATTGAAAAAAGTAGAAAATGATTTCTCATTGACAGTACAAAAATATTGTTACATATATAAAATATGGGGTGGCACAGTGGCGCAGCGGTAGAGTTGCTGTCTTAACGGCCTGTCCCACTTGGCCGTTATTTGCGCGTCATTTACGCAACATCATTTTCGCGTCACGACGCGACCTCATTTATGCGTCACGCGTGCGTCATGTTGGTTGACGCAGACTTGGTGGGCTGAAAGGCCCATTTCTGCACTGTATTTCTAAATTCTAAAGTCTAAAGTTTTAAAAGAACATGAAAAAGTTTTACAAGCATGGGTTGAATCAGGAATATCTTCAGATAAACAAATGGGATTGCAGTATAACCCACAACATGAACTAGTACAGTTGTACAGAATCACAATTGCCCAATAGGTATTTTAAACAGATTAAAGGTTATTATTGAGAACTTTGCGAAGGAATGAATGAATGAATGAATGAATGAATTAATGAATGAATGAATGACTACTTTATTGTCACATGTGACGTCACAGTGAAATTCTTCGCTTGCATTCCCAAGGTATGCAATTAGTCGCCACATAAAAGATAATCGTTATGTCAATGAATACCCTCTTGAACTTCTCCAGGAGTATGGAAAAGAGCAAATTGACTGTATCATAACATAGTTCAACAACTCAAACACCCAGGAACAACGGGGATTGCATCACAGGTACTGACCTCGCCACCAAATTCCAGAAGTACAAGTATAAATCACAATTCCTGGATGTCAAAGCTGCATGTGGGAGCATTCTGTGTACAATCTGACAAAATCAAGGACGAGTCTCACCCCGATCACTCCCTCGTCTCCCCTCTCCAATTAGGTAAGAGGTACAGAAGTGTGAAAAAACATATCTCAACATTCAGGAACAGTTTCTTCCCAGTTGTTATCAGGCAACTGAACCATCCTATCAACAACTAGAGAGCGGTCCTGAACTAATATCTACCTCATTGAAGACATTTGGATAGCAGTAAAAGGATTAGTCCAAGTCAACATGGATTTATGACGGGGAAATCATGCTTGACTAATCTTCTGGAATCTTTTGAGGATGTGACAAGTAAAATGGATGAAGGGGAGCCAGTGGATGTAGTGTATCTAGACTTTCAGAAAGCCTTTGATAAGGTCCCGCATGGGAGACTGGTGACTAAAATTCGAGCACATGGTATTGGGGGTAGGGTGTTGACGGATAGAAAATTGGTTCGTGGACAGGAAGTAAAGAGTAGGAGTGAACGGATCCTTTTCAGAATGGCAGGCAGTGGCGAGTGGAGCGCCGCAAGGCTCGGTGCTGGGGCCGCAACTGTTTACCATATATATTAATGATTTGGAAGAGGGAATTAGGAGTAACACTAGCAAGTTTGCAGATGACACAAAGCTGGGTGGCAGTGTGAACTGTGAAGACAATGTTAGGAGGTTGCAGGGTGACCTGGACAGGTTGAGTAAGTGGGCAGATGCGTGGCAGATGCAGTATAACATAGATAAATGTGAGGTTATCCACTTTGGCGGCAAAAACAAGGGGGAAGATTATTATCTCAATGGGGTTAGGTTAGGTAAGGGGGAGGTCCTTGTACACCAGTCACTGAAAGTTGGTGTGCAGGTACAGAAGGCAGTGAAGAAAGCTAATGGAATGTTGGCCTTCATAACAAGAGGATTTCGGTATAGGAGTAAAGAGGTTCTTCTGCAGTTGTATAGGGCTCTGGTGAGCATCTGGAGTATTGTGTACAGTTTTGGTCTCCTAATCTGAGGAAGGACATCCTTGAGATTGAGGCAGTGCAGCGTAGGTTAACGAGATTGATCCATGGGATGGCGGGACTGTCATATGAGGAAAGATTGAAAAGACTAGGCTTGTCTTCACTGGAGTTTAGAAAGATGAGGGGGGATCTTATAGATACATATATAATAGTAAGATTAAATGAGAGCTTACCAGTTTGAAGTTTGATCTTTATTTTATGACGAGTTACAGTGAGCGATTACGTGAAGAAGCCCCGCCAGTGCACCTGCGTTTCACGCAGTGGCGTGAAATCACAGTAACTACAGTCGAAGTGATATAGTAAGACTCAGAAGACTAAAACTACCAGATGGTCTTTGTGATTATGAGGGCCGGGAGCAGAGGGCACGTAATCGCTCACCGTAACTCCTCATAAAATAAAGATCAAACTTCAAACTGGTAAGTTCCAATTTAATCTTACTATTTTACTTCGGAGTCACATGAGTGATTCCGTGAAGATTTGAAAGCTCTGTGATTTCATGCCGTAGATCCAGTTCCATACAACACACTGAATCGGTTGACACAGGATAAACAAATAATGTATTGAACATTGTTTAAATTATACAATGAACGTTTTTAACAATTAAAGAACAGTAATAACCGCTCTCTCCCAGAGGAAATTACAAAGGAGAACTCAAACAGAACCCAAAACAGCATGCCCAAACCCTTCCATTGCGAGGACAGGTTTATCATAAAATCGTGAAAAAAATTCCTTCACTGAACCATCCTGCGGCGAGGGTTTGGTCTAAAGGCACCTTTGCTGTGGACGTTGACACTGCCCTGGAGTGAGATTTAAACACATCAGTGTCTACTCCAGCATAATCCAAAATCTGTTTCAGCCACCTAGAAATAGTTTGTACTAATACCTCTCTATGAGGTTTTTTTGTGGCTGATGAGCATCGCTGTTTCAGAGCCTCTGAGGCTCTTGGTGACCTTGATATATTGACTCAGGTGTGTAACTACCAAGATTGCCCAGTATTTGGCTCCATCCATCTTCCCAAGAACTCTGACCAGCTTCCCTGTCCCTGCTGAAGAAAAGCATCCCCACATCATGATGCTGCCACCATCATGTTACACAGTGGGGATGGTGTGTTCAGGGTGATGTGCAGTGTTAGTTTTCTGCCACACATAGCGTTTTGCATTTAGGTCAAAAACTTCAATTTTGGTCTCATCAGACCAGAGCACCTTCCTCCACATGTTTGCTGTGTCCCCCACATGGCTTGTTGCAAACTGCAAACGAGACTTCTTATGGCTTTGTTTCAACAATGGCTTTCTTCTTGCCACTCTTCCATAAAGGACGATTTGTGGAGTGCATGACAAATAGTTGTCCTGTGGACAGATTCTCCCACCTGAGCTGTGGATCTCTGCAGCTTCCCCAGAGTTACCATGGGCCTCTTGGCTGCTTCTCTGATCAATGCTCTCCTTGCCCAGCCTGTCAGTTTAGGTGGACGGCCATGTCTTGGTAGGTTTGCAGTTGTGCCATACTCTTTCCATTTTCAGATGATGGATTGAACAGTGCTCCGTGAGATGTTCAAAGCTTGGGATATTTTTTTATAACCTATCACTGCTTTAAACTTCTCCACAACTTTATCACTGACCTGTCTGGTGTGATCCTTAGGCTTCATGATGCCCAAGGAACATTGTTTGTTCACTAATGTTCTCTAACAAACCTCTGAGGCCTTCACAGAACAGCTGTATTTATACTGAGATTAGATTACACACAAGTGGACTCTATTTACTAATTAGGTGACTTCTGAAGGCAATTGGTTGCACTGGATTTTATTTAGGTGTATCAGAGTAAAGGGGGCTGAATACTTTTGCACGCCACACTTTTCAGTTTTTTATTTATAAAAAAATTTGAAAACCATGTATCATTTTCCTTCCACTTCACAATTATGCGCCACTTTGTGTTGGTCTATCACATAAAATCCCAATAAAATACATTTACGTTTGTGGTTTTAACGTGACAAAATGTGGAAAAGTTCAAGGGGTATGAATACTTTTGCAAGCCACTGTACATATTGTTTTTTAGTACTATCTCTCCAGGCCGCCATAATCACATCCACGGTCCTACTCGATAGTCCGAGTCCCTGGAACGGTCTGGTCAGAATATGCAAATCAACAGATTAATACAATCATGTAAAGGGTGACTCTCGCATGTTACAGGGTAAACTAACAAGTTGCTGCATTTGGGGATAGTCATGAATGGCTGTGTCATCAGTCTCAGGACCAATGGGAACCATGGCTCTGTGGGCCAATCAGGAACTACCAAAACGCCTAAAGCAGAGTCGTGCTCTATTTTGGTGAGATATTGACTGATGAGGCAGAATGGGGGAAAAGCGTAAAAGAACGTATGTTCCCAACATAGCGAGAATGCATCCACCGCTACTGCCCCTGGATCCGGTTCCCATGAGACGTATTTAGGTAACTGGTGATTTAACCTGGATGCAACAGAGCTATGTCTGGTGATCCATACTGGCTGACAATCATTTTGAAAACTTTTGGATTCAGCATCCATTCTGTGTTGTCATTAAATTTACGGACCTGGTGTCTGCCACTTTCACGTTATCTCTACCTGGTAGGTAGATATCTGAGACCCAGATGTTTCTCGTAATGCCAGATGAGGTTAGCCAGATTGTCACATGATAATGACCTAATTCCACCCATGTGATTGATATATGCAACAGCTGTGGTATTGTCAATCTGAAGCTGAACATGTAAATCATGTATTGTTGAGCAGTATGCTTCTAGACTGTAGAGTGCACCCAGCAATTCTACGTAGTTTATCTCATGCCTCTGCAGGATTAATGCCTCTTGCACACTTCACCTGCTGCCACAGCTAGACTCGGTATCAGTGGCTCCCCATCCTGAAGCACTCACATCAGTTTGTAAATACTGAAGGTTGTTGAGTCAGAATGTCTCTAGTACATCGTGAGACACGAGCTATTCACCATTGCAACTCAGCGATAGCTTCGGCTGGCAACTGCATTGGTCTATGGAAATTACCTGCATGTTCTTTCAGTGCTTGTTCTTTAGCTCATTGCACATTCTGATAGTGCAGAGGTCTGAACTGCACTCCAGGGAAAATCGCCACTAATTTACCAATAGCACTGGCTACTCATCGGATGGAGGGTTGTTGTTCATCTACCAGATTGCTACAGGCCTCCATAATTTCTACAGTTTTGGCCGTAGGCAAGGTCACTGACATGTTAGTTGAATCAATGATGAACCCCAAATAGTCAATCATTCTAGATGGTACTAATTTGGATTTAGTTGGATGGATGTGGAAACCTAACCTCTCAAACAGGTGTTTGGTAACTGAAACAGATTCCTCAGCTGCTTCCTGAGTTTTGCCTATGATCAGAACATCATCCAAGTATGCCATTACAATGTGATTCTGAGCACGGAGTAGCCCTAATACTGGTTTCAACAATTTTGTAAATAACCTAGGGACTGAGGTTAACCCATTGGGCAAAGCTTTAAATTGCCACAGTTGTCTCATCCAACTAAATTTCAAGTATCTACGGTATTGGTGATGAATTGGTACTGAATAATATGCATCTTTCAGATCTATGGTTGCCATATAACACCCTTTTGATACCAGTTGCTTAGCAGTACTGAAAGTTTCCATTTTAAAATGTTTATACTGGACATAAGAGTTAAGTCGGGTTAGGTCCAGAATGACTCGACACCCACCATCCTTCTTTTGCCTGGGGAATATATTGCACACAAATTGTTGAGGCTGATATGCCCCTTTTAATTACCCCTTTTTGGAATAATATTCCAATTTCATCATTCACCTGTAGAGTTTGTACGGGTGGATGTACTTCCAAGATAAACTCGGTTCGAGAGCCCTGGATACTGTCCAGTATGAATAGATCTCATGTTATGCAGCACTATCATCATTGAACAATTGCAACCTACCCCCGAATGGTGACCGATCTCTAGAGGATATATCCTGGACTAGTCCAGTACTTGTACCTCCATGGTTGCTGGATTCCTCGGTCTCCTGGCCCTGTTCGGGGTTTGCATTGGAGCGTGACAATGTTTTGGTCCCTAGATAAGGGACATATCAGATATTAAACTGATAAGAACAGATACTACACTTGGTCTTAGCCAAAAGGCCTAAAAGCGATGCGTGTAGCTGGAGTCGCCCGGCATGGTCCTTGACCTGCACCATTGTCTGTAGCCCGTCTGAAAGAGTATGGTTTTTGAGGCGGCACCCTGCTCCCGGGATGAGTTTTGATGAGGCCGATTGTTTTTGCCTCATCGTCCAGGTTTTTTCTGGATATTAGACGATCTGCACAAAGCTGTGATCCGTGGGTTGAGTGTAGGCTTGATGGCTATTTCGTGAATAATTAATTTTCTAAAATGGGCATTACACAGCAGGGCCAGCATATCCTGCTGTGTTTTTTGATAGTGGTACCCTTGTACCATTTGCCCAAACGCCGTTATTCCTGCTCCAACCAGTTTCAGGACTTTCTGCAGCCTCATGATGCGCCCATTTGCCCACAGATAGCCTGGTCCACTGTGGGCACTTTGAGCGATGCACAGTTAACAGGTGTCTGATATCTCTGCGAAGTTTCTTCCATTATGGAGTCCTGGAGCTGTTGAGAGGCCATATAGTCAACATTGCCGGCCAAGTTTTCATCTATCTGTTCATCAGTTCCAACCGGTATGGCAAATTTGCTTGCCACATCCGGCACACCTGGAGCATAGCTCATGTGCTTTGGTGCATGCTCTTCTGCAGTATCACCAACTTCAGGGTCAGAGTCATACTGCCCTGGCTCTCCCAGCTCATGCTCAAGGGAGGTATCATGCAGCCCTTAAAAAGGCGCTGCTGTTATGGGTCCCCATGCAGACTCGTAGGCATATTGTTCTTCCTGCCTGTACAGCTCCTTGCTATACGGACCTCTGCTAGAGGTTGCTGCTGAGAGCTGCTGGGGAACCCTGGGGGTATAAAACCCCGGCTGGAACACCTCCTGGTTGATCATTTTATCTATGTGGTGTTCCATGTTGTCCAGACGTCCCCAACCTTTTTATTGGAAGGAGGGGAGTCTTCCTGGCCTGACTCCTCAGAGTCGCCAGGCCTGGACGTTTTCCTCTTGGCCTTCCTCCCGACAGGAGTGGCCACAGTGCTCTGAAGCACCGGAGTTGCTGCCGCTGGCTGAACTGCCGGAGGCTCTGAAGTCGGCGTCTCTGAAGCCGGCGTCTCTGAAGCCGGCGTACACCCGCTGACCGTGGCCCCTTGGGCAGGTTTTTACTTTTATAGGCGACACCCTCGCCTTACTTTCTGTTCAAAGTTTTTTTCCCTTTTTGGAAGTGTCCTGCAACCAGCCTCACGGGACCTAGCAAACCACAGCAAGTTTAAAACACTTAACTGCGGGTGTTTTACTTACCGCTGGTGGAGCTGCACTCTCCAGCCTGTCGGTGCGCCAAGCGCGTCTGATGTAATGACGTGCAGGCGCACTGGTGGGGCTTCTTCACGGAATCACTCACGTGACTCCAAAGTAAAATTATAAAAGGACTGGACAAGCTAGATGCAGAAAAAATGTTCCCAATGTTGGGCAAGTCCAGAACCAGGGGCCACAGTCTTAGAATAAAGGGGAGGCTGAGGTGAGAAAAAACCTTTTCACCCAGAGAGTTGTGAATTCATGGAATTCCCTGCCACAGAGTGAGGTGGAGGCCAAATCACTGGATGGATTTAAGAGAGAGTTAGATAGAGCTCTAGGGGCAAGTGGAGTCAAGGGATATGGGGAGAAGGCAGGCACGGGTTATTGTTGGGGACGATCAGCCATGATCACAATGAATGGCGGTGCTGGCTCGAAGGGCTGAATGGCCTCCTCCTGCACCCATTTTCCATGTTTCTATGTTTCTATAAGACCCTCGGAGTGTCTTTAATTGGACTTTACTGGACTTTATCTTGCACTAAATGTTATTTCCTTTATTATTTATATGTATACTGTGGATGGCTCGATTGTAATCACATATAGTCTTTCTGCTGGCTGGATAACACGCAACAAAAACCCTTTTCATTGTTCCTCAGAACACGTGACAATAAACTGAACTAAACTACATTTGTGTTTTAAGACTATTTAGTTCCGAAAAGGGTTGTTGAAGTGTTGGTTGAAGTCTGCCGTAAAAAGATGAATCTTCTGAACTTGGGAGGTAGTACCAGAAGTATAAGTGTATATCACTTAATTCCTGGACACGTCACATGCTGTGTGTGGGATCTTTCTGTGCACCGTGACGACAAGGTTTCCTATATTACAACAATGGTAATACTTCAAAAGTACTTAACTTGTTGTAAAGCACTTTGCGATATCCTGATGTCATAAAAGGCATGTAAAAATGTCATCTTGCTTTCATTCTTTATGGGAAGCTTATACTTAATTTGGAAAATAATCTATATCTGATAGTAAGCACGGAGGTCATGAACTGGAAGGTTCTCTGCTGAAATATTGCCACAGATTCAAAACTAGGATCTCAAAATGAGCAAGAATTCAAGCCCATCTACCTTGTAACATCGCACAACGTCTCCAACCCAGTTTTCCGTTAATCCTCTATTAAAGATCACGGGGTGAATCCTACCCTGTACCCAACACCCACCCACACACATTAGTAGAGTTTGCACAGAGATAATTGGAATTGGGTAATTATGGAGGGGGAAATGTTAGGAGAAAAAAAATACTTTAAGCAGAGATATGACATGGAACTTTATAATACTCCTGAAAGAACAATTAAATTATAGACAGAAACACAGTGCTGGAGTAACTCAGCGGATCAGGCAGAATCTTTGGAGAAAAAGGAAGGGGGATGTTTCAGGTCGGAACCCTTCTTCAATCCATCCTTTTTCTCCAGAGATGCTGCCTGACCCACTGAGTTACTCCAGCACTTTGTGTCTACCTTCGGTATAAACAAGCATCTGCAGTTCCTTCCTACACAATTAAATTGGAGAGCTTATTTCTTAAAGTTATCAAAGTACATCAGTGGATTGCACACATAAACCCGAAGAGTTAAAAACAAATCACAGCTCATCCTGGAACATACATTTATACTGTGTCAACTTCAGTTCACAACATCTTTTAAACTAGGCAGCATGCTTCATGTGACAATACATCGTCGGTGTAGGGCCATCCTTCATGGCAACAATGAACAACGTTAGTCATCTCAGAATTCTGATGTAAATCAGTAAAAATGAAAGAGATAAATATTTCACTGCCTGACCAGGTGATAACTCACTGCTGTGCGATTTAAAGTGCTGACTGCAGTGAATTATTACCTAATGGCTTGAACTGCAAGGCACAATCATTTGAGAAGATGTTTAAAATGGAAGCAGAATTCCCTGTGTAATAAATAGAATACTGCATCAGTGGTGCATTAAATACTGAGATTCTCGTGGCAGAGTGAAAGGTCTTTGGAATTGAGATTGAGCAGTGTCTTTGCTCCTCATTAAAGAGTTGATGCAAAGCTTTGATTCTTGCCGTCTCTCCTGCTCACCCTCCTCCAGCTCCATTGTAAGGTAGGTAGGAATATTCAACCATCTCTAAAATTTATGGATGTTAATTTAAAGGTTCTCCACAGTTCCGCGCAAGGATGCAGTCACAGCTGTGTTAAACATATTCACAAATTATATTAACTTAACCTTTAAGAGTAAGGAGAGTCTACTGAATAAAATGGACAATTCTAGTGGGAAAATTAGACATTTTATAGCTGATAAAAGAGCAACATTATGAAGATGTGATTTCAGAAAATCCCATTCAATCTTTGATCATACAAGATGTTGAACGGTTCTGGGTCATATTACTATTGGGATGATTTCTAATACTATTTCCCATTATGTATATTGGTATTTTTTTCAATACAGATACAATTTCAGATCTCTTTGCCCCTTCAGTTCTAGTGCCTCTTGTTCCCAGTAGTTCCAGACAATGAAGTAGTTGGACTATTTTCACAATAAGCTTCACCAACATTCCCACATCAAGGCACAGAGAAATTAGGCACTTTGCCGAGTCCTGATGCAGGGTCTCGACCTGAACCATTGACCATCCTTCTGTTTCCACGGATGCTGATTGACCCACTGATCCTCCTGTAGTTTGTTATTTTTCTCTCGATGCCAGCATTTGCAGTCACTTGGTCTCCAGACACTTTTCCGGTTAGTTCTGTGCAGTCTCCATGCCTCCATTATGAAATTTCATTAGAGTTAAGATGTTTCAGCAGCTTCGTATGTGAATGGAATTTGGATGATGCCACATTCTATGTATTAACTTTATGTTCTTAGTTCTGCATTATATTGGAAACTACAGTTCAGCAATAATAATGTTAAGCACCTTTGGACATCCTCAGGTGCTCAAAAGATCAATTAGTAATTTTCAAAATCTTATTTCAATCGGGTGAGAGCAAGTCATTTATTTCCTAAAAAGACATAAAGCCCTCTGTTGTGGCAGAGACATAGTCAAACAAAACCTTACCTCAAACAAGAAACCTTCTATGCCCAGTAGTGTCATAGATCCAGATCCTCACTGCAGTCTCAAAGTTTACTGTTTAGGTTTAGGTCTAGGGTTGTCATGTGCACCGAGGTACAGTGAAAATGTGGTGCAGTGGTGGCACAGCAGTAGAGCTGCTGCCTTACAGCATTTGCAATGCCAGAGACCTGGGTACCATCCCGATAACGGGTGCTGTCTCTACGGAGTTTGTGCATTCTCCCCGTGACCTGCGTGGGTTTTCTCCGAGATCTTCGGTTTCCTCCCACGCTCCAAAGACGTACAGGTATGTAGGTAAATTGGCTTGATATCAGTGCAAATTGTCCCTAGTGCGTGTAGGATAGTGTTAATGTGCGCAGATCGCTAGTCGGTGGGGACTAGGTGGGCCGAAGGGCCTGTTTCTCTAAACTAAAAAAAATGAAAAAGCAGCGTTTTGCATGGCTATCTAATCAGATCAGATAATACTGTACAGGGATACAATCAAGCAAACTCAAGTACAGTATATAGAGCAAAGGGAAAGATACAGAGTGCAGAATATAGTTCTCAGCATTATAGTACGCAAGTGCCATAGACTGCAATGGGGCAGAGATGAATCGGAAGTACCCTGGTTTATGGAAGGACTGGTAAGAATAGCAGTGTGCAAGAAGCTCGTAGCACCACTGAAATGGTGGGCACACCTGCAATTGTCTTATAATAAATTCCTAGGAAAATAGATTTCCCTTGCATTATTACAACCCCAACATAGGTGTTCAATATACCCCGTTGAGGTAAATCTTGTCAACTTCCACAGGCACAGAAACCGCTACTTGGCCCTTTAGTGAGCACACAGGTAAAGCAATACTGATTGATGTCAGTTCGTGCCTTCAGGAGGGGGTGGGGAAAACATGCCAAAGCAACCTGCCAATGTCATCTTTTTATATTAGAAGAGCAGATTTCACTCATACAGTAGAGTTTATCTGTTAATATTTACCCAAAGTTTATGCCTGGTTAATGTTCCTATAAATATTCTTTAGTGTCCAAATAATTCACTCAAAAGTAAATGATTGGCAAATGAGCTCCACGCCGCAGATCACTGATTACATTCAGGAGTTGATAGTTAAGGAACGTCTGTCGGTAGAGCTACATGATAAAAATAACAACTTCAGTTAAAGCTCCAGGCCAACTGCTTCTAAATAGTCTGAAAAAGGCTCCCTCCGTAGGTGCTGCCTGACCCGCTTGGTTTAGTTTAGTTTTAGAGATAAAGTGTTGAAACGGGCCCTTTGGCCCATCAAGTCTGCGTTGGCCAACGATCCCTGTACACTAACACTATTCTACACACTAGGTACAATTCAACAATTTTTACCAGCCAATTAGCCTCCAAACCTGTACGTCGTTGGAGTGCTGTAGGAAGCTGGAGCACCCGGGGAAAATGTATGCAGCCACGGGGAGAATGTACACATTCCGTACAGACAGCACCCGTAGTCAGGATCGAGCCAGGGTGTCAGGCGCCGGAAGGCAGCAACTCTATCAATGCACCTCCATGCTGCTCGGAATAACTGCACCATCATTTTAGAAAAAAGTTCTGAAGTCTGAAACAAGTCAGAAAATTATGAGAAAGCATCGGGCCCTGGCAGAATATTCAAGTGCGTTAACTTTTCCTTGAAAAGATCCCGCTTCGGATATCCATAGCTTTAACATGCTCCTACCCATTTTTGGTCATTTGCAGTCCCCTTGTGTCTGCTCCTCTTTTGCTTCAGATTCTTCGCACTGCAGCATGAACTTTTGGATGTTTAGTTATGACGAATGTGACTATTCATTGAAGATCACTGGATAAACACTCAATGCCCACTACAGGACAAGATTGGCAATTGAACACAGTGGTGCAGCCTTGCAAAGCCAGAGATCCAGGTTTGATCCTAACCACAGGTGGTTGTCTGTATAGAGTTTGTACATTCTCCCTGTGAACTGCATTGGTTTTCTCTAGGATCTCCCACACTCCAACGATATACCGGTTTGTAGGCTAATTGGCTTGGTAATATTGTAAATTGTCCTTAGCGTATGTAGGATAGTGTAAGTGTGTGGGGATCGCTAGTCGGCACGGACTCAGTGGGCCGAAGGGCCTGTTTCCAAGTTGTATCTCTGAACTGAACTAAACTAAACTAAAGACTTATCCCGCCCAAGTATTTCCTTCTTCTTATTTTAGTTTAGTTTGATTTAGAGATACAACATGGAAACAGGCCCTTCGGCCCACCGACTCTGTGCTGACCAGTGATCACCCGTACACTAGTTCTATCCAACACACTAAGGACAATTGACAGAAGACAATTAGCCAATTAACCTACATACCAGCACGTCTTGGAAAGTGTGAGAAAACTGGAGCACCTGGAGAAAACCCACGCGGTCACGAGGAGAACGTACATACTCTGTACACACAGCACCCGTAGTCAGGATCAAACCTGGGTCTCCGGTGCTGCGAGGCAGCAACTCTACTGCTGCGTCACTGTGCAACTGCAGCCCACCCACTCTCTGCTCCCACTGGGCTCCGACAGAAGCTTGAAAGCTCGCATCACAAAACTCAGGAACAGCTTCATCTCGGGCTTCTGAATGGTCCTTTCATCGGCTAGGACACTGTCCAATTCACCTGTACCCCATTGGGGTCTAGGAATTGGTGCCCAATAATACTAAGAACTATCTTGTGCAGTCTGTATCTTTCCCTTTGATCAATCCATTCTAGTTGAGTTTGACTTGATTGTATTGCTCTATAGTATTATCTGAACTGATTGGGCAGCATGCAAAACAATGCTTTTCACTGAACCTGTGTGGATGTAGAACATTTTGTCTTTGCTGGCTGTCTAGGTGGAGACGGCAACAGAAAGGAAACAGGAAGTGAGTTAAAGACCTAAAGGAAAACACCCATACGGCTTGAAACTGCTTGTTATTTTTAAACCAAAGCAGTCTGACTCTTGCGGACTGCTTTAGTGTTATATACTATTCTTTTAGTTATACTTAAGTAAGATTGGGCTTACGTTTCGTAAGATTTTACTGTATTTGTATGCAAAAAAAAGTATTTCACTGCACTTAGCTGCATGTGACAATAAAGTAACATTAATCCATTGGGACGGCACTGGAGCACGGTGGTAGAGTTGCTGCCTCACAGCACCAGAGACCTGGATTCAATCCTGACTACCGGATTTTTTTTTACTACAGTTTTTCCAGGATAGAAAAATCAAATAATAGACGGCATAGCTTTAACGTGGGAGGGACAAGATTTTAAGGAGATGAGCGGGGCTAGTTTATTACACAAGGGGGGTGAGAAGCAGATACAATAGTGGCATTTAAGAGACTTTTGGATAAGCACATGGATATGCAGGGAATGGAGGGATACGGATTAGTGCATGGAGACAGGCATCATGTTCAGCACACACATTGTGGGCCAAAGAGTCTGTCCTTGGGTTTTATAACGAGTGTTTATGATCACTTGAAAACACTTAGATTTAAAACAGAATGCACTTTAGTTTAGGCTTCAGGCTTTTAGATGTGCACATGGACATGCAGCGAATGGAGGGATATACAGGTAGATCATGTGCAAGCAGAGAAGATTAGTTTAACCCGGTACATCACCTATCCATGTTTTCCAGAGATGCTACCTGAACTACAGAGTTACTCCAGCACTTTGGGTCATTTTGTGCTTTAATTTTGTGTCATGTTTGGAACAGACATTGTGGACCATATGGACTATTCCTGTGCTGTACTGGTCGATGTCCAGTGGTACTAGCACACAATGGAATTTTAACCGTCAGACTCCAGTCTAGCACATAGGGTTTCTTTGGGATGTGGGAGGAAACCCATTTGGTCACATGGATAACATGCAAACTCCATGCAAACAGCGCCAGAAGTTGGGATTGAACCCGGGACACTGGAGCTGTGAGGCAGCAGCTCCATTAGCTGCACTGCTGTGGTTTCAATGAGTAGATGCTACAAAATGCCCATAGTCCACATCTTCAGATCCCAACCAGCAGAAGTCTATCCCATTATCTCTGAGGCACAAAAAGCAGTGTGGGCCCTAGTCTGTGCTGGCAATTAGTGATGAGATTGGACACACTACAATTGTAATCAATAATTAAGAGTTATTGGAGATACAGAAAACTGCAAATGCTGGAATCTTGAACAAACCGCAAGGTGCTGGATGAATGCAGCGGGTCAGGCAGTGTCTGTGCAGGGAATGGTTAGGTGAGGTTTTGGGTTGGGACCCTTCTTCAGACTGAGGGGGTAGGGGGGTGAAAGCTGGAAAAGAAAGGCAGGGCAAGACAAATCCTGGCAAGGGCGGGACAGAGGCGCAGCAGTAGAGTAGCTGCCTTACAGCGCCAGAGACCCAGGTTCAATCCTGACTGTATGGAGTTTGTATGTTCTCATCATGACTGCGTGGGGTTTCCCCGGGTTCTCCGGTTTCCTCCCACACTCCAAAGATGTACATGTTTGCAGGTTAATTGGCCAAGGTAAAACATTGTCCCTTGTGTGTAGGATAGTGATAGTGTGCAGGGTTCGCTGGACGACATGGGCCTGCTTCCACGCTGGATCTCTAAACTAAACTAAACTCAGAATGTAGTAGTTATAGGTTAAACAGTTTTCTCCTGAGGCCCAGGATTGAGAAAGGAAATGCTCTTTAAATTTAGAACAGAATTTAGTGATGTTTCCAATCTCGTCTTCAATCGCCATTTCCTGCATGCTCACGCTAAAGTGCTCAAGCAATTAAAGTAAATCAAGCTATTAATATTAATTTGGATATATGATCCTGCACTTAGTGGTGTCAGACAAAACGAGGATTTTGCGGCCTGGTGCATTTTGTTTTGGTGCTGACAGAGATTTGAGGATGTTCCTTTTAAGATACCAGAGCAAGCAAGAGAGAGTGATGATCGGGGAAGAAAATTATCCAGTTGAGTGGAAAGACAGAATTTGCCAGATTTGGAATAGAGGGATTGAAAAATGAGACTCACTTGACAATGGTTTCAGCTAATGAATAAATCTGATTAAGTCCACAGTCTTCTTTCAGTTGAAGCGTCTGGACTATAATTCACAAATATCGAAATAAAACCTGCATAACCTTTATTAGTTTAGTTTAGTTTGTTGTCATCTTACCGAGGTATAGTGAAGAGCTATGTTGCGTGCTAACCAGTCAGTGGAAAGAAAACACATGATCACAATCAAACCATCCACAGTGTACAGATATAGGATAAAGGGAATAACATGAATAACGTTTAGTGCAAGATAAAGTCCAGCAAAGTCCAATCAAACATAGTCTGAAGGTATCCAATGTGGTAGATAGTAGCTCAGGACCGCTCTCCAGTTGTTGGGAGGATTGTTCAGTTGCCTAATGAGAGCTGGCAACAGCATTAGCAGCAGCTATTAATTCACTGATCAATTCTACAAAGTTTATTAGCTGTCTCTAATATAATTCCAAGTATCAATTCAAATATTTAACAAAACCAGGTAAAATGCACACTGGAAATGTTTGGATTTGAAATGTCAGCCTGATCAGCTGGTGCTGAAGTAAGGCTTGATCTGATGCTCAAAAACATCCATCTTATGGAATGAACAGCATTCAGTATTTCTACCCTGTTATATGGTGCTGACAGTTGCCAGAGTTTAATATTTAATTACTTCTCTTCTTTTATAGACTACTAACCCCAGGTAACCAGCAGCTTCTTCCCTCCAGCCATCAGGCTATTAAACACTACAACTTCCAAATAATCTCTGAACTAAATAGACTTTGAGGCTTTGGTTTTGCCTTTTTGCACTATTATGTTTGTTTGCTGCTGCAAAAACCTATCATGTGTGAAGCCTCCTGCAGCTCATGCAGTTGAACACAGGAATTTACCATGCTCACAATGAGCAGAGGGAGACTGGTAGATCAAGTAAGGAGTATGGAATGGAGTAAGGAGGGTGTGTTGGGTGAACGGAGGGGGGAGTTGTTAGAAGTTACCAAAAATTGGAGAATTCAATGTTCATACCACTGGGTTGTAAGCTACCCAAGCAGAATATAGACAATAGGTGCAGGAGTAGGCCATTCGGCCCCTGTGATCATGGCTGATCATCCACGCTCAGCACCCCTTCCTGCCTTCTCCCCATATCCCCTGACTGCTATCTTTATGAGCTCTATCCAACTCTCTCCTGAAAGCATCCAGAGAATTGGCCTCCACTGCCTTCACTGATCATTTCTACAAAGTTTATTAGTTGTCGATAATATAATTCCAAGTATCAATTCAAATATTTAACAAAACCAGGAGAAAAGAACACTGGAAATGTTTGAATTTGAAATGTCAGCCTGATCAGCTGGTGCTGAAGTAAGGCTTGATCTGATGCTCAAAAACATCCATCTTATGGAATGAACAGCATTCAGTATTTCTACCCTGTTATATGCAGAGTGCTGTTCCTCCGGTCTGTGTGTGGCCTCACCCTGGCAATGGAGGAGGCCCAGGGCAGAAAGGTCAGTATGGGAATGGGAAGTGGAATTAAAATGGTTGGCAACCGGGAGATCCGGTTGGTCTTGGCAGACTGAGTGCAAGTGTTCAGCAAAACTCAAATATTAATTTAATTGTTCTGTAATTTCCTTATTTCCCTATTAGTGGACAGAAGTGAATTTGCCTTTGTTATTTTTTCCTATCTATGGAAATTTGACATCTCACGTTTATGTTTTCCTACAAAATTTGCTCTCATACATTACTTTTGCTTCATCCTCCTTTGCTAAAATCGAAACTGTTTTCCTTAAATAGGTTTGTTACTTATTCTGAACGTTCCAAGTGACTCCTCCTTGAGCACAATCTCACCTTAAACCGTTTCGTTAGTCATGATTAGGGTCTCTTTTCCATTTCTATTTTTTCATCAGCCAAGAATATATAATTGTTGCATCTTCCACATTCACTGCTTAAACACTAGCCATTGGATCCACCATCATGTTTTTAATGGATCTCCCAACCTATCATTTAATTATGTTAATACTCATATTTTAGAAGATGTATTGACATAGTCATAGTCATACAGTGTGGAAACAGGCCCTTAGGCCCTTAGGCTCAAGTTGCCCACACCGACCAACATATCCCATCTACACTAGTCCGACTTGCCTACATTTGGTCCGTATCCCTCTAAACGAGTCCAATCCATGTAATTCCGTATCCATGTACATTTTTTGTTTCATAAATGGAGAAAAACTATGAGGTAGTAATCACATTTTCTGAAATTCTATTTTTAGACCTTTATTTTTTTTATTTAATTCTTTATTTCAAACAGAATAAAAGAATAAAAAGCAAGTGTGAAACAGCATACAAAAAACAAAAAAAAACAAACAAGAATATTTATAAAGTGTCATAAACAATATTTATAAATGAATGAAATCATATGTGTCCGAAAAGGAGCAGGAAGAAGCCAAAGCTTATTAATTCCCACCCCTTATTCACTGCTTATAATTATCTTATACAAATTTAGCAGCTATAAACACTTATTTCCATATGTACACCAAATTATTTACATTTATACACTAATCAAATATTTACAAAGCCATACAAAAAAGAGAGAAAAAAAGAAAAAAGAAAAAACCCTCATATACTATACAGTATCTCTTAGTCATATATACAACCCATCACCCTATAATCACCCTTCCCAATACAATCAGTATAACAAATATCCCACTCACAATCACCTATCCTCATCCCAATATCCTTTAAAAAAGTGTTTTTGTACATCTTTTTAAACTGAATTATGTTTGTGCTAATTTCTATCTCCTGTTCCAAACCATTCCACAAATTCACCCCACAGATTGCTATGCACATACTTTTAAGAGTTGTTCTGACATTGAGTGTTTTTTTAATAAGTTCCCCTCTCAAATTATACCCACCCTGTCTTTCCATAAACAGTTTTTGTATATTTCCAGAAGTAAATTATTTCTTGCTTTGTACATGATTTGTGCAGTCTTAAATTTAACCAGATCGGCGAACTTCAGTGTATGTGACTTTAAGAATAATAAATTGGTATGTTTAAGATATCCAACGTTATTGATAATTCTTATTGCTCTTTTTTGTAATGTACATGACGGCTGTAGGTTGGTTTTGTAGGTGTTACCCCATATCTCCACACAGTAACTCAGATATGGCAATATGAGTGTATTATACAGAGTATGTAATGATTTGTGGTCCAGAATGTGTCTTGATTTTCCCAATATTGCTATAGACTTTGCCAGTTTTGCTTTGACGTGGTTTATATGTGGTTTCCAGCAGATTTTGTGGTCTAAGATCACACCAAGAAACTTATTTTCATATACTCTTTCTATACTTATGTTATCTATTTTCAATTGTACTTGAGGGTTTGTTTTATGTTGTCTAAATAGCATAATCTTTTTTTTGCTTAAATTTAGAGACAATTTGTTGACATCAGTTTTACCTCCAAAAGTTGCTTCAAATTGTCACCGGAACAAAAAATATTTGTATCATCGGCAAATATAATCAATTTCAGTATATTTGATACTCTGCATATGTCGTTAATGTATATTATGAAAAGCTTTGGACCTAACACAGACCCTTGAGCTACTCCATAAGTTATGTTCATGTAAGTTGATTTATGTTCACCTATTTCTACAAATTGTTGCCTGTTTCTTAAATAGCTTCTCACCCAATCCAACCCCTCTGATGCCATACATATCCAGTTTCATGAGTAAAATGTCATGATTTACGGTATCAAATTTTTTTTTGTCTATAAATATTCCCACTGCAAGTTTTTTATTATCTATGCAATTTGTGATTTCCTCTATTAATTCCAATAGTGCCATAGATGTTGATCTGTCTGTCCAGAATCCATATTGACTGTTGGCCAAAAGCTTATGTTTTTCAATGAAATTGTCAAGTCTTTCTGTAAAAAGTTTTTCAAGGATCTTGGAGAATTGGGAGAGTAAAGAAACAGGCCTGTAATTTGTGAAATGGTGTCTATCCTCAGCTTTATATAATGGTATTACTTTTGCTATTTTCATTTTGTTCTGAAATTTACCGGATTGAAAAGACAAGTTACAGATATGTTAATGGTTCTGCAATTTCTTCAATAACGTTTTTTATTATAATCATATCGATATCATTCCAATCAGTAGAGGATTTTATTTTACATTTTCTTACAGTGTCTATGATTTCTTTTCCTTCGACTGCTCTAAGGAAGATAGAGCTGGTATTTCTATCCCAAATATCAGTATCCGCCCCTTCTTTTGTTTCTGGGTCATTAATTTTTTTCTGCCAAATCTGGTCCCACATTTACAAAGAAGTTGTTAAAACCATTAACCACATCATCCATATTATTTATCGTCTTGTCTTTCTCAATAAAATACTCAGGATAGCCTGTATTTTTTGATCCATTTCTAATAATACTATTTAGCACGTTCCATAAGCCTTTCATATTATTTTTATTATTGTCTAATATTTTATTATAGTATTCTTTCTTACATATCCTCATAATATTGGTTAATTTATTCTTATTTTTTTATATATCCTTTTTTGCTTCTGAAGTTTGATATTTTATGAATTGTCTATCTAGTGTGTTTTTCTTTTTGCAGTCATTTTTTAAACCCTTAGTGATCAATGGACTATTTGTTTGTTTTTGTCTATCACTATATTGTTTCACAGGACAGTTTTTGTCCTAAAGTGATTTTTAAATATTTAGAAATCCATTGTATTTTTTGTCGATATCTTCACCCTCATATACTACTCTCCAATTGGAGACCTTGTATTGGGGGGATAGAAACAGGTAATTTTCCCTTAGTTTGATGTTAGCAATTTACCAACTTGCATGCTCATCTATAAACACAAAAATCCATAAACAATACACATAATCTCATAGAATTTTTAAAAGCCCCTGGTTTCCGTGATGTTCAAGTTTCAGGTATGGAGAAGGTCTGTCTACAATGGGGCCTGAACCTTAAGGGTGCAAGCAGGGACACAAACCAATGCATTCATAATTAAGCATGTTGTGGACATGCATGTGTATAACATGTCTTCCAGGTTAAGGAAAAGCTTCTTCAAACAGCCATCAGGCTTATAAACACCGCACAACACAAACCTCAGCAACTTTGAACTCTATTTTTGGTTGCACTATAGAATTTAGTATTTTTCTCACTAGTATCATGATTACTAATGTGTTGATCTTGTTGTATTACTATATTTAATCTGTGCACATCGCAATTACAGGCGGTTAAGCTGCTGCTAGCAAGAATATTATTGTTCTGTTGTTGGTATATATGACAATTAAACACTCTTGACTCTCTAATGATTATATGCTCATCATATCCTCCAAAAGTCTACATGCTTCAAATTCCCACATTAATTGTGTTTGGACTGCAAAATAGTTCAGAAGCAACAAGTTATTTTACTTGAATTTTTACTTGAAATTAAGAATATAATTATTAATATTGAGAAATTCAACTGAGAATCATTACAACTCATGAAGCCTTTAAGGCAGCGCAGTGGCACAGCAGTAGGGTTGCTGCCTTACAGCGCCAGAAACCCAGGTTCGATCCTGACCCCAGGTGCTGTCTGCACAAAGTTTGTGGTGGTGCGTGGGTATTCTCCATGTGCTCCAGTTTCATCCCACACTCCAAAGACATATAGGTTTGTAGGATGTAGACACAAAATGCTGAAGTAACTCAGCGGGACAGGCAGCATCTCAGGAGAGAAGGAATGGGTGACGTTTCAGGTCGATACCCTTCTTCTAAAGAAGCCTAATGGGTGTAGTCAGTGTCACAATATTTAAGCAACTTCTATATATTGAATAAAATGTAATTTGTGATATATATATATATATATGTCACAAATTATATATATATATTGCAATATCTCATTTTGAAACAATGAAATCTTGTTTTCTTTTAAAAAATCAATGGTAAAGCATCAGTGATATTGAAAGTTTAAAAGGATTAATAACAAGATCATTCCCTTCCACATAGGGCAACAATTCTAAAACATACTATCGTAAAACATATCCAAAACATGTATCCTTTGATCATTGCTCTCTATTTAATATTTCAGAGCCCAGCGGCTCCAAAATGGGCTACATGGGCATAAACTACTGTAAGGTTAAAGGCAGCAAGGAAATGTGAGCATCAGGTTACAGGAGAGAGCACATCCTGCCTTATCCCCACAGGATTGATGATCTCCTGCAGTCAGTCAACCTATAAAGATGACCAAAAAAAAATTGCTTTATTGATATCTGAATTCTTCTCATTGCTAATAAACACAATCTTTAAATCAATGCATCAACAGACACCAATCTGACTTGAACCTGCATAGCCATGCAAACTACAGATTCATGGCTGTGTTAGATTTCTCCTCTTAAAGATGCCTGTTTGAAGGTTGAAATCATAGAAATGATTCCATTGGTTGGTACTTTCTACAGCTGTGTTTACATAGATGCAAACCAACCAATGTTTCAAAGACTCAAGCCTGAAGTTCCTGCCTGCACTTTTGGCCAAGTTAATATTTTGCCATCCCATTTCTAACCCATTGCAAATGGTTTTCTCATGCGGGCAATTCAGGTGGTTCTTTAATCTGCAATTGGACACAACATATTTCTTCTAAAATTCACAGTAAATTATCTAGGAAACAAAATGACATTGGCTGGTTCAATGGATTGATGATAACAAGGCTTCCTATTACACAAACTAACAATTCCAATAACAGATTATCTCCAGATCTTCTGACCAGTTTGAAGAAGAGTCCCGGCCCTCCACAGATGCTGCCTGATCCGCTGAGTTCTTCCAGGACTTTGTGTTTTGCACGAGATTCCAGCATCTGCAGTCTCTTGTGTCTCCATTTTACTGCTCAATAGCGCAAAATCCTCGAAATGTATGGCTACACCGTGAGAAACTCCACGCGGTCACAAAGAGAATGCACAAACTCCGGTACATTTAAAACCCGTAGTCAGGATCACACCCTCTCTTGCACCATTAGGCAGCAACCCTACCAATATGCCATTGTGCCACCCTATTCTAGGGAGGTACACACAGGCTAATGTAATATGGTTGAAGGTGCATAGGGACATCCAACAATTCTACTTTTTTCCACTGGATGCTTATGGGGAGCTCAGTGTCCCCATTCACCCCAATCCTTGGTTACAACTTAACTATAAATCCGACTCCTGCCCACACATTTATTTTCACTGCTGGAAATCGCAGAGCAGCTGGAAACAGGAAACCCCAGAGGATAGACACAGAAGACAGAAGACAGCCCAATGACAAAGCGGTAGAGTTGCTAGTTATTGACCTGCTGAGTTACTCCAACACTTATTTTTTGTAAACCAGCAAAGTCCGTTACTTATTTCAACGTCATTGTTTTGCTTGCGTCTACAGGACGGTGTAGTTTTATGACCTTTCCTTTGTTCGTTTGTGCACTGATCTTGATAAGCTGCTCTCGTGTTGTTGCCAAATCTCTCTGTAAAGCAGCCACAAGGAGACACCAGAGACTGTCTAGTGATGACAATTGTCTTCAGGCCTCCCCTCCCCCTCCAAGCTTAAACACTCTCCATCTAAGTTAGGGATCTTCCTGTCTGCAGCCCAGGACCAATGTGGTGCAGGAAATGAGCCTGCATCCACCTCTGCTGCTCAAATAATACCTCCTCACATGGGCACCAGGGGGGATATGTCGACAGCAGCACGGCATCCATCTCACCCCTTAATCCTCCTTACACTTCTCTGGGGGGGGGGGGGGGGGGGGGGGGGGGGGGGGGGGAGGAATTGACGGGTGCTGAACCACGCTGGGATTGATTGAAAGTCAATAAATTAAATACTTTAAGATAAGACTTTAAGATGAAACTTTAAGATGAAACTTCAAGATGAAACAAAGGGTGGTGGATGTATGGAGCAAGCTGCCAGAGGATGCTGTTGATGCAGGAACTATTGCAACGTTTGGGATACATTTAGATAGGTACATGGATCAGACAGGTTTACAGGGATATGGGCTAAACACAGGCAGGTGGAACTGGTGTAGATGGGACATGTTGGTTGGTGTGGGCAAGTTGGACCAAAGAGCTGTTTCCACACAGTATGACTGTATGCCTCTATAACAAGAGACATTTGGATATATGGATATGCAGCAAATGGCGGGCTATGGATTATGTACAGGCAGACAAGTTGGTCTCGGCATCATGTTCGACATAGATATTGTGGGTCAAAGGGCTTGTTCTTATTCTGGATTGTACTATGTTCTAAGTTAAATGATATGAACTGCATGGACAAGGTTCAAACTGTTCATTACTGTCATCCAACTCTGAAATTAGACAAATAATATTTATTTGATCTGTGGAGGAAATGGACAAGACGAGGTTTTTGGTCGGTCCCTTCATCAGATTGACTGTAATAGGGAGGAGAAAGCTGGAAGAGAGTTGGGAGCTGGTTTAAAGTGAAAGAGGAAAGATTTAATAGGAACCCGAGAGGAAACATTTTCACACAGAGGGTGGTGGGTATATGGAACAAGTTGCCAGAGGAAATAGCTGTGGAAGATGCAATTGTATTTGGACAGACACTTGGATGGGAAAGGTTTTGAGGGATATTTAGGGCGGCATGGTGGCAGCGGTAAAGTTGCTGCCTTACAGCGCTAGAGACCCGGGCTTGATCCTGACCATGGGTGCTGTCTATAAGGAGTTTGTATGTTCTCTCCATGACTGCATGGGTTTTCCACGGGTGCTCCCACTTCCTCCCACACTCCAAAGATGTACAGGTGTGCAGGTTAATTGGCTTTGGTACAGATTGTAAATTGCTCCTAGTTACAGGATAGTTGCTAGCGAATGGGGATCATTGTTTGGCATGGACTCGATGGGCCGAACGGCCTGTTTCCACGCTGTATCTCAAACCTAATCTAAATTAAACAAAATATGGGCCAAACATTGGCAAATTGGACTGGCTTAGATGGGTCATCTTGGTCAGCATGGATGAGTTGGGCCAAAGGGCCTGTTTCCATGCTGTATTGCTCTATAATTCTATAAATAATGGGTGACCTATTTGAAAGACAGAAACAAATGGGGTATTCTCTGGCACTGCCCTTTAGAACGCCACATGGCACCAAATACTTTGTCACAAAAGCCAGGTCATTGGCAGGATTTGTGTCAATATTCTCACATTACGCAAAGCATACAAACATGGTGAGGTCTCATAACCTCTGCCCTTGCTTCTGATATTTATTGTGGCTGCAACAGAGGTTGAGGGCAGACTTGATAGAAGTGTATATAATCTTATTGAGGTGTATATAATCATGAGGGGAATAAATAGGGTGAATGCAAAGAATCTTTTATGCCCAGGGTAGGGGATTCAAGAACCAGAGGGCAGAGGTACTGATGGAAAATAATGGTATTTGGGCCACATGCACATATTGTAATGATGATCAAAGCAGAAAATATCAAACAATAATATTACTAATGTCGCCTTTGTGAACATCAATGTGCTGATGATTACTAGGCAGTGTTGCAGCTGGCGTCCTAGGTTCACTGAAGTAAGAAATACTTGGCACAGATATTCCAAATACTCCCGTGAGCACAGGGCAACTTTCCAGCTGCATCGAATGGTTCAATGGTACTTTATTGTCCCATGTATCGAGGTATGGCAACATTCTTCTTTGCACACAGTTCAGTAAAAGTATTACGAATACGTAAGCACATCCCAGATTCAGTGCATCTTAGTTCCAAGAGGAAAGGGGCAGTAATAGGTGTATCAGGAGAAAGTCAGGAGAAAGGCTTGCACACAGGTAATGACGTTCGAGAACAGATTGCAATATCAAGTGAAATAATGAGTAAAATATTAAAAGAAAATGCTGAAAATATTCAGCATGCCAGACCTCAACTATTGCTCACCCCACAAATGCAGCCTGACATTTCTTTTTCTCTATTTCTGTTTTGGATTTCCAGCATCTGCAGTTTTTTTGCTTTTTACATGAGTAAAAATGAGTATTTAACTTGGGAGTGACTAGTATGGGAGTGGGAAAATTGGGGAAGAAACCTTTGAAAGGTGCTTGTGAGTGTATCATAGTCATGCAGCGTGGGAACAGGCCCTTTGGCCCAATTTGCACACGCAAACCAACCTGTATTCCTCTCTTGATGTTATACACTTCTATAAGATCACCCCTCATCCTCCTGCGCTCCAAGGAAAAAGGTCTTAGCCTGCTCAACCAATCCCTATAGCTGGGGACCTCAAGTCCAGGCAACATCCTCATGTCTTCAGACAGGTTTCGGCCCGAAACGTTAGCTATTTCCTTCGCTCCATAGATGCTGCCTCACCCACTGAGTTTCTCCAACATTTGTGTCTACCTTCGATTTGCCAGCATCTGCAGTTCGTCCTTAAACATCCTCATGAATCTTCTCTGCATGAGTTCCAGCTTGACAACATCTTTCCTATAACAGGGTGACCAAACCTGAATATAATACTCTGAATGTGGCCTCACTGATGATGGCCAATGTTCCGAAAGCCTTCTTGACCACCCTATATATATTCAAGGACATATGTGATCACGATCTTCACAATCCTCCAAGTCCCTCGCACAGTGTTAAAGCAGTCTCACTCATCCAGGAACAATAAGCATGTATTTAAATAAATAAAGGATCGGCCAGGATGTCCATCATGTTCCCATCCAAGACTGTAACACCGAACCAGGAGCCTGCAGCAAGAAGGGGGGAAGCTCCAACCATGGTGCCTTTTATTTGGATTCAATTAAAGGACTTTATTCCTAGGAGCGCAGGAGACTGAGGTGTGGTCTTATAGAGGTGTATATAATCATGAAGGGAATCGATAGGGTGAATGCACAGACTTTTTTGCCCAGAGTAGGCGAATCAAGAACCAGATGGCATACACCTTGTGGGTTTAAAGTGAAAGAGGAATGATTTAATAGGAACCTGAGGTGAAACTTTTTCACACAGAGGATGGTGGGTAAATGGAACAAATTGCCAGAGGAAATAGTCGTGGAGGATGCAATTGTATTTGGCAGACACTTGGATAGGAAAGGTTTTGAAGGACATTTAGGGCAGCATGGTGGCACAGCAGTAGAGTTGCTGCCTTACAGCGCTAGAGACCCGGGTTTGATCCTGACTACGGGTGCTGTCTGTAAGGAGTTTGTACGATCTCCCGAAGACTGCCTGAGTTTTTCCCAGGTGCTCCGGCTTCCTCCCACACTCCAAAGAAGTACAGGTTTGTAGGTTAATTGGCTTTGGTACAGATTGTAAATTGTCCCTAGTGTGCAGGACAGTGCTAGTGTACAGGGATCATTGTTCGGCATGGACTCGATGGGCCAAAGGGCCTGTTTCCACGCTATATCTCTAAACTGAACTTGCCAAATTGGACTGGCTTAGATGGGTCATCTTAGTCAGCATAGATGAGGTGGGCCAAAGGGCCTGTTTCCATGTTGTATTGCTCTATAATTCTATAAATAAAGGGTGACTTATTTGAAACAGACAAAAACAAATGGGGTATTCTCTGGCACTGCTCTTTAGAACGTCACATGGCACCAAATACTTAGTCACAAAAGCCAGGTCATTGGCAGGATTTGTGTCAATATTCTCACATTACGTGAAGCATACAAACATGGTGAGGTCTCATAACCTCTGCCCTTGCTTCTGATATTTATTGTGGCTGCCACAGAGGTTGAGGGCAGAATTGATAGAAGTATATAAAATTATAAGAGGCATCGATAAGAGGTAGACAGTCAGAACCTTTTTTTCTTATGCTGGAAATGTCCATCACTAGGGGGCATAGCTATAAGATGAGAGGGGGTACATTTCATGGAGATGTGTGGGGCCTGGAGATGAAAAGACCACAAACAGTAGTAAACACTGCCCAGTCCATCATCGGCTCTGACCTCCCTTCCATCGAGGGGATCTATCACAGTCACTGCCGCAAAAAGACTGACAGCATCATCAAGGACCCACACCATCCTGGCCACACACTCATCTCCCTGCTACCTTCAGGTAGAAGGTACAGGAGCCTGAAGACTGCAACAACCAGGTTCAGGAATAGCTACTTCCCCACAGCCATCAGGCTATTAAACTTGGCTCGGACAAAACTCTGAACATTAATACCCCTTTATCTGTTATTTGCACTTTATCAATTTATTTATTCATGTGAGTATTTACGTATTTAATGGTATATGGACACACTGATCTGTTTTGTAGTCAATGCCTACTATGTTCTGTTGTGCTGAGGCAAGGAAAGAATTTCATTGTCCTGTCAGGGACACATGACAATAAACTCTTTTGACTCTTTGACTCTTAAAAGTATTTTTACACCGAGGGATGTGGGATGGAAACGGAGCACCTGAAGGAAACTGACGCGGTCACACAGACACAGTGAACGTGCAAACTCCACACAGATAGCACTAGACGTCAGGATCGAACGTGGGTTCCCTAGCACTGTGAGGCAGTAGCTCTACCAGCTGCACCACTGTGACTGGGTCTTCAAGAAGATTTATGCAGCTTTGATATGGGTACAGGCTGAAATGCCGCACCGCACGGCACCCTGCCTCCCACACTGACCCTGACTGGGCACACATGCACTCTCAATGCCTTTGCCACACGAGCCAAGCTAGGGCCCATGAACTTCAGGGGGCAGCCTGACCACTATCATGCGACCCCTACTAAGAAACCAGAGGCCTATTCAGACACCCTCTTCAAACATTCTGTATCTCTGGTGAATTTACACTGAGTGGCTCTTGAACAGAATCCTCTAAGACCCACATTTATTGGCTTTACCCAAACCCAAGCCAGGATATTTGCGATCCCCATATTCTTGATATTTGTGATCTCCATATTCTTGAAAATTAAAGTAAACTTCCAGCATCAGATTCTACTTATGAATGAGGAGATGTTTTTATTCATGCACATTGCAATATAACATTCAAGCATTGACTCGGCCTCCGTTTCGCTGAACAAGTGCTCAGTACACCAAGGCCTGCTGGATCCCCTGTCCTCTAACATTTTAATGCCCCTTTCCATTCCTATATTTCTGTCCTGGGCATCCTCCATTACCAGAGTGAGGCTACATGCAGACTGGAGGAACAGCACATATTCCACTTGGGTTGCTTACAACCCAACAATCTGAACATTGAATTCTCCAATTTCAGGTAATTGACTCACTAATAACCCACCCACCCACTCCTGCCCACAGCCCCTCCTGGATCTGCACCCTTCCTCCTCCCCTATCCCCTTCCACCTGTCTTCCTACCAATGGCTTCAAGACTTCAAGTCTCTTGCCCAAAGTAGGTGAATCGAGGACCAGAGGACATAGGTTTAAGGTAAAGGGGAAAAGATTTAGTAGGAATCTTAGGGGTAACTTTTTCACACAAAGGGTGGTGGATGAATGGAACAAGCTGCCAAAGGAAGTAGTTGAGGCTGGGACTATCCTAACATTTAAGGAACAGTTATACAGGTACATGGATAGGACAGGTTTGGAGGGATATGGACCAAACGCGGGCAGATGGCACTAGTGTAGCTAGAACATGTTTGCCGGTGTGGGCAAGTTGGGCCGAAGGGCCTGTTTCCACAATGTATCATTCTATGGCTCTATGACCCCATTTGTACATCCTCTATCCTTATCTCTCACTTCCTGTCTCTTCATCTCCGGCCAATGTCCAACCATCTACCCATCAAAAAGTCTCCCTCACATATATCCACCTATCACATGCCAGGCTTTGTCCTGCCCCCACCACTCTTCCACCTTTCACCCACCCCCCAACCCCCATAATCAGTGTGAAGAAGGATCCCGATACATAACTTCACCTTTACATGTTCTCCATTGATGCTGCCTGACCCGTTGAGTTACCGAGCACTTTGTGTCTTTTTTTGTAAACCAGTATCTGCAGTTCCTGAATGTGACTCCGTCTAACATTCTTTGCGACTGCCTTGCCTCAAAGGCAGCTGAAACTGAATGAGATTTAATTTCATGCTAAGGGACCATGAGAGTTTCAGGAAAATTCATGAAAATCTGCGTCCTTTTGGGCAACGCAAGTGGCACAGCAGTAGAGTTGTTGCCTTCCAGCGCCGGAGTCCCAGGTTCGATCCTGACTACGGGTGTTGTCTGTACGGAGTTTGTACGTTCTCCCTGTGACCGTGTGGGTTTTCTCCGATTTCCCCCCACATTCCAAAGATGTACAGGTTTGTAGGTTCATTGGCTTTGGTAAACTAACCGAAAATGACCAAATATTACTGGTGAAATTTGGTAAATTGTCCCAAATGGATAGGATAGTGCTGGTATATGGGGTGATCTCTGATCAGCGTGGACTCAGTGGGCTGAAGGGCCTGTTTCTGTGCTATATCTCTAGTCTTTAAATGTGTTTCCATTTCAGATGAATAATTGTCCTGCATCATGATAATTGTTTCATGGTAATCCAACGCAAACATAAATATACCATAGGTGCCTCACCAAAAAGAGTTAGTTAGGTGTAAAAAGTCACTTCATGGCCAGAAGTCATTTGGCAGACAAAAAGTCTAATACCAGTTATTAATGACACTGCGAGCCCTCTGTGTAATCAAAGGGCACGGCTGAAATGATATATGACTAATGTCAAACAGAAATCTCTTTTCAAGAATACTTGCTTACCAGCTGATGGCAAACATGTTCCAGTCTGCTTATGTGACAGGAAACGCAAAGCATTGATTCCCCTCATTCTTATCCACACAGACACACACGCTATCCCTGCACTCATTTTGTCACCTTTCTTGCTCCATTATTATGTGCCTCCAGTTTTAAAGTGGTGTTCATATTTCCATTAGTTTACTTGCTCTGTGCAGATGATGCCTTCTGGTTTTGCCGTTCAGTGATGCCATGACCTCAGCGCGAACCCGAGTTCTGGAGGAAAATAAATGAAAAATTCATTCCTCTCTGCATCATTTCAGCGCTGTATCAAGACTGATGTGGCTGCCCCCCGACGTGACTAAATAACGTCAACAGTGTTTTCTGGAGGAATAAGCTGCATTGTAATACTCCGTACTGACATTTGGAAAATAAATAAATGAAAAGAAATCAAACAATTAGTGTGTGAACGCACCATCTATCTTTCCTGACAATAAAAGCGCATTCAATTTCTACTTAAATGCAGAATTAATAAAGCCTTTAGGTTCAAAATAGAGCTTTAATTTTTGTAAGGAAAATAAATACATGAGATTTTGCAGGATTTGTGCAGAATTTTTTTTTCTGTTCAGAATATTTCAGAATGGTATTCAATCATGACGTAATGCCAAAGAAGCAGAAGGTTTTCTAATTGGAGCTGCTCCAATCTTATTCTGTCGTGTGATTCGATTTGCGGTACTGATGAATCCTCATTGCTGTGATATATGTATTGCTTCCCCATCAGCCAGCACTGCAATGTTCCCTCTAATTCTGATTTATTCTTTAAGCAATTTTTTTTTTAAATGAGCCTCAGGTATGGTGGACACTCTCACTCTGCGCAAATCTGGTGCACACACAAACACACAGTCACACATTCCAGAGAGGAAGTCAATGCAACTGACTGACCCTCCGGTGAACTTTCCGGGAGACGAAGAAATCGTTCCAAGGAGCAAAGGTCAGCCATCATGCTGGTCACAAATGAAAATCAAATTATTCATGCAAGAAGGGATGGTTCCCTCTGTGCTGCTGGCTTCAAAACCAAATAACGTCAAACTCTGAAAATAGTACTTACAAGATATGTTAGTGGAACAAAGGGTAATTTGAGCTGCTTTGTGTCACAGTGATCAGAGTTAGAAGTATTGTATTAAGCTGGGCTACTACATGGCTATTTAATAGTTTGACCCACAACAGTTCAGATTGTAGTCTTATAACACTCCTTAGACAGGATTTGTTTCCAAACTGGGAAAGGCAATAACCAGCCTGATCGCTCCAATTAATAATGGGAAAGATCCCTGAAACAGAGACAACAAAGCTGTTCTGGGGGCTTCCCTGTGATCAGTTGACGCAATCCTTTTCTTCTTAAAGAAGACAGCAGACATTCTTGTGGCACTCTTCTGATTTATTAACTAAACTGCCTGTGTGCATCCACCCAAACAACACACAAATCTGTGGTGTGTCAGTGTGATGGGCATTTCTTCAAACACAGACTCAGACCTTAACTTCTCATCCTGCAGACTGGCTAGACTTGCCAAAAAGTAAATACTAGTTTATACCTCAGCAAAGCGTGGTTCCACAGAAAATACACACTAGACCTCTTGGGCACAAACACCCTGGTACATTTTATGATCACACCTGCTTAGAAGCACTTTGCTGCAATCTCTCATAAGCAAATGCAAATAAAGTCATCATCTCCAACGATCAAAATGTTAATTCATCACCAGTAAGGCCCGCGGAGCAGAAAGTTGGCCTCAAGCAAATTTATTGGCCTCTTTGAAAGTGGATGAAAATGGGGCTCTGAACAAAACCCGCTATTAGAGTGTAGACTTTAAATTGAGACTTCAAAAGAAAGCAAACATCCTGGCATCATTGGCTTGGATAACATCCTTGTTAACAGCCTAAGACTATATGCAGCCTATAAATGCCAAAAGTGTAGGTGAGGAGAGAAGAAAAGGACTGAGGAAGTAAAAAGAATTCTGGCAAAATACAATAGCAACATTCGCCTTGTTATCAATTAAAAAGAGGCAAGTGGCTCGAGTGCTATTTCCTTCATCTCTCCCTGAAACTTTGCATGTTATTACTACAAAGCATCCGACAGTGATCTCTTCTTCCAAGCCTTTCTTTCTCTGCATACAAAGCGGCAATAACTAACCTTCGAACAATCGACCCCAACAATGGGGAACCTTGTATTTACTCAGGAAATGATTTAAACTTTGGGTCGGTCACACTGTCATGGCTGAAAAATGCTTTGATTTTTCTGCTGTTAGAGGAGCTAAAATTTCCAAGCTTGGTTAGCAAATGAAACATAAGAATCTTCATCCGCCTAGGTAAAGTAGTGATTGCAATTTTATGTTACATTCTTCCTGAGATCTCATCAGAGATTCTTCTGATGAAATCAGCTGACAAATTATCGAGATTTTGCGTGTTGCTTTGTACCGGCATACTGTAACTGTGAACAAATGTGAGCAAATCTGCAACCCAGGCAACACCCAAATGTCAAATGCTTGTTGCTCAACTTCATTGAATTGCATTGGCAGGCCTTGGTGGCTCAGTCTGCCTTAGACCTAAGTGCAAGCCCAGTCAAACACAAATCATGTCATCCATCCACTCCACAGATGCTGCCTGACCCGTTGACCTACTCCAGCGCTATGTGTTTTGCTTAAGTCAAGAGTGTTTAATTGTTAGAATGAAGAAACAAAGAACTGTGGATCTGGGTTTATACCAAAGATAGACACAAAGTGCTAGAGTAACTCAACAGGTCAGACCGCATCTCTGTAGAAAAAGGATTGGTGACGTTTCGGGTTGGGACCCTCCTTCGGGTTGGGACCCTGAATGTAGGGGGTGGGTGGGAGGAAACCGGAGCACCCGGAGAAAACCTACGCAGGTCACGGCGAGAATGTAGCAACTCCGTGCAGACAGCACCCTGAGTTTCTGGCGCTGTAAGGCAGCAACTCTACCTCTGCACCACCATGCCACCTAACCAGGGACCTTCAACGTTCAATAAGCACAATACAAGTGCAAAAAATACCCCCTTAGTTATTAGTCCTTTGTGCAACCAAAGACAGTCCACAGAAGTTGATAGTTGAGGTTAGTGATGTGTAGTTTAAAGAGACTGATGATTATCGGGAAGAAGCTGTTTGTGAACCTGATGGTCATGGTTAACAGAGCCTGAGGTGAGCTGAAGGAAAGAGTCACTACCCAGCTTCCTGCCGGGCAAGGCTGGCATTTGAATGGTGCTGCCATCCATTTCAAAGGGGTTCAACAGTCTTGTGGAGACGGGTAAATGCAGGTCATAGTGTTAATTTCCTGTAAAATATTAATTTTAACGTTTTAATCCTTTGTCTGCATTTTAGCACATTGCTGGTTGTAGGATTATTTTCTTTTTTAATAGTTTTTACTTTAAATTTATTTGAATACTACAAGTTGTCTCAGACAATCTTTTAAAAAGCAGTTCAAAAGCTTTTGACAAGTGTACTCCAAAGATGTACAGGTGTGCAGACTAATTGTCTTGGTATAATTGTAAATTGTCCCTAGTGCGTGTAGGAGAGTGCTAGTGTACGGGGATCGCTGGTCGGCACGAACGTGGTAGGTCGAAGGGCCTGTTTCCATGCTGTATCTCTAAATTAAACTAAACAATCAGAGATGATCAGGGTGTTCCAGGAATAGAGACTCATTGCTTTGTGGGCCAAGAAAAGTACTTGCACAAGAGCACATCCTAAGTCCCCAGACTCATGGCCCAACATGAAGGTCTGGTCGGACTTCCCTGCTTTGGATGAAGAGAGAAAAAAGAACTAGCCCCGTATTTCAAAAGGCAGCATAGCAACGCAGCCAGTAGAGCTGCTGCCTCACAGCCACAGAGACCCAGGTTCAATCCTGACCTTGGGTGCTGTCTGTGCGGAGTTTGCACGTTCTCCCTGTGATCCCATGCGTTTCCTCCGGGTGCTCCAATTTCTTCCCACATCCCAAAGACAAGCGAGTTTGTAAGTGAATCAGCTTCCGTAATTTGCCCCTTTTGTGTAGGAAGTGGATGAGAAAATGGGGATAACATGGAACTAGTGTGAATGGATGATTGATGGTTGGCATGGCAGCAGTGGGCCATAGAGCCTGTTTTCAAACTGTATCTTTAACCTAAGCAATCTCACCTATTTTCACAACTACACCTCAGGTTGTGAATATTACACATGATGGGATGCAGCCGCAGGTTTACCAGTGTTACACCAAGCATCAAAGATTTCAATTATGAGAACAGCTCGCATGGAACTGGGCTTGCATTTCTTTGAGTATAGAAGATGGTCATCTAATTAACATTTTTAAGATGAAAAAAGCAATTGACAGGATTGATAAAGAGAAAGCATTGGGGCGGCAGCGGTAGAATTGTTGCCTTACTGTGCCGGAGATTCGAGTTCGATCCTGACTACAGATGCTGTCTGAATGGAGTTTGTATGTTCTCCTTCTGACCACGTGGGTTTTCACCAGATGCTCCGGTTTCCTCCCACACTCTAAAGATGTACAAGTTTGTAGGTAATTGGCTTCAGTAAAAATTGTAAATTTTTCCTAGTGGGTAGGATAGTGCTAGTGTGCAGGTTGATCGCTGATCGGCACAGACTTGGTGGGCCAAAGGGCCTGTTTCTGCGATGTATCTCGAAACTAAACTAAACTCTCCAAATTCTCTCTGGTGAGGGAGTCCAGGGCAAGGGTAAAAATTCAAGATCGGAAGAAAGCTATTCCAGAGCAATGTCAGGAAAGACTTCTTCAGGCAAAGGCACCTTTATTCTGCCTCAGCAACAGGACAGGCATCTGGAGCTTCACCAAATGTGAAAACTACAGTTAATGGATTAGTGTTTGAAAGGATAATGTGGAATATGCTGCCAGGGAAAAGGCAGCAGGACTCGAGACAGAAATAGGGTATGATTCAGCTAGATGGCAGAATGTGAGGGGCTGGTAGGTTTATAGAACTTAGAACAGTACAGAACAACAACAGGCCCTTTGACCCATAATGTCTGTGCCAAATGTGATGTCAAGACCATCTCTTATTCACCTGAACGTAATTCATCAACCTCCATTCCTAGCACATTCCTGTCTAGCCAAAAGCCTCTTAAATGCTACGATCGTATTTGCCTCAACAACCATCCACGGCAGCGCATTCCAGGCAATCACCACCCTCTGTGTAAAATAACGTGCCCCACACATCTCCTTTAAACTTTGCCCCTCTCACCTTCTTACGAGTGAAAGCTGCCCGCTTCTTAATCATTTCACCAAATGAAGCAGATGAGATGAAATATTCAACCAGTCAACAGGCACTTATGAGGCTATTGATGGAGCCCTTACATTTTAACAACACAGCCTCATAAAATTACCACTTTGGTGCCTGGATTCATATGAGTTCAGTGTGTGCAGGAGCATGCAAAAAGGGAGAGGGGCAAGCCAGGGCATTATCCTCCATAATAACCACCTACAAAAATCTATAACTTGATGTTATGGATGTGCACGCACACGTGCGCTGTGCATCATTAAGGGTGCACACGCAAGCCTCTCTAAGAGCCTGAACATTTATATTCTTCGCACGCCCCTGCTTGTGTAATGCATCAGAGAGTAGCTACTTCCTGTCGGACTCTCTTCTGTCAATAGATTCAGGAGAGTAAGAGAGAAAAACAGCAAAACAAGGGGGATAGAGACAAGGTTCCTTTTTGCACTGACTGGATTATTAAAAAATATAATTTGCATATACAAATAACCTTAGCTAAAAAGCAAACTATCTCATAAATTATGATGTTCTCTCATTATGCATTGAGTGCGAGCCATTTCATTTCTACCCTCAGCAGCCTCCACGTTTACTGGTGTTGTGTGAATTTGTGTACACGTAAATCTAGGTTTGTATATGCAGTATGCCTGTGAATGCATGTTGTTGTTTTTGCAATTGCACTTTAGTTACTGGTTCAACTTCATTGAATTAAGGAAACACTACAGACATGCTTCGGGCCAGGGAAGAGATGAATATTTGATGTCTACTTCAGATTTTTTTTTTTGCAGTGCTCCACTTATCACTTTGCTAGTCTTCCTGTGGCTCTAATAGGCGCAAGAGGAAGTCAGGGGAATATAAATCACAGATTAGACTGTCAGACACAAGCAGATTCCAAACAATTGGCACAGAAAGGGAAACAGGACTAACAGCAGATAGCCTTATCAGACATCAATGCAATATTTTCTTTGGTAGAAAAAGAAATTAAAAATACAGTATCTCGGACATTCACCTGCTTAATGTGGAAATTGGAATTCTTTGGGACTACACTAATTGTGGATCTTAAATAAGGTAAATAAATACTTTCCTTATTTCTGATATACACTGTTGGCGATTACCAAAGTAAGAGATTTCAGTTCAGTTTGTGTAATTTGATAACTACATAAAAGATGAAAATTCTCTTAACCAATAATGTTCATTAACATAGACAACTATCTGTTTATGTTGTCCCTCAAATGCAACATATTTTGTGTCACAATTTGCTTAGTAAAATAAACCTATTGACAAAGTTCAATATTAAAAACCTGTTACCTACACACATCTCTGCATGTGCCCCTGCAAAACTCCTAACTGTGGCACATATCTGTAACACACTATCATGTGAAACAAAGACAGATTTACAACCTGCATGTAGGTGCAATAAAGTCTGATCCTCTTTATTTATTGACTGGACTTTGTTAGAATGTAAACCCACTCCTCCCTGTCATTAAGACAGGAAGCAGATTGCTAAGAATATCATGGCTCTAAACCTCACAAAATCAGTAACATGGGCGAAACCATTCCCTTAATAGGAGTTTATAACCTATAGAGATTATTTATTCACCCTGCAAATGACTTAAAAGAGCGATGCTAAAGGCAATGGTTCGATGCTCACATGTACCTACGTACAGTGAAATTATCATTTTTGCACGCAGTTTAATGACAATCCTACTATACATTAGGCTCAATCATGCTAAGTAGAAGAGTGTAAGATAGTAATTTATAGATTATGTATTATAATTGAAATGCAATTAATAAACATAGATATTTTCAAAACAATTATACTGATTGTCATAAACCCAGACTGTTGCATTTCAAGAAATATTATAAATATGCTGCTATCAAACTGTACCAGCAGACAATGAAAGGCACCAGGCACAATTTCCTGTATTTTAAAACATGGAAACAATTACTAAATTGTCATTGGAAGCGACAATCGGAACAGAAACGAGAATGTCCATAACTCTTCATTATGTGCCGAAAATTATCCGTATCTATTTTCAAATGACTGAAATAAAACCTGTTCACCTGCGTGTGTAAGAAGGAACTGCAGATGCTGGTTTAAACAAAAGATAAACACAAAGTGCTGGAGTACCTCAGTGGGACAGGCAGCATCTCTGGAGAGAAGGAATTGGTGACATTTCGGGTCAAGACCCTTGGTGACCCGAAACATCACCCATTCCTTCTCTCCAGTGATGCTGCCTGCCGCGCTGAGTTACTCCAGCTTTTTGTGTGCATCTTCTGTTTACCTGAGTAGCAGTTTTGCGGCTGATAGAGGCACTACCTCAGCTCCAGTGAACCAAGTTCGATCCTGACCTTGGATACTGTCTGTGTGGAGTTTGCACGTTCTCCCTGTGACCGTATGGGTTTCTTCTGGGTGCTCTGGTTTCCTCGCATATCCTAAAGACCTGCAGGTTGATTGGCTAATTGGCCATTGTAAATTATCTCCAATTGGTGGATGAGTGGTGGTATCTGCTGGTAGTTGATAAGAGTGTGGGGAGAATTAAAAAAACAGGATTCATTTAGACAGGTACATGGATAGGACACGTTTAGAGAGATATGGGCCAAATGCAGGCAGGTGGGACTAGTGTAGATGGGACATATTGGCTGGCGTGGAGAAGTTGGGCTAAAGGACCTGTTTCCACACCATAAGACTTTGTGAAGAATGAGTGTAAATGCTGGTTGATGGTCAATGAGCTCAGTGGCTGAAGGACCTGTTTCCGTGCTGTATCTCTCCATAACTCTAAAGGGTTTACCCCAACCTCAAGTTACATTCATTTCATAAAAGAATACTACTTTTATTTAAATAATATGTTCTTGATATTATGATTTTCAAATTTTGTTTCACCCCTGGGGATCACATGAGTGGCAAGGGTGCCTGGTACAATGATAGGTTTGTGAACACAACCAAATATAACACTAATGAATGTGTGTATAGCCTCTGAGAATGTCTGAAGAGGTTTTGCACAGTTCTTGTTTTTTTTATTCTGATTAAAATGTATTTTCAGAATTAAAATAATAATTTTGTTACTGAGTCAATTTGATAAACTCAAATTGTGTTTTTATTGGATTCTTTTGGGAAGGACCTGGCTAAGAACATATTTCAATCATCTGCATCGTGGTAAATGATCTGACAATTAATCATGGCTACAATAACAGAGTACTTATGGACCACTTAATTCTAACATGTGCTGCAGTTAGGTACTTATCCCTTTAAATGCTGAGAAATATTCCTGTTGAAGGAACAGCAAAATATTTTGTCTACAAGGGCTATGACTCAGAGGTTGTTCTGCAGCTCCAGGCCAGCTAGGTTTCAACTGAGAGAACTGTTGTCAGAAACAATTTAAAAGGAAGCCTGGAATTTATATTGAACTTTTCATAAGCAAAGCATATGATAACAAATGAAATTATTTTCCAGGGTAGTTACTATTGCACCATGAGGAACATGCAAGCAGAATGTAGAAACAAGGAACTGCAGATGCTGGTTTACACAAATGGACACAGTGATGGAGCAACTCAGCGGTTCAGGATAGGCGACGCTTCAGGTCAGGACCCTTCTTCAGTCTGAAGACAAGTCTCAACCCGAAACGTCACCTGTCCCTGTTCTCCAGGGATACAGCCTGACCCCCTTGACTTACTCCAGCATTTTGTGTCCTTTATTATGCCTAGTTGACATAAATCTCCCAGAGTGACTAGAATGTCTGACCCAGTTGCCTGTCTACATTTCTTCCCACCCTGCTTTCTGTAAGGACTCCATCCTCCATTAGCTTGGAGGATGTGGAATCGACATGGGTAGAGCTGCGAAACACTAAGGGGCAGAAAACGCTAGTGGGAGTTGTGTACAGGCCACCTAACAGTAGTAGTGGAGTTGGGGATGGCATCAAACAGGAAATTAGAAATGCGTGCAACAAAGGTAAAACTGTTATAATGGGTGACTTCAATCTACATATAGATTGGGTGAATCAAATTGGCAGGGGTGCTGAGGAAGAGGATTTCTTGGATTGTATGCGGGATAGTTTTCTAAACCAACATGTAGAGGAACCAACGAGAGAGCAGGCTATTCTAGACTGGGTATTGAGTAATGAGGAAGGGTTAGTTAGCAGTCTTGTTCTGCGTGGCCCCTTGGGCAAGAGTGACCATAATATGGTTGAGTTCTTCATTAGGATGGAGAGTGACATTGTTAAGTCAGAAACAAGGGTTCTGAACTTAAAGAAAGGTAACTTTGAGGGTATGATACGTGAATTGGCCAAGATAGACTGGCAAGTGATTCTTAAAGGGTTGGCGGTGGATATGCAATGGAAGGCATTTAAAGACTGCATGGATGAACTACAACAATTGTTCATCCCAGTTTGGCAAAAGAATAAATCAGGGTATGTAGTGCATCCGTGGATTACAAGGGAAATCAGGGATAGTATAAAAACAAAAGATGAAGCATACAAATTAGCCAGAAAAAGCAGCTTACCTGAGGACTGGGAGAAATTCAGAGTCCAGCAGAGGAGGACAAAGGGCTTAATTAGGAAAGGGAAAATAGATTATGAAAGAAAACTGGCAGGGAACATAAAAACTGACTGCAAAAGTTTTTATAGATATGTGAAGAGAAAAAGGTTAGTTAAAACAAATGTAGGTCCCTTGCAGTCAAAAACTGGTGAATTGATCATGGGGAAGACATTCACTAAGGAAGACATAAATAATCTGCCGGAAATAGCAGGGGACCAGGGGTCAAATAAGATGGAGGAACTGAGTGAAATCCAGGTTAGCCGAGAAGTGGTGTTAGGTAAATTGAATGGATTAAAGGCCGATAAATCCCCAGGGCCAGATAGGCTGCATCCCAGAGTATTTAAGGAAGTAGCCCCAGAAATAGTGGATGCATTAGTGATAATTTTTCAAAACTCTTTAGATTCTGGAGTAGTTCCTGAGGATTGGAGGGTAGCTAATGTAACCCTACTTTTTAAAAAGGGAAGGAGAGAGAAAACGGGGAATTTCAGACCAATTAGTCTAACATCGGTAGTGGGGAAAATGCTAGAGTCAGTTATTAAAGATGGGATAGCAGCACATTTGGAAAGTGGTGAAATCATTGGACAAAGTCAGCATTGATTTATGAAAGGTAAATCATGTCTGATGAATCTTATAGAATTTTTCACGGATGTCGCTAGTAGAGTAGATAAGGAAAAAACAGTGGATGTGTTATATCTGGACTTTCAGAAGGCTTTCGATAAGATCCCACATAAGAGATTAGTATACAAACTTAAAGCACACGGTATTGGGGGTTCAGTATTGATGTGGATAGTGAACTGGCTGGCAAACAAGAAGCAAAGAGTAGGAGTAAACGGGTCCTTTTCAGAATGGCAGGCAATGACTAGTGGGGTACTGCAAGGCTCGGTGCTGGGAGCACAGCTATTTACAATATATATTAATGATCTGGATGAGGGAATTGAATGCAACATCTCCAAGTTTGCGGATGACACGAAGCTGGGGGGCAGTGTTAGCTGTGAGGAGGATGGTAGAAGGCTGCAAGGTGACTTGGATAGGTTGGGTGAGTGAGCAAATGCATGGCAGATGCAGTATAATGTGGATAAATGTGAGGTTATCCACTTTGGTGGCAAAAACAGGAAAGTAGACTATTATCTGATTGGTGGCTGATTAGGAAAAGGGGAGATGCAATGAGACCTGGGTGTCATGGTACACTAGTCATTGAAAGTAGGCATGCAGGTGCAGCAGGCAGTGAAGAAAGTGAATGGTATGTTGGCATTAATAGCAAAAGGATTTGAGTACAAGAGCAGGGAGGTTCTACTGCAGTTGTACAGGGTCTTGGTGAGGCCACACCTGGAGTATTGCGTACAGTTTTGGTCTCCTAATCTAAGGAAAGACATTCTTGCCATAGAGGGAGTACAGAGAAGGTTCACCAGACTGATTCCTGGGGTGGCAGGATTTGCATACGAAGAAAGACTGGATAGTCTCGACTTGTACTCGCTGGAAATTAGATGATTGAGGGGGATCTTATAGAGACTTATAAAATTCTTATGGGGGTGGACAGGCTAGATGCAGGAAGATTGTTCCCGATGTTGGGGAAGTCCAGAACAAGGGGCCACAGTTTAAGGATAAGGGGGAAGTCTTTTAGGACCGAGATGAGAAAATCATTTTTCACACAGTGGTGAATCTGTGGAATTCTCTGCCACAGAAGATAGTTGAGACCAGTTCATTGGCTATATTTAAGAGGGAGTTAGATGTGGCCCTTGTGGCTAAAGGGATCAGGGGGTATGGAGAGAAGGCAGGTACAGGATACTGAGTTGGATGATCAGCCATGATCATATTGAATGGCGGTGCAGGCTCGAAGGGCCGAATGGTTTACTCCTGCACCTATTTTCTATGTTTCTATGTTTCTATCCCCTGCTTCCTCCGTCTACGCTGCATCTGCACCCAGGATGAGGTGTTCCACACCAGGGCATCAGAGATGTCCTCATTCTTTAGGGAACGTGGGTTCCCCTCTTCTACCATAGATGAGGCTCTCGCCAGGGTCTCTTCTATACCCCGTGACTCTGCTCTCACTCCCCATCCCCCCACTCGTAACAAGGGCAGTCCCACTTGTCCTCACCTTCCAACCTACCAGCCGTCACATACAACAAATAATCCTCCAACATTTTCACCACCTCCAACGTGATCCCACCACTTGCCACATCTTCCCATCTCCTCCCCTGTCTGCTTTCTGCAGAGACCGGTCCCTCCATAACTCCCTGGTCAATTTGTCCCTTCCCACCCCCTCTCCGGGCACTTTCCCTTGCATCCCCAAGAAATGCTACACTTGTCGCTTTACCTCCCCCCTTGACTTCATTCATAGACCCAAACAGTCTTTCCAAGTGCGGCAGAGGTTCACCTGCACCTCCTCCAACCTCATCTATTGCATTCGCTGCTCTAAATGTCAATTGCTCTACATGGGTGAGACCAAGCGTAGGCTTGGCGATCGCTTCGCCGAACACCTCCGCTCGGTTCGCAATAACCAACCTGATCTCCCGGTGGCTCAGAACTTCAATCCCCCGCCCATTCTGAATCCGACCTTTCTGTCCTGGGCCTCCTCCATGGTCAGAGTGAGGACCACCGTAAATTCGAGTAGCAGCACCTCATATTTCGCTTGGTCAGTTTGCACACCAGCGGTATGAACATTGAACTCTAATTTCAGGTAGTCCTTAGTTTCTCCTCCCGTTCTCAGCTCTTCCTCAGCCCTCTGGCTCCACCTCTTCTGTTCTTCCTCCCCCCCCCCCCCCCACATCAGTCTGAAGAAGGGTTTCGACCCGAAACGTCGCCTATTTCCTTCGCTCCATCGATGCTGCCTCACATGCTGAGTTCTCCAGCATTTGTGTCTGCCTGTCCACTATAACTTATTTAACAGGTATACTTGTGGCAAGCTTTAAATAAAGATATCTATTTACACTCTTAGCTATGAATGGCATACCAGTAGTGTACCAGGTAGGGAAACATTAAACAAGGAAACACTCAAACCAAATAATAATTTAAATGCCAACCAAATTTAGAATGTAAGAAACTAAAGAAAGATATTTTTCAGATGCTGAAATAAACTTGAGTCGATGGGTATATTTTTAAGGCAGAGATTGACAAGACTCTAGACTAGGAGGAGTGTCAGGGGTTATGGGGAGAAGGCAGGAGAATGGGCTTGAGAGGGAAAGGTAGATCAACCATGATTGAATGGTGGAGTAGACTTGGTGGGCCAAATGGCCTAATTCAGCTCCTATAACTTACAAACATGAAATTATAGAAAATACATCAATTTTCTTTTAGGGTGTTTCTTGTAGAAACGGGACAAACAACAGATGCTGGTTTACCAGAAAAGACTCAATGTGCTGAAGTAATTTGGCAGATCAGTCAGCCTCTCCGAAGAACATGGATAGGGTCCCAGTCTGGAGAAAGGTTCCCACCTGAAACCTCATTCTTTTTCAACTTGTTTTTAAATGATAACTTGATAACTTGATGTTTTAGAGTTTTTACATGAGAATAACTCATGCTGGTGTTCATTGGAGATTGCCAGAGGGAAGGCTGGAAGTGGTGGTGGCATGGTGGCGCCATGGTAGAGTTGCTGCCTTGCAGCGCCAGACATCCGGCTTCGATTCGGACTATGGGTGTTGTCTGTACGGAGTTTGCATGTTCTCCCTGTGCCCGCGTGGGTTTTCTCCAGAGGCTCTGGTAGTCACCCACATGCCAAAGAAGTGCGGGCTTGTAGGTGAAGTAGCTTTGGTAAAATAAACTGCGCATTATCTCTAGTGTGTAGGATAGTGCTGGTGTACAGGGTGTTCGCCAAAGGGTCTGTTTCCGTGCGGTATCTTTTGTAACTTTGTCGATGCCAGAAACATGGTGACACTGTGTTCTGCCTGGGTGAGGTTTTACAGGGTTGTAGGCAAATCAAAGCATTTCACTGTACCTAAGCACAGATGATAATAAAGTATAATTGAAACATTAAATTGAAACAAGGGATAATTGTGGTAGGCATTTACTGATACCAGTGGTGGTACAATTTGTGTTCATGTTTCAGCACAGCTTTTTAGGCAAAGTCTGGTTTCAGTAGTTTTGGCATTTAATGTACGAGTGCGTTCCCAGCTTAAGATTGGCATAGATACAGAGGAAAACAGAAGATAGACACAAAATGCTGGAGTAACTCAGCGGGGCAGGCAGCACCTCTGGAGAGAAGGAATAGGTGACATTTCAAGATGCTGCCTGACCCACTGTGTTACTCCAGCATTTTGTGACTATCTTCGGTGCAAACCAGCATCTGCACTTCCTTCGTGCACGGAGGAAATCAGAACTCTTCTCGTTCCACCTCATGCTCCGTGCAACTGGTTAATACAATGAGGGCAGTATACTGCCAGAGAAAGGGTTAAGTTGCTCATTCTGTCACCATTTAATACAAGGCAGAATCAGACTGCTGTAACCTGCCAGTGAACTCTGCAGTTAATATGATGAAGTTATGATTTTGTCATCAATCAGAGCGAGCCAAGAACTGACCAAATCTCAGAGCACTGCCTCGCAATCTAATTGTGTCAGGGATTCATCAGTTGCTGGAATAATCCATTTTTCCCCCACTGTCACCAGCCTCAGACAACTATATAACCTTACGTTATCAAATATATTCTATTATCCCATTTAACATGGAAGAAGATGAGGCCATTGGATTTTGCAAGGAAATATAATCTTGCATTCTGTCATTGCCTGCTTTTATTTATCAGACTCTAGTGTTGCATAAGGATGGCGTGTCGCTGCAGGGAATCAGATGAAAATTAGAATCCCATAAGGGAATTGCGTGAACTTTTGAACCAACATCAGACAACTTTAATTTGAATAGCTGCAAGTACAATGGGTCCCTTCACTGGAAACAGTGGAGGATGTGGTGGACAGAATCTTCGACAAATTGAAATTGTAAACAGTTTCTCTATGAACCCATAGATATCATACTGTAGAGTGCATTATGCAGTCTGATGATTAACAAAGATTGTGCAGAATGTAAAGCTGGCGATAAAAAATGTATTATCCTATCTCTTGCATGTATATCGGACACAGAACAACTATTTAAAACGCCAAACACTCTTCCAGTAACCAATTTCTTTACCAATGTACTTAATTAATTCCAAAAGTGCTATAAATATCAATTTCAAACTGAGTGTTTTCTACTTATTGAGTGAAAAATCATTACATTTTCATCGCCAGATGATGGCATGGTATGGACAGCTGAAGCTTCTGTGTGTTTAAAAATAATTATGCTTTGATTCGTCCTCATCATACCTTTAATTCATTTGTCCTTTGCACCTTTACATATCTCCAGTTTCTCTCTCCCCTGACTCTCAATCTGAAGAAAGGTCACGACCAGAAACTTCACCTATTCCTTTTCTCCAGAGATGCTGCCTGTCCCATTGAATTATTCCACCACTTTGCGTCTATCTTTTGTTTCCCTCTCAGCAGGGTGCAGAAGTACCAATATCACAAGATGTACGTGTAAGAAGGCTACAGGTCCGACATGTCACCTATTCCTTTTCTCCAGAGATGCTGCCTGCCCTGTTGAGTTACTCCAGCATTTTGGGCCTTTCGCAAGGTGTATTCCTGTTTAACCTCGTTGATTTACGTAATTCAATCTAGCCAATATATGCCCAACAGCTGAACAATTGTGTCTCCCAACAAACAGTGGGATTTGTCTCTATATTAAGTCCCCGCAACTAATGGGATGGGACCCTGGCTGTAAACGTGGCCGGCACAGGGGAGGAGTGAACATAGGAGGTAGACTGAGACACCAGAACACCAAATGCATGTGAAATGATTCCAACCTCTTCTGCTTTACATGGCAGCTAGCTTTATTGTATCTGAGCAGCCATTAGTCAGTCATTAGTCTGAAGAAGGGTCTCTACACACTCCTTCTCTCCAGAGATGCTGCCTGTCCCGTTGAGTTACTCCACCATTTTGTGTAAACCAGTATCTGCAGTTCCTTCCTGCACAGCCATTAATTTGAACATTTGTTTAGTTCAGTTTATCGTTTATTCTCACGTGACCCAAGGTACAGTGAAAAGCTTTTTTGTTGCGAGCTATCCAGTCAGCAGAAAGACTGTACATGATTACATCAAGCCACCCACAGTGTACAAAGGCAGGATAAAGAGAATAATGTTTTGTGCAAACTCCCTCCTCTCACTCAGCGGATTGGTGAGAAACCTAAGTCGCACACTTAGAGCATTGAGTATAGAAGTTGGGAGGTCATGTTGCAGTTACATAAGAGGTTGGCGAGGCCGCATTTAGAGTATGGTGTTCAGTTATGGACACCATGTTATAGGAAAGAATGTTGTCAGGTTGGAAAGGGTGCAAAGAAGATTTACGGGGATGTTGCCAGTACTCGAGGGCCTGAGCTATATGGAGAAGTTGAGCAGGCTGGGACTCTATTCTTTGGAGTGCAGAAGGGTGAGGGTTGATCTTATGGAAGTGTACAAAATCATGAGAAGAATGGATCGGGTAGACACACAGAGTCTCTTGCCCAGAGTATGGCTATCGAGATCAAGAGGGCATAGGTTTAAGGTGAGGGGGGAAAAGGTTTAGTAAGAACAAAGGGTGGTGCGTATATGGAATGAACTGTAAGAGGAGGTGGTTGAGACAGTTCCAAATGCAACATTTAAGAAACATTTAGACGGGTACATGGATAGGACAGGTTTAGAGGGATGTGGGCCAAACTCAGGCAGGTGGGACTAGTGTAGATGGGGCATGTTGGTCAGTGTGGTCAAGTTGGGCCAAAGGACCTGTTTCCACTGTGTCACTCTCTGACTTCATGACAAAAATTCAACTCCACAGTAAATCGCTGCTGGATTAAAATTGAGCTGCGACTGTGCAGGTTTCTCGGTACTGGGGACACATTTAGTTATTTGGTTGATTGATTCATTGATTGAACGTTATCGCAAGGAAACAGGTGCTTCAGCCGACCTAGACAAGGGTCCCAACCCAACACCTCATCTATCCATTTTCTTCAGAACCACTGAGTTACCCCAGCATTTTGTGTCTATCTCCAAAGGATTAGTTCAGCTATGACGCACCGATAACTTCTTCTTGCGTTTGAGGCAGCAGAGGTTATGTAACACCCTCCAGATACTGTAGCCAGTTCAATGTGCTTTTGTCAAGGGGTCTACCCCTCCACCAGGGGGGTGGAGGACAGCGCAGTCGAAAATGATGTGCTGCACTGTTTGCTGGTCTGCTCCACACACGCAGGCTGCTGATGAACGCAGCCCCCAGCAATGCATGTTGGCGTTGGACCGTACAGAGCCGGTTCAGGGCGACCCACTCTTTGCGGGGCAGGTTCGAGCCGGGTGGGGCTGTGGTGTTCGGTGCAACAGTGAATTGAGGAGGTTGCAAAGTCTGTTCCCAGCTGGTTCTCCATGTTCCTAGTGTGTTGAAACCAGAGTCACAGAGGGTCGCTGCGTGACAGGAGAAAGGGTGATGAGATGACAGGCGTTGAGATCCCAGTTGCTGTGAGTCCTGTGCGAGGTGGTGCAAAGGATGTTTGACGTCTGATGGGGCCTTGCACACCAGGCTGTGGGTGGGGGAAGTACTCGCTGCAAAGCTTGGTGGTTGCGATACCTGCGAGCACTGGCAGAAGATCCATCGGAGTAGGGCGTAGGCAGCCATTGATGGTCTGCATGGTGTCGTTGAGGATGGCGTCTAGCTTGCTAGTATGAGCGCTGCAGCACCGTGCTGGGGTGGCGTACTCAGCGGCGCTGTGCACGAGTGCAAGAGCACTGGTTCGGAGAGTAGATGTCCTGGTGCCCCATGACGATCCAGCCAAGCAACGCAGGAGGTTGTTCCGCGTCGAGACTTTAGCACGGAGAGCTTCAAGGTGTTGCTTGTAGGTCAGCTGCCAATCTAGTTTCATCCCGAGGTATGTAGGAAATGGGTTATAGCGTAGAGGTGACCCATTGAGGATGACGGTTAGCTGGCGTTGAGCTTCCTTGTCGTTCGGGTGAAAGGCCGTTGTGGTGGTTTTTGCCACACTCAGTTGTTGTCTCCAGGTCTTAAGGTAGCACACGACAAGCTCCATATCCGCCGAGAGCACATCCTCTACGTTTGACCAACTCCTGTCCGAGTGCACTAGGGCCAGGTCATCAGTTTCTGAGGCGTCGCAGTCGGCTAGATTGTCCGTCGCTGGTCTTGAGTACAAAACTGCGCTTGGCAAGGATGTTGGCAAGGAACCGCACTAAATGGCGGTCAGGAAAGGTGCGGAGGAGCTTCAAGATCAGGCCCTGGTGCCACACTGTATCGTTGGCAGCGGCGAGGTCCACCATGTGACCCTTTTCAAAACTGTCTTTGATGTCATTGGTCAGCTTGACTATTTGGTCCGGCTTGTTCAGCGGGTAGTTGGGGGTTGACGATTGGATCGAGCCGGGCCAGGAGAAGTTGTTTGAGGAGCTTGTACGGGACACAGAGGAGTGAGATGGGCCGATAGTTCCTTGGGTCGTCCGCAGGCTTGTTTGGTTTTGGTAGCGCAATGACGGTGGCTTTCTGCCAGATCTTCGGAATGGACTGACCAATGAGGCAAGAGGAGTAGAACTCACGGAGCCAGACCTGGCATTTAGGACCGCAGCGTTTCAGGAATTCTGGGGGCATGTTATTAGGACCTTGGGCTTTTCCGCATTTCAATTGAGAGATGACAGAAGAGAGTTCTGCAGAGGAAAAGGGTGTTGACAGGACACCATCAGCGCCTGGAGTTTTCCGAAGATTAGTGGTTTCCTGTTTGACAGAGCGAGTGTGGTCCTTGTCCGTGTCTTTGAAGTGGCTGTTGGCCAGGAGCTGGTGGGCAATAGAGTTGGCCGTGACAGGGCAATGCTTTGGGCAGGTACTTCGACCAGTCAGGCGATTGAAGGTCTTCCAAGCCACCCTACAGGAGTGTGTGAAGTCGATTCTTTGGACTGTGTTCCCACCGCTCTCTGCGCTTCGTGTCGAGGCAGTTTGTCAGTTCCGTAGCCTTGGGGGCAGCCTCTTCGCCAGGTTCAGCATACAGGAATGCGTCATAGCATGCGTCACACTCTGCGTCCCATGAAGGGATGTACCGGCGATGATAGCCGCGAGGAATGGAACTCTTCGCTGCCCTGATGAGGAGTTTGCAGAAGGCTGAGTAGGCTTTGCCCAGACTGGTGGAGGTGGGGGTGGGAAGGCTGTGGATCCAGAAGTCCACCAGACTTGTGAACTGGTCCCAGCTGGCCTTGCGGAAATTCCACCTCTTCGCAGGTTTGGTTATAACCATCTTCCAGCCGTGTGGATTCAGCTCTGGATTACAGCATCTGCAGTCTCTTGCACCTCCAGTCACAAAATAATAGGACAAGACTGACATTTACACGGTTTTTAATTTGTGTGCTCGTCGCAAATATTGCATATACATGTGGGCACAAGAACAAGAAATTATGAAAGTACAGTACAGAGCCTATTGATAGTTTATTTAATGGAATGTCTTAACATACTTCGAGGAAACATAAAACTGAAGCTGGTATCAAACAACATAAGTATAAAGAGATCATGGTTGGAGCAGGGAAGAGATGTAGGGAGATGGAAAGGTTTTGATGTGGAATCTTAGATCTATCCCCCTTGCCAGCTGAAGGTAAGCAGACAAGAGACCAGAAGCCAGATATATGGTGGGCTGTGAAAGGGCTGGGGTCACAAAGACTGGGAGGAGTGAGGCCGCAGAGGAATTTGAAACTAGTTTTAAGAATTGAGGCTTTGCATAGCTCAGTGTCAGTATGCAGAGCGATAATGGGTAAACTAGACAGAGAGTGGCAGGAATAACAGAATCTTAATTGTTTTAAAACCTACAAAAGTTAGAATGCACATGGTCACCTAGGTGTGACTTGAGATGCTAAGATTTAGAGGTTTCAAAATTCACAGAGTGGAGAGTTGAAGGGTGTTTAATTGTCCTGTGTATCGACAACAGAACCATGAGATTCTTACTTGCAGCAGCATAACAGCCCTGTAAACACAACCCACATGGAGAATATGTGTAGGAGGGAACTGCACATGGACACAAAATGCTGGAGTAACTCAGCAGGTCAGGCAGCATCTCTGGAGAAAAGGAATATGTGACGTTTCAGGTCGAGACCCTTCTTCAGACTGAGTGATAGACACAAAATGTGTGAGTAACTCAGCGGGTCAGCCAGCCAGAGATGCTGCCCGTCCCACTGAGTTACTCCAGCATTTTGTGTCTACAGTGTAAACCAGCATCTGCAGTTCCTTCCTACACAAGGAACTGAAGAACAGTTCCAAGCCAAAATGTCACATGTCCCTTTTCTCCATAGATACTGCCTGACCTGCTGAGTTACTCCAGCACTTTGTGTCTATACAAATAGATAATATATAAAAACACAAAATTCAATAAATTAATAACAACAATACCAGTGCAAAAAAAAGGGATGTATCCATGAAAAAATGTAAGGTATCCATGGAACCGGATGTAGACTTCCACAATAACTGCAATAACAACTTTCACCAGGATCACTTTGAAGGATTTTGAAAAGAGGCTAGTGGAAGAGAGGGAGTCAATGTGATTTTGATTTGAGGGGGATATGAAAAGTGGAATTGAAACGCATGGGTACATGGTTGAGTGCATCAGATCTGGTGGTGAACTGCCATCATTTAAACGTCTTCTTTTGTATTTAAAAGGACAAACCTGAAGCTCACACAATGTCTTAGCAAAGTGAAAAGAGGGAACTGTTTTTAATGGGACCTGGGGAAATGATGTAACTTATATTTGTCAGCGATGTGAACAGGAATGACTAGGGGAAATATTGCTGTAAATGGAGAGAGTTGCAAATAAGTGATCAGAGATAGCCTTGTAATTGAAATAATAGTCACGCCATGCCATTTGAGATGTCAATGTCATGTAAATGGCTGGGACTATGGGCGGGATTATTTCTGTTAGAGAGAGATCAAGAGAGGATGGAGCTGTTGTTGACTGATGGGAGAATGATGAATTAGGAGTGGGTCTACAAGGTTAATTCCTGGGATGGCGGGACTGCCATATGCTGAGAGAATGGAGCGGCTGGGCTTGTACACTCTGGAGTTTAGAAGGATGAGAGGGAATCTCATTGAAACATATAAGATTGTTAAGGGTTTGGACACGCTAGAGGCAGGAAACATGTTCCCAATGTTGGGGGAGTCCAGAATCAGGGGCCACAGTTTAAGAATAAGGAATAAGACATTTAGAACGGAGACGAGGAAAAACTTTTTCTCACAGAGAGTTGTGAGTCTGTGGAATTCTCTGCCTCAGAGGGCGGTGGATGCAGGTTCTCTGGATGCTTTCAAGAGAGACCTAGGGCTCTTAAAAATAGCGGAGTCAGGGGATATGGGGAGATGGCAGGAACGGGGTACTGATTGGGGATGATCAGCCATGATCACGTTGAATGGTGGTGCTGGTTCGAAGGGCCAAATGGCCTACTCCTGCACCTATTGTCTATTGTCTATTGTTTTAGAAATTTGGTAATAAACCATAAATTATAGTAGGCAAATATATCAATAAAGAGGATGGTTTGAAAAAAAATAACTGGAGAAAGGGACAAATCGTTTGAAATAGAAATGATAAACTCACGTGTGGGCCAGAAAATGTTTTGTTCAATAAGTCTTTGATGTTTCCATGGAGTACTTAGACCAATGGGACAACATACTTCACTTTTGGCTCTGTGATCCATTTACACCCAGCTATGCAACAAACCTGGAGAAAAAGAATAGGTGACATTTCGGGTCGGTATCCTTCTTCAGACTGTCTGAGGTAGGGTTCTGACCCAAATCGTCACCTATTATTTTCTCTAGAGATGCTGCCTGACCCTGAGAGTTACTCCAGCATTTTGTGTTTATCTTCGGTATAAACCAACATCTGCAGTTCCTTCCTACACACTATTTAACAAACCTTCTCTACCTGCTGCCTGTGAGGTTTGTGTATAAGACCCATTCAGGCCAGAACTTAGTGATCGCCGATCAGTGTTGTACAGTAACCCACAATGATGCTACCAATATTTTAGTCACACTTAATGATCTCATTTAGAAGTAGGTTTGCAGTGCAGTGTATGGCATGTTCTTCTGTAGCGGGAACTCCTGAATCTCATTTAATCGGAACAATATTCTGTCTGTCCATGTTATATATGACCCGCTGAGTTACTCCAGCATTTTATGTTCTATGCAACATTCCAACATTAGCAGTTCCTTGTGCCTTCTTTATCTATCTCATGAGATTGACATTGATTAGAAAAAAACTAGAAACAGCGCCCCAGCCACATAACTAACCAAATTCATCTTGAGTGGCACACAGCATTTAAACAATAATGTTTTCAGTATGATATCAGACAGGATAATCTGTTATATTTTTTGTGGACTGCTCCTACTTCTTCTGTTGTAAAAGAACCCAATAAAAATCTTTTCTTGTAAGAATAGGAATTCTAAATGCCAAAGCCCAGAATGAATCTGCACTATTTCACAAACACACACTATCTTCAGACATTATCTTCCCATTCCATATTTTCATGCCCATTTGAAATGTTTGGAGCCTATCATCTAAATCTTCATTTCAAAACCCACTTGTCATAGCTCCAGCTGTAAAGTGTACGCTTATATAATAAAACATGTGCTCCCCGTGCAATATTCACCTCCGTTACCACCCGCTCAGGAAGCCAGAGAGCTCTGTGTAATTTCAGCAAGAAAACATAGGCTGAACGATAGATAGACACAAAAAGCTGGGGCAACTCAGCGGGGCAGGCAGCATCTCTGGAGAGGAGGAATGGGTGATGTTTCGGGTTGAGACCCTTCTTCATATATTTGCAGGTGAACCCCAACCATCATGACCTTCATACCTTATATTGCTCACCTCTGGGAATATAATTTCCATCTGAAAATACTGTCATCATCTCACCAAATGATAAAAACAGAGTTGTTAGTATAGACAAGACAGATATATCTAATATTGAAGCAGAAAAAAATCCTTTAGACTAGAGATACAGCATAGAAAATGGGCCCTTTGGTCCACTGGGTCCGAGCTGACCAGTGATCACCATGTACACTTGCACCATCCTACACACCAAGGACAATTTACAATTTCCAGAAGCCAGTTAACCTACAAACATGTCTTTAGAGTGTAGTAGGAAACCAGAACACCCTGAGAAAACCCACACGGTCATGGAGAGAACACAAGGGTTTTAGAGAAGGCACAATAATTGCACATTTGAAAAGTAGAGGTTTGGATAGTTCATCATTTTTATTTCAATTTTTGGCTCTTTTTTATTTTTTCTCCAAAGATTGATATCTTTGCCTCCTTTCATTTTCTACATGCTTTGGAGAACATGCAAACTCCATATAGACAGCACGTGTAGTCAGGATCGAACCCAGGTCTCTGGCGCTGTTAAGGCAGCAACTCTACTGCTGCGTCAATGCACACCTGTGCCACTTCCTATTGTTGTTAATATCATAACTTATGCTTTTGGATGCTTTTTTTAAGCCTGTAGCACCAATTATTTGACTAAATTAAACATGAAGTTAAAGTAAATTTTATCAGCTAGAAAGGACTGAGAAATGATGTACGGTCAACAAGCCAAAACCTTAACTCTATTTCTCTCTCCACAGATGCTGCCTAACTTGCTGAACATTTCAAACTTTTGTATGAAATATTCCGTATCTGCAGTTTTTCTTTGCTTTCCGTAAATTCATACCTGTTTGTTCTTACTTTGGCTTTCCATAATAAAGCAAGGGATATGGGGAGAAAGCAGGAACGGGATACTGATTTTGGATGATCAGCCATGATCGTATTGAATGGCGGTCCTGGCTCAAAGGGCCGAATGGCCTACTCCTGCACCTATTTTCTATGTTTCTGTTTCTATTTAAATTAGAATTCTATCTCAATAATAAGAATGGGCTTGATTTTTAAACTTACCTGTAAAACTTAATTCAGAAACACCTATGAGAATGGGGCGACACAGTGGTGCAGTGGTAGAGCCTTGTGGCACCAGTGACTCAGGTTTGATCCTGATCGCGGGTGTTGTCTGTACAGAGTTTGGGCATTCTCCCTGTGACCATGAGGGTTTTCTCCGGGTGCTCCGGTTTCCTCCCACATTCCAACGACGTGCAGGTTTGTAGGGTAATTGGTTTCTGTAATTTGACTCTAGTCTTTTAGGCAGAACTAGTGTACAGGGATTGCTGGTTGGTGCCAACTCAGTGGGCCGAAGGACCTGTTTCCACATTGTATGTCTAAACTAAATTAAACTCTAAACTAAAAATTAGAAAAAATATATCACATCTGATGTCTGCAATTAAAGTATTTTGAGTATGAAAATTAAATTAAATCTATTTTGAGTGTGAAAATTAAAATTATAATGATTGCATTAAATTACATGAGTAAAGAATACGCTTAATATGGTGAAAACTAAAACCAACTATAATGACCTAACTACTAAATTTTAAATAAAAATGTACACACAAAAGAATAATCATTTCAAGCAGGCTTTCTAGAAAGCTCAATGCAACATTTTTTTCTGTGATGCATTCTCCTTTTGAAAACATGATTTTTCATTTTCGACACTTCGCATACACTGTTTCCAGATTCCTGACTTCCATAAATATTATGCTTGCACATCATCATGTTAGTGCTATAACAATTTGCTGGAAACAATTTTCAGATACTTTGCCAAGACCTAGGTTATATAGTCGTTGACATTACACTGTCATAGCAAACACATCATAAATCTTGCCTGGGTTTCAGATTTTTTTTTACAAACATTCTATGTTTCATCTGCTTGCTTTTTACTGCTTGGCAAATCTTGCATCTTACTCCCACTTCTTGTAACCATTTTCTGTGGTCATGAATTTGATTCAGTAACACGTTTATTGTGAATTTTGTTATGTGAGAACATAATAAATGGGAAAAAGGAGTCAGCTCTTTGAGTCATCAAGCCTGTTCTACTATTCAACAAGACTGTGGCTGATCTTTTACCTCAAACGCCCTCATTCTGCTCTATGCCCATATTTGTGGATTCCTTTAATATCTATCGATCTCTGGGTAAAACATTATCGATGACTGAATTTACATGATTCACCACTTCTGAATGATGTGTCTCTTCCTTTCTGTCTTAAATGATCTACCCTTTATTCCGAGTTTGTGACTGCCAGATCAAAAACCCTTAACCAGGGGAATATATTCCCCACAACTACCCTAATGAGCCTTCATACGTTTTTGTCCATTACGGTGAAGTCACCTTTCTTTCTTTGAGCTCTGGACAATAGAGTCTTGGTCTATTCAATCTCTCCTTATACGACAGACCTGCATTGCCCAAATCACTTTGTTGAATCTTAACGGGATGTTCTACGTCATTAACAAATATACTGTTTGGAGATAAGATAACCAAAATTGTATGCATTACTCCAGGCGTGGTCTCACAAAGACCCTATGTAATAGTAAAAAGGCATCTTTACGCTTGTACACAAATCTTTAGAGATAAAGTGTGCAACCAGGCCCTTTGGCCTACCGGGTCGCGTCGACTGTCAATCATCTCCTACACTAAAACTATCCTACACACTAAAGACAATTTACAATTTACAGAAGCCAATTAACCTATAAAACTGTACGTCTTTGAAGTGTGGGAGGAAACCAGAGCACCCGAAGAAAACCCTCAAGGTCACAGGGAGAATGAACAAGCTCTGTACAGACAGCACCCATAGACAGGATTGAAACCCGGTTTCTGGCACTGTAAGGCAGCGACTCTACCTATGCTCAAAAGACAATAAGACAAAAAGAAATAGCAAAATAAAATATTTTAGTAATAACGACCAAAGCACCATTAGCCTTCCAAGATGCTTGAAACACGTACACATTAGATTTCAATGACTTCTGTACAAGGACATCCAAGTGCTTTTGCACATCAATGTTTGGCAGTGTCTCCTCATTTGCAAAAGCAAACTGCTCTCCCTTTCACTATCTGTCAATATTTAGTATGCTGCAATTTGAAAGAGTTAACATGCTACAGGGGAATGTAGAGCATGAATTAATTGTAATTGGATATTCCGACAAATTCTCATTCTCTTCTTCATCTACTTGGCGTGCTGCCTATATGAGAGCCATGGGAATCTATTCACATGCGTCTTCTCTCACTGGTGACTTATGAGGCACTCTGCGGCAGTTAAGACAAATCAGATACACAGCCGTATTTGTATTAAGGATGATGTAAATTTATTGGAATACTTTGCCCTTATTTTACAGTGTTGCTGTTGTAATTGAAGGACTATAACCACACGAGTAGTGGAATCTTTTCACAATTACTCTCATCGTTTAGATAAGAACGAACAAGTTCATTGGAAAATGAGACTATTTTGCAGGCAAAGTACTAAAATATTTGATATCTCGTCTGGGTCATGAATATGTTCAGAAAGCACTGAAATATTGCCCTGTCTACACCAGAGGTCTGTTTTCACCCTCCAGTGGTTTTGTTGCAATTCTTTTGAGGAATCATAGCCTGCAGGGGGGAGTACTGTTACAGAAATAAAAGTGTTTCGCTTTCTTTTATATTTATTTAAGTGAACTAGGGTTTAAAACAGAATTGCATCTTTATTTAGAACACAAACCACATTTTCTCAATCTCTACCAGGCAATGATTCTAATCAAAAATTAAGTGTTTTGATGTGGGGATGTTGAGATATGAATGAAGGATAATTAAAATGTTAATTAGTGCAGTATTTATCATTCTGACATGTAATTCCAGATGTTATTAAATTCACTGAGCCTGTTAGGATAGAAAATTCAAGTTCTACCAACTATTATCAAGTTGCCTACAAAATGTGACAAATTTGTTACTCCTATTTAAGCTTAGGTTTATTCTTGTCATGTCTACAAAGAAGAAGGGTTTCGACCCAAGATATCGCCTATTCCTTTACTCCAGAGATCCTGCCTGACCTGTTGAGTTACTCTCGCATTTTGTGTCTATCTACTATGAAATGCTTGTGTTTGCATGCTATCCAAATCAGATAATACTATACATGAATATAATGAAGCCAAACTGAAGTACAAAAGGTAAAGTGGGGAGAGAGATACAGGGTACAGAAACATAGTTCTCAGCATTGTAGTGTAACAGTTCCAGAGAAAAGGTCCAGTGTCTACAATGCGGTAGGTTGGAGAATCGGGACTGTACCCTAGCTTAGGAAAAGACCATTCAGAACTCTGATAACAGAGAGGAAGACTGTGTAGAAACACGGAACTGCAGATGATGGTTTATACCAAAGATAGATACCAAGTGCTGGAGTAACTCAACGGGTCAGGCAGCAACTCTGGAGAAAAATGATGGGTGACATTTTGGGTCGGGACCCTTCTTCAGACTCAGACAATATTCTGAGTTTGGAGGTCTTTGAAGCTTCTGTATCTTCTGCCCTATGGTAGTAAGGAGAAGGAGGAATGACTGGGTGGGAAATGTCTTGATTGTGTGTTGGAAGGGACTACAAATGCTGGTTTTACCAAAGAGAGACACAAACTACTGGAGTAGCTCAGGTTGGAACTCTTCTTCAGATTAATCTTTGATTATGTTGGCTACTTTCATGAGGTGGTGTGAAGTGTAGATGGAATCAATGGTGGTGAGTCTGGCTTGTGTCGTGGAATGGACTGCATCCACAACTCTTTAATTTCTTGGTGCCTTGGGTAGAGCTGATCGCAAACCAAGCTGTGATGCAACCCGATGATATGCTTTCAACAGAGCATCTATAGAGGTTTGTAAGAGTCGACAGAGACAAGTCTCCTGATGGAGTAGAGGCGATGGCGAGCTTTAATGTGGTCAGTATTTTGCCTTCATGAAATGTCTTAGCATAAAGGATGAACCTGGGGATAAATACTTCTGTGCTAAAACTTATCAGAGAAAGTGGAAATATAAACTGAAAATACTGGAAATGCTTGGTGGGCCAAAAGGTTGGAACAGAGTGAGGGAAATAGGGTTTAGTTTAGGTTTGTTTAGAGATACAGTGCGGAGACAGTCCCTTTGGCCCACCGAGTCCATGCCAACCAGCAATCCCCACACACTAACACTATCCTACACACACTAGTGAATAATTACATTTTACCGAAGCCAATTCGCCTATAAATCTCTACGTCATTGGAGTGTGGGAGGAAATCGGAGCTCCCGGAGAAAACCCACGCAGGTCACGGGGAGAACGTACAGACTCTATATAGACAGCACCCATAGTCAGGATTGAACCTGGGTCTCTGGCGCTGTGAAGCAGCAACTCTGCCGCTGTGCCACCCTGCCACCCCTAAGTTGATGCTTTATGTCCAGAACATATTCTCAAAGTAAGAGACAAGCATAACAGAATGTGTTTAATGTTCAGATGTTTGAACTGGTGCAGATTGGAATGATTCAATGGAGAGAGAGTGTTTGGAAAAATAAACATAAACAAAGTGATCTTGGAATGCACACGTGTAAATTTGTAAAATTGACACATCTAGTTGGCGATGAAGCGAAAATATTGTATGGATAGTACTGGTCTTAGAAAAGGTGGAAAAGAATATTAATGTAAAACGATTACTGGTTACTGTTTAGAAACATAGAAACATAGAAAATAGGTGTAGGAGTAGGCCATTCGGCCCTTCGAGCCATCACCGCCATTCAATACGATCATGGCTGATCATCCAACTCAGTATCCTGTACCTGCCTTCTCTCCATACCCCCTGATCCCTTTAGCCACATGGGCCACATCTAACTCATCTAAATATAGCTAATGAACTGGCCTCAAGTACCTTCTGTGGCAGAGAATTCCAGACACTCACCACTCTCTGTGTGAAAAATGTTTTCCTCATCTCGGTCCTAAAGGAATTCCCCCTTATCCTTAAACTGTGACCCCTTGTTCTGGACCTCCCCAACATCGGGAACAATCTTCCTGCGTCTAGCCTGTCCAACCCCTAAAGAATTTTGTAAGTTTCTATAAGATCCCCCCTCAATCTTCTAAATTCTAGCGAGTACAAGCCAAGTCTATCCAGTCTTTCCTCATATGAAAGTCCTGACATCCCAGAAATTAGTTTGGTGAACCTTCTCTGTACCCCCTCTATGGCAAGAATGTCTTTCCTCAGATTTGGAGACCAAAACTGTACGCAATACTCCAGGTGTGGTCGCACCAAAACCCTGTACAACTGCAGTAGAACCTCCCTGCTCCTATACTCAAATCCTTTACTGTTTACTGATACTGACTACTATACTTTACTGTTTACTGTTACTGATTACTGTTTTACATGATAAACTGGTTAGGCCTCAGCTGGATTATGGAGTCATGGAGGTACGGAGTAGTTGGGCCCTTTAGCCCAACTAGTCCATCTTGACCAAGTTGCCTGTCTCAGCTCGCCTCACTAGCCTGCACCGGTCCCCAATGCCCACAAACCTTTTCCTATGAATTGGATACCTATCCAGGTGTCTTTACAGTGATCTTGTAGATCCATACAGCATGGAAACAGGTTCTTCAGCCTACCTCATTCACACCGACCAAGATACCTCATCTGTGCTGGTCCCATTTGTCCATATTTAACCCCTATCCCTCTAAACCTTTCCTTCCATGTAGCTGTCCAGGTATCTTTTCAGTGCTGTTGTAGTCATACAGCATGGAAACAGGCCCAACTCATTCATGCCGACCAAGAGGCTCAGAATACCGACAAAATAGATGCAATTCAAAAACTGCACCTATTACTTCGGAAAAATGCAGCACCTGGACACCACACTGAGAAGACAAAGAATATGATATTGGATCAATATACTTTATAGCATAATACATGCCATGCAAAATCTGTGCACCCCACACAGGCAAAAGTTATCATAAGAACAGTGCAGAAAAAGTATAATGATTCCTACATTTATATGTCCAGATAACATAAGAACCTTATACACCAGGCACATGAAACATGCAGTAGATAATTAATATATAGCAGAAGTAAGATGGGGTAAACACATTAGACTGGAGAACTGAAGAGGGGGAAGCTGGTGACAGCAGTTGCGAGGAACAAGGTTGGTAGGAAAGTGAACTGGAGTCTTAACCTCAGCACCCTCATGGTTGGCTGCAGGAGGCGCAACCGGGGCGAGCAGAGGAACGTTGGTTCTCTGAACAATCCCGGGGCTCACCTGGATCCTGTGCTGCTCCATAAAACCTAGCGCGCAGATCAGCCTTTGGGCACGGCGCCAAATCTGGCAACTCAAGAAGAATTTCACTGTGTTTTGCATATGTGACAACTATTGAAATATTGATTATTGAACATGCTGTGAAAGACCCAACAAACAAGTGCATTGCTGTCAAATAGCAAGAACATCAAGAACAATTTGTCTTTTGATTATGTATTTAGCATAATAATGTAACAAGGAACTCCATGGGAGGCTTGTCAAATAAAAATGTGTAACAACTCATAAAATTGAAGAAAAGTTTTGTTTGGGATCTCACAAGACAAGAGTGATTTATTGTTTATATCATCTAAAAACAGCTAAAGTTGTGACTGTTAGAGATGAAATTATTAAAGCTGATGTTATGTAAGAAGCTAGTATTTATTGGGTTTTAAAGAACTGAAGGCCTGGAAGGGTTTTGGGAATAGAAAGGAGTTTGAAAATAAAGATTTTCTATAATTGAAAAATGATTTAACCAGATGTCAGTGAACATTCAGTCAACACAGGATGGTTGGTAAAGTTGAGATAAAAATAGCAAAGTTTTACGCAAAAATACAAGGAACTGCAGCTGTTGGTTTACTACAAAAGAAATAAAGTGATCATGGCTGATCATCCACAATCAGTACCCCATTTCTGTCTTCTTCCCATGTCCCTTGATTCTGCTAGCCCTCAGAGCTCTATCTTTTGAATGCATCCAGTGAATCGGCCTTCACTGCCTTCTGAGGCAGAGAATTCCACAAATTCACAACTCTCTGCGTGAAAAAGTTTTTCTTCATCTCAGTTCTAAATAGCCTAACCCTTATTCTTAAACTATGGCCCCTGGTTCTGGACTCCCCCAACATTGGGAACATGCATCTAGCATATCCAATCCCTTAATAATTTTATATGTTTCTAGATCCCCTCTCATTCTTCTACATTCCAGTGATGGGGCTAGGACCAGCTTGGATGACTCAAGCCTTGAGAAATATAAGCAAACCTGCTGAACCATTGGTAGAATGGTTTGGTGCTTTAAATGTGTGGACTTATCAATATTGTACCAATTTCAAGATCACTTCAGGCTCAACCTAGATCTGGAGATGATGAACAGATGATGATACGAAAGAGGATGTACTTCCTGCGGCAGCTGAGGAAGCACAATCTGCCACAGGCAATGATGGTCCAATTCTACACGGCCATCCTAGAGTCTGTCCTCACCTTCTCCATCATGGTCTGGTTTGGCTCGGCCACCAAGCACGACATCCAGAGGCTGCAGCGAATCGTCAGATCAACTGAGAAGGTTATTGGCTGCAACCTTCCCTCCAGTGACGAACTGTACACTGCAAGCGGGTAAGATCATCTCCTACCCCTCTCACCCTGGCCACAGACTCTTTGAATCACTTCCTTCTGGAAGGCGAATCCGGACTGTCAAAGCTGCCACAGCCAGATATAAAAACAGCTTTTTTCCACGAGTAGTAGCTCTACTCAATAACCAAAAATCTGTAGCGTCTTTTTGTTCTGGTATTTTTTTAAATTCACATGTTTAATCAATAATGTTTTATTATTACTGTCTAATGTTTTATGTGTCATTCCTAACTGTCACTTTATGTCATGTTGTCACTTGCGGTCGGAGCACCAAGGCAAATTCCTTGTATGTGAATACTTGGCCAATGAACTTATTCATTCATTCATTCATTCAAGAGGCAACTTGGTTGGTGTGGATGAACTGGGTTGAAGGGCCTGTTTCTCTGGTGTATACTTCCATGTTATGTATACAGATGTTATGTAAGAAGCTACTTCATAGCAGAAGGATTTGAGTATAGGAGCAGGGAGGTTCTACTGCAGTTGTACAGGGTTTTGGTAAGACCACACCTGGAGTATTGCGTACAGTTTTGGTCTCCAAATCTGAGGAAAGACATTCTTGCCATAGAGGGGGTACAGAGAAGGTTCACCAGACTGATCCCTGGGATGTCAGGACTTTCATATGAGGAAAGACTGTATAGACTCGGCTTGTACTCGCTAGAATTTAGAAGATTGAGGGGGGATCTTATAGAAACTTATAAAATTCTTAAGGGGTTGAACAGGCTAGATGCAGGAAGATTGTTCCCGAACTTGTTCCAGAACAAGGGGTCACAGTTTAAGGATAAGGGGGAAGTCTTTTAGGACCGAGATGAGAAAAACATTATTCACACAGAGAGTGGTGAGTCTCTGGAATTCTCTGCCACAGAAGGTAGTTGAGGCCAGTTCATTGGCTATATTTAAGAGGGGGTTAGATGTGGCCCTTGTGTCTAAAGGGATCAGGGGGGTATGGAGAGAAGGCAGGTACAGGATACTGTTGAATGATCAGCCATGATCATATTGAATGGCGGTGCAGGCTCGAAGGGCCGAATGGCCTACTCCTGCACCTATTTTCTATGTTTCTATGTTTCTATGTAACATTTAGGACTGGGAATCCATCGTATGTTGCCTCAAGCCTGTTTACTTTAGTTTTGTTTAGTTTAGAGATACAGCATGGAAATTGCCCCTTCGGCCCACAGAGTCCGCGCTGACCAGTGATCCTCAATTAACCTACAAACCCTATACATTCTGCAATCCTGTTCTGCCATTCAATATAATTATGGCTGATTTAATTAGAACCTTAACCCCACGATTCACATTGGATTGACACAATGGTGCAGCGATAGATCTTACAGTGCCAGAGACCCAGGTTAAATCCTCACTACAGATGCTATCTGTGCAGAGTTTGTACGTTCTCCCTGTGACCGCATGGACTTTCTCCAGGTGTTCTCGTTTCCCCCCACACTCCAAAGGCACATCTCTAAACTAAATTAAACTAAACTTAACGTTCAGGTTTGTAGGTTAATTAGCTTTGGTACAAAAAATTGTAAATAGGATAGTGCTAGTGTACGGGGTGACCGCTGGTCAGCGCGGACTCCGTGGGCCGAAGACCCCTGTTTCCACACTGAATCTCTAGAGTAAAGTAAACTAAAGTAAATGATTCCCATTAACATCTCATCTGTTTGCCTATCAAGAATTTCTCTGCCTCCGTCATAAAAAGATTAAAAGATTCTTCTTCCGCTGCGCTTTGAAGAGAAGAGAACCCCACAACACAATAGAGAAAAAATACCTCAGCTTTGTGATATTTCAATCTGGTCTCTTTTCACTCTTAAAGCCCTGTCCCACGGTACGAGTTCATTCCAACAGCTCTCCCGAGTTTGCCCTGATTCGAACTCGGAGATTTACGGTAATGGCCACTCGTCGGTACTCGGGGCTCTCGTGGACATTTTTGAACATGTTGAAAAATCTTCACAAGTCTTCCCAAGCTTACCTGCTGTTAGCGAGTCTTGGTGAGTACCTGCCGTTAGCATTACGAGCCACTAACAGACGTCCCCGAGCTCCGACATACCCCCTACGTTCATTCTCCGTGCTTACCACGAGTTTGATTTTTTTTAAACTCGTGAAAGCTCTTGGAATGAACTCGTACCGTGGGACAGGGCTATTACTAATTCCAGTAAAGGCAAACCTTTCTTCAGATATCAGTCCAGAAAATCTTCTCTAAAGTGCTTCCAAAAAGGAAACCAGTAAAGGGCAACATTATCTGGGTGTGGTCTCAGATAAATGAAGCACAACTTTCCTGTTCTAGTATTTAATCCTCCCCACTGTAAATCAAATCAGCTATAAGGTCACTACTGGTCACTTCCTCTTCTCCTCTCTCCCATCAGGCAAGAGGTTTGAAAATGCATACCTCCAAATTCAGAGAAGGTTTCTCCCTAAGATAGACACAGAATGCTGGAGTAACTCAGCAGGACAGGCAGCATCTCCGGAGAGAAGGAATGGGTGACGTTTCGGGTCGAGACCCTTCTTCATGGATGTGGTATATCTGGACTTCCAGAAGGCTTTCGACAAGGTCCCACATAAGAGATTAGTATACAAACTTAAAGCATACGGTATTAGGGGTTCAGTATTGATGTGGATAGAGAACTGGCTGGCAAACAGGAAGCAAAGAGTAGGAGTAAACGGGTCCTTTTCACAATGGCAGGCAGTAACTAGTGGGGTACCGCAGGGCTCAGTGCTGGGACCCCAGCTATTTACAATATATATTAATGATCTGGATGAGGGAATTGAAGGCAATATCTCCAAGTTTGCGGATGACACTAAGCTGGGGGGCAGTGTTCGCTGTGAGGAGGATGCAGGAGACTGCAAGGTGACTTGGATAGGCTGGGTGAGTGGGCAAATGTTTGGCAGATGCAGTATAATGTGGATAAATGTGAGGTTATCCACTTTGGTGGCAAAAACAGGAAAGCAGAATATTATTTAAATGGTGGCCGATTAGGAAAAGGGGAGATGCAGCGAGACCTGGGTGTCATGGTACACCAGTCATTGAAAGTAGGCATGCAGGTGCAGCAGGCAGTGAAAAAAGCGAATGGTATGTTAGCTTTCATAGCAAAAGGATTTGAGTACAGGAGCAGGGAGGTTCTACTTCAGTTGTACAGGGTCTTGGTGAGACCACACCTGGAGTATTGCGTGCAGTTTTGGTCTCCAAATCTGAGGAAGGACATTGTTGCCATAGAGGGAGTGCAGAGAAGGTTCACCAGACTGATTCCTGGGATGTCAGGACTGTCTTATGAAGAAAGACTGGATAGACTTGGTTTATACTCTCTGGAATTTAGGAGATTAAGAGGGGATCTTATAGAAACTTACAAAATTCTTAAGGGGTTGGACAGGCTAGATGCAGGAAGATTGTTCCCGATGTTGGGGAAGTCCAGGACAAGGGTCATATAGCTTCAGCTTAAGGATAAGGGGGAAATCCTTTAAGACCGAGATGAGAAAGACTTTCTTCACACAGAGAGTGGTGAGTCTCTGGAACTCTCTGCCACAGAGGGTAGTTGAGGCCAGTTCATTGGCTATATTTAAGAGTGAGTTGGATGTGGCCCTTGTGGCTAAGGGGATCAGAGGGTATGGAGAGAAGGCAGGTACGGGATACTGAGTTGGATGATCAGCCATGATCATATTGAATGGCGGTGCAGGCTCGAAGGGCTGAATGGCCTACTCCTGCACCTAATTTCTATGTTTCTATGTTTCTATGTTTCAGACTGAAGGTCAGAGAGAGGGAAATGAGAGATATAAACAATGACGTAGAGAGATATAGAACAAATGAATGGAAGATATGCAAAAAAGTACAATGATAAAGGAAACAGGCCAATGTTACCTGTTTGCTAGGTGAGGACGAAAAGCTGGCGTGACTTGGGTGGGGGAGGGATGGAGAGAGAGGGATGGAGAGAGAGGGAATACAGGGGGCACGAAGTTAGAAAAATCATAAATATATTTCTTCCCAGCTGTTACTAACATCTTCCCAACATTTACTAGAATGTTGTCTGGGTTTCAGCACCTAAGTTACAAGGAAAGGTTGAACAAGATAGGTCTTTATTCTTTGGAGCACAGAAGGTTAAGGGGGGACTTGATAGAGGTCTTTAAAATTATGAGAGGGATAGACAGAGTTGACGTGGATAAGGTTTTTCCATTGAGAGTAGGGAAGATTCAAACAAGAGGACATGATTTGCGAATTAAGGGACAAATGTTTAGGGGTAACATGAGGGGGATCTTCTTTATTCAAAGAGTGGTAGCTTTGTGGAATGAGCTTCCAGTGGAAGTGGTGGAGGCGTGTTCGATTTTATCATTTAAAAATAAATTGGATATGGACGGGAAAGGAATGGAGGGTTATGGTCTGAGTGCAGGTAGATGGGACTAGGTGAGAGTAAGTGTTCGGCATGGACTAGAAGGGCCGAGATGGTCTGTTTCCGTGCTGTAATTGTTATATGGTTATATTGTTATCAGGCAACTGAACCATCCTGTCACCAACTAGAGAGTGGTCTTGACCTACCACCTACTTCATTGGAGTCTTTTAAACTGTCTTTAATCGAACTTTATTGGACTTTCTCTTGCGTTAAGCGTTATTCCCTTTATCCTGTATCTACACTGTGGGCGGCATGACTGTAATCATGTATAGTCTTTTGACTGACGTTATAGCACACAACAAAAATAATGCTTTTCACTGTACCTTGGTACACATGACGATAATGAACGAAACTAAACAAGATGCTTTTTGATTTTTTCCTATACCTGTGGGGAAGTGAAGTGGTGCTATACCCCACACGGGGCTAAAACATAACTGTCGAGATTACACGTGATGCGTTCACACACAGGTAGCTCTGTGAAACTCTACTCCCAACCACCCAAGCAACCGGCCTGAGCAGTTGCCATGGGCAACCTTTCAAACCCCCTTCCTGGAAATAGAGGTGATAGTCAAGAATGTTTTTCCTTCTTTACGTGTACCTCAAATTAAAATTATCACAGATAGATAATCGCAGACAAACAATCAATGTAATCGGTCGGGTATTCAACATCTCTACACCGCACACAATACTGGACTACTCAAAGCCTCTGGGAACACACACCCAAGAAAAACACCACTTTACAGCCAGATAGACCAGAAGCTAGAATACAATTTAGAAATGGTGAAAAGTTTAAAGTTTCACTTCGAAAAGTACACATTGACAAGGAATAACTCAGCCCTAATATACTTGCACATCTCATGACTACTATGGGGCTACATGACTTGCCAGCATGTTGAAGTCGCTCCCACTAGACTTAGTTTGGCTGTAGTATACATCGTCGCCTTCACGTCAAGCTACCATCACCGAGTGATGCTTTTAAACGGTCTGCATGCAGTCCAAGAGTAATGGGCCTGTCCCATTTAGGCAATTTTTTAGGCGACTGCTGGCGACTGTCATAGTCGTTGCAGGTTGACGAAAAACCGGCGACTGTACGCCCCCACGACAATGTCTACGACAACCTACCACCTAGTTGACGTCAAGCTACGACAAGCTACCGACAGCCGACGACCCCAATTGTCGTACCATGACGTCCCCCTACGACCACACTTACGACAACCTACGTCAACACCTACGTCAACCTACGCCCACACAGGCGACAACGTACAGCAACCGAGATCAACCTACGTCCACCCGCGACAAACTACGACCCTGTCGGTGACAATTGGAGACAACTGAAGGCAAGTCATTTCCTATAAAACGGCTTGTAGGGTTCTGTTTTCAATTATTCTGTTCTGCATCATGACTACCATGGAACAACATCTGAAGGCGTTATTCTTATTTCATGAAGAAATCTTGCTGCTTGCAGCAGTCCAAATGCTTAAAGATCAGCAAGGCAGAAGGACAAGAAGAATAGGGAAGAAGAAGCCCAAAAAGAGGTCTGTGTGGTTGAGGTCCTTGTCCCTGAAGAGACCCAGGTTGGGCCAGTATGACAACCTGATGACTGAGCTCCAGCAAGAAGATGAGGCTGCCTTCAGAAACTTCACTAGGTTCCCCCCTAAGCTGTTTGAGGAGCTGAAGACAGGGGTGGGCCCTCTCCTGGAGAAAAAGGGGACCTCCGTGCCGAAGCCATTGGAACCAGGCCTGAGCCTAGCCATCACCCTCCGCTACCTGGCATCAGGAGACTCTCCTACAGCTTTCATGAGGCCCACAACACCATCAGCAAGGTTGTCCGAGAGACCTGTGAGGCCATCATCAAAGCTTAAGGAGATGATGACATGGACTGCTCTAGTACACACAATGAGTGGAATAGAGTGGTGCAGGGCTATGAAACCAGATGGAACTTCTTGCACACATGTGGGGCAGTGGACGGCAAGCATGCGGCCATCAGGTGTCCACCCAGGGGAGGTTCTATGTACTTTAACTACAAGAAGTTGCATTTCATCGTACTCATGGCTATCGTGGATGCAAACAACAACTTCCTGTTTGTGGATGTGGGCACACCTGGCAGTGTCGCAGATGGTGGGATCTGGAGAGATACCTCCCTTGCCAAAGCACTGGAAGAAGGAAGAGCTGGCTTTCCTGATCCAGAACCTTTGTCAGGAGAAGACAACCCTGACATCCCCTACTTACTGGTTGGTCACGTCGCCTTCCCACTCATGTCATGGATGATGAAGCCATACCCTCACAGGCAGATGTCAAGGGAGCAGAGGATCTTTGCCATAGTAATGCCATGAGACACTATTCTGAAAAATAATATCTTCATACATCAAATTGCCATCAAAATGTCAAGCATTTCCTTTATTGATATTGAAACAAACAAAAGTTTTATCAACAAAAAAAGGTTGATAATAACATGCAACAGTGCATACAAAAATATTATAATAATATTCAAATTTAAATTATCTATAATATAACTTTAACATACAACAGCGCATAAAAAAAATATATATTATAATCACTTAAAATTGTACTCCCAAACCCCAAAGAGGGCCATTGAGTTTCAATAAACTTCAAACTTAAAACTTTAAACTTCAAACATAATACAAGTCCAAATACAGGACAACATATTTTCTGGACTCATTACACTGATGGGTGATCTGTGTCAAGCATTCATGGATAACACAGACTCAAGTGCCCACATGTCCTGGGTCTCTGTTGTGGGGATACCCCCTAGTGTCACTGATGCAGATCTGGGTGTGTCCAGGCTGTAGTAGTCTGCGAATGAAGTTGAGAGTGTTGAGAAGCCACTAGATCTTGCAGGTTGCTTGCCAGTGTATGTGGAAGTAGTGGCTACCTGCTGTGCTAAGGAACTGGGTGACCTGGCCATGGGTGAAGTGACCATCATTGAGCATGACATCACTGGTGGTGGCATCTGTGGTGGTCCCATCAGTGACTGTGGCTGCAACACAGAAACATATCAATATTAATTGGAAAGCAAATAAATTAAATTTTTTCACAAGCTGTGGGTGACAAAGAATTTCAAGTCCAATTCACAAAAGGTATTATAAAATTAGATAGCTGGTATGCCTGCTGATATGGTGGTACACTCAGACCCACCTGTGGCTGCCACATCTGTTGCTGTCCAATGTGCCCCATCATCTGTACCTGTGTTGTGTGTCACATCATCTGCAGAGTCTGAAAAACATCGTGAATATTTCATACAAAAACATTAATGCAAAGGTCAACTATTAAAGTCAAATGCTTCCAAAATTCCAATGAAATTGCTTTAAATATTTACGGGCTGACAGATGTTATTGGCCATCACAAGGGCAGCCAGGGTGTAGTTGCACCACACGTCTTCCGGTACTTTGATCAGCACACCATTCAAGAATGCCAGAAAGTTGGTAACACTCATGCGGTGTCTTGGGCTGTGTCAAGGCATTTCTGGTCTCCTTGACCTCTGCTAGCTGTTGCATGAGCTGCAATATAAATGAGTATGATACAGGTATGTAAACTTGAAAAAATTATGGATGGATGGATGGATGGATGGATGGATGGATGGATGGATGGATGGATGGATGGATGGATGGATGGATGGATGGATGGATGGATGGATGGATGGATGGATGGATGGATGGATGGATGGATGGATGGATGGATGGATGGATGGAAAGAGAAATCTGCCAAAAATGTCCCCAAAAGTACTTACATCCTTCGTCAGCTGACGTGTTTCCTCTCTCTCCTCTACCGTGGTTGCATTTGGGGTGGAGCCTGCAGTGCAGCTGGCAGTGTTGCTGCTCCTCTTGCTGTGCTGCTGACAAGTGCAGGGGGTGGATTGAGAGATTCCCTTGTGGATCAAACTCCTCTTCACCTGACGTACTGGGCAGTGGCATGTTCTTGTCAAACTGGAAGAAAATAAATGTCCTTCTTGGTGCTCTGGCTCGTCTCCACTCGTACAATACGTGACCTTATGAAGGACCATTTGTCAAAGATGCACTGCTGCCTCAGTGTAAAATTCAAACCACCAGACATTGACTTGTTCCCAATGTGAGACAGCTTGCCATACCTCGTTCTCTGGCTCTTATACCAATAACAGAGTTGGGCACCTGTAAAAAAAAATTTTAAAAGACCAGTGTGAAACAAATTGTTATTTTCATTATTTTAACAGAAATGCAGACAAACAACCCGGGGGACACAGGCCACCTCCCTGGTCTCCTACTGGACCTCCACCTCCAGGGTCTGTCTCCTCATCAATCTCCACCTGCCTAGTGGGCGGGGATGGGGGTTGGGCCTGGTCCTTGGGCTGTGCCTTCCTTCTATTTGGACACATTTTTTAAACGCACTGTCCCAAATAAAACAAATTCACAATGTCCGTGCACTAGTTTTGGCTGATCACGTGGTGCGGGGGACTGCTGCTTTCACAATGTTGTTACTTTACGCCGGTACCTGTTGCCAGGGTGATGTAGGTTGACGTAGGTTGATGAAGCTTGATGCCAGTGGAATTCACCAATGTCATCACCGGCAACTACCTACGTGACCTGGCAACATCCTACACCATCCCGGCAAATGCACCTACATCATGCTACATATGGTACATCAGGCTACTCCCATTGGCATCAGGACAACGGTCGCAGAAAAGTTTTGAAGATTTCAAAATCCTGCAGCGACCAGGAAGACTCTACAACTCTTTGGGCGACTGAGGAGATCATACAGGTGACACCCTGGCGACCATGTGGTGACAGCGTAGTAGCCTAGTCGCCTGTAGTCGCTTAAAAAATCGCCTAAATGGGACAGGCCCTTAAAAAGAGGCTGCAGTCTGCCAATGCCCAGTGGTAAGACTTGCTTCCTGACGGGGACATAATTGCGGGTATGTTCTCCTCGGTGCGTAGTGAGCTGGTGCTGGGGACTCTTCGCTGATCCCTCTGAAACGTTCCGATGTTATCCACTTTTCTGGAATTGCAAAAGCTGAGTGAAAGTTCAAAGAGGGACATATGAGCTTGCAATGTGCTTGACTGAACATTGTGGGAAAAAGAAACAATAACTTGCCTGCATTGAGATGAACACGATTATAAATAAGATAATTCACATACAACCGTTTGTGAGTCACTGATGTTCGTCCATGCAAACAAACACAAAAACTGTGAGAGTCACTAATGGCGGAGAGACAGTAATGTCCAGGAAAACCTTTATTTCTTTTTAAATTTTTTTATTCGTTTTTTTCAAAAGCAAAAACAAGACAAAAAGAAAGGTCACTGTTATGTTTATCATTAGTGATATTGATACTTAGGGATCAGGGTTACATTAATGGCAGGTATAACTTAAATATGAGCCAAGTGTCAAAATACACATTGAATATAGACCTCCCGGTCTCTATGTAAATACAGTTAAGTGTTTAAAAGATAACTTATATGTATAAAAATAAAATGATAAAAAGGAAAAAAAAAGAAATAAAAGAAAAAATACAAAAAAACAAAACACCCCTATTGTAAAAAAAGCAAAACAGAATCTGGGCTGCAAGGAATTTCAACAATTTAAGTCCCTGTTTGTCATCGTCCGTTCCACCGTATAAAGGTAAAATAATTATTATAACAGTTTATAATAATAACAAATTGAGGGGACAATTTATGTCGTATGAAAATGTTGAATAAATCTTCCCCAAGTCCTATCAAATTTAACCAAGGGTTCAACAATGTCACTCCTAATTGTTTTGCTAAATTTAAACATGATATAGTTTCAGAGTACCAATGGAGTGTGGTTGGAGGATTAGAGTCTTTCCATTTAAATAAAATAGATCTTCTGGCAATTAATGTGGTAAGAGCTGATGGGTGGAAAGTGACAGATGAGTAGAATCTAACATTGGCAGCCCAAACATTGCAGTAATAGGATGAAGTTGTAAATCAATACCTAAAACTACAGAAATAGTATCACAAATGTATTTCCAATATTTTTCCAAAAGTGGGCAGGACCAAAACATATGAGTCAATGAGGCCACTTCAGAATTACATCCTACACAGGTAGGATTTATATGACCATAAAAACGAGCTAACATATCTTTTGACACCTGAGCTCTGTGAACCACCTTGAATTGTATCAAAGCGTGTCTTGCACACATTGAGGAAGTATTAACTAATTGAAGAATCCTCTCCCATTTCTCTATAGATAAAGACATTTGACATTCTCTTTCCCAGTCATTCTTCATTTTATCAAGTATCTTTTTTAAAATTTCAAAATAGTCTTTATTAAGTCCTTCTGATAAGGGTTCAAATGTAATTTATTTTCCAAGATATCGGTTTGAAGTAGTAACGGAAAAAGGGTAGAGCAGCCCTCAAAAAATGTCTAATTTGTAAATATCTAAAGAAATGTGAGTTAGGTAAATTATATTTATTGGAGAGTTGTTCAAAAGACATAAAACAACCATCAGAAAACAAATCACGAAAAGCTACTAATCCCTTCCTGTTCCATAACAAAAAGGCTTGATCTGTGCTAGAAGGTTGGAAGAAAAAATTAGATATGATGGGACTCGATAAAATAAAATCATTCAATCCAAAGAACATACGAAATTGAAACCATATTCAGAGTGTATGTCTTATTATTGGGTTAGTCGTATATTTATTCAATCTCGTAATTGTAAAAGGTAATGAGGCCCCTAGAATAGAAGCCAATGATAGCCCTTGCATAGAATCACGTTCAAGATTTATCCATCCTGGGCATTGGGTATCTTCTAACTCTTTTGTCCAAAACGTTAGATAGCGAGCATTAACTGCCCAATAGTAGGATCTAAGGTTCGGCAGTGCCAAACCACCGTCTTTTTTTGATTTCTGTAAGTATTTTTTACTTAGTTTGGAATTCAGGAAAACCTGTAGTGTCCGGTGGGAGCTAGAGAGAGAGAGAGTACAATGTCCCGGGACAGTCTGGGATTTCCGGATCATCTCTGATATCTGCGGATACAGCAAAATGCCTTGACGTGCCAGTAGGTGATAGTATATGGATTCAAGAATCCTTACGGCGCTAGAGGCCTGGGTTCGATCCTAACAACTGGAGTTGTCTGTTGGGAGATTCCACATTCTCCCCATGACCGTGTGGGTTTTTTTCCGGGTGCTCCGGTTTCATCCCACACTCCAAAGGTAGGTTAATTGGTTTTGGTTAGAATTGTAAATTATCCCAAGTGTGTAGGATAGTGCTAGTGTATGGGTGATCATCGGTCGGTGCAGACTTGGTGGACCAAAGGGCCTGTTTCCATGCCCTATCTCTAAACTAAACTAAACTAAAGTAAAGTAAACTAAACTAAACTATGAATAAGGGTATTCGGTATGTTGATGCATATTCCATCAAATCTCAATAGGTGCATTGAGCACCCTGACTGGTTTGGCAACTCGAATGTCCAAGGATGAAGTTGACTACAGAGAGTAGTAGACACTGCCCAGTCTGTCACAGGTACTGACCTTGCAACCATGACAAGATCTATAGGTGGCTCAAAACAGCAGTCATTATCAACAAACTCACACCAGTCTGAGCGTCAGTTTTGATCAGAGATCTCCTGTGATGCCCATGGGGTCCCAAGGATAGCAGATGACCCCGTTTGAAATAGGAGGAAAGAACGTAATAATTACTATTACGAAGGGGAGAAAAAGTAGTGGAAAACTCTTTTCCTACACTCAAGTGTAGGAAATCAAACCAACAGGGCCCAATGGCCAGCAACTGAGTGACTGCAGAGATTGCGATGGTTGAAACGTTTAAAAACTGGATAAACGGTGCATTGGAATAGTGCAAACGTGACTTCTGTATTTAAGAAGGGAGAAACAAAAAGATGGGAGACTACAACATCTAATGTTAGCAAAGTTCTGGCCCACAATCGAGCAAGAAGTAGTAAGTCATTTAGTATAGATTACTGAAATCAAACCAAGTCAATGTGTTTTTACGAAGGTAAGATCATTCAGACACATTTGTTGTTCTTCAACATATAACAAATAGTCCTAATATGAACCAGTAGGTGTGTGTCTGGATTTCCAGAAGTCACATAAAAGGCTGGTGCGCACTATACGAGTCTCCAGTATTGTCTTAACATGGATTAGGGACTAGCCATCCCACAATGGACTGAGAGCTGGAGTAAATGGAAAGGTTTATCTACTTGGGTGCGCTAAATATTCAGGGATTGGAGGAATATGGATCATGTGCTGGCTGATGAAATTAGTTTATCTGGGCATCGTGTTCAACACAGACATTGTGGGCTGAAGGGCCGGTTCCCATGCTGTACGTCTCTATGTTCTATCTATCATGTACCCCAAGACCAATTCTTGGTCTTCCACTACCAATATTGATGACTTGGAAGAGGGGACACAGGGTAGAGTAATGAAATTGGCTGACAATCCAAAACTAAAATACAAGGACATACAGAACCCTGCAACAGAATGTAGATGGGATGAGTAAATGGGCAAAAACTTGGCAAATGTAATTTAAGGTAGGAAGGTTTGAGATCATGCACTTAAGTAAAAGGGATGCTATTATCTAAATGGAGGAAATGAGTGGAAGATAGATGGATCTAGGTGTTCATGCACATGAAATACAACAAAAGATAGCTCGCAGGTGCATTAAACCAGGCAGAAAGCAAATTGAATGATGGCCTTAATTGCAACAAGGGATTAAGGTTGATATAGAGGGAAGTATTATTACTTTTGTACAGGTTATGGCGAGACTGCGCCTAGAATACCGTGCATAGTTTGAGTTCGCGTATTTAAGAAGAATGACACTACTTTGGAGGCAGTCTAGGAGAGATTAGGCCAATTTGTGGGATGAGAGGTATGTGTGTCATTGATAGATGAAAACGTTGAATATCTATTCTTTAATATGAGGACTGATCTAAAGAAACATATAATATTGTAAAGGGGCATGATAAAATAGGTGTTTTCACCAGTGGGAGAGTTTAACACGTTGTTACAAAGAAATGGATTCATCGTTTAAAACTGAAGTGCATAGTCTATGTTTCTCATAGAGGTGAGGGAATGTCTGGAATTGTCTATATCAGGGAGGTATGAAGGCTGGATCACTGACACTGTTTGAGGAGGTACAGATACGTTTTTTTTAAGCATGGAGGATTGAGGACTTTGTGAAACGGGCAAGGACCTGAGGCTTGGAGCAGATGGGGCAGTTCCGATGTTATAGTGAGCTTGTTGGAGTCAGTAATGTCTGGGATATCCGTGATGGCCAGAGCCAGTCATGTCTAGAAGTTGGTGATTCGGTAATGTTTGGTGAGCCGGTGGTGTCCCGGGAGTTCCGTGACATTTGGGTATTATCAGCGATTCCAGATGATCATTAGTGTGCAAGAAATCAGTAACTTCCCATCGACGTTTTTTGCCGACTGGGATTCTTTGATGTCCGGGGCACTAACACGTCCCAATCCTCACTGCTGTCCAATGATGGCCAGGGTAACTGTGGTGTCCGGGAATTGACTACATTCCGGGGATTCAATGGCCAATTGTAGCAATGCAGTCAGGGGTAATTCCCGGGAGTTAGTAATGTCCAGGGAATTAATGGTAGGTAACCAGGGATTCGGCATCAGACTATCCGTCTTGTCCAGGGATCTGGTCATTTCCATAAACCGCCCAAGGGCGTTGAGATGTCCAGGGTTTCAGTTCCATCAAGAGACTCAGTGACATCCAGAAAACCGGACACCTCCAGCAAGTCAGTGATGTACTGAGAGGCACTGAAGTTGGGGAAGTCAATGATTCGGAGATTTGGTAACGTCCTTACGACCCGTGAATCTCAGCTGTATGCAGGAAATCAATGGTGAACAGCAACACTCAGTCCGCGTGGGCCTTCGCGATCTCCTAGTTGCCAAACATTTAAACTGCCCTTTCCATTTCCACACTGACCTCCCTGCCCCCATTGTCAGAATGAGGTCACACGCACATTGGAGGAACAGCACCTCATATTTTGCTCGGGCAGCTTGCAACCCAGTTGATTTCTCTAATATAAAATAACTCCTCCATTCTCTCATCCCCACCCTAGTGGTCCTATCAGCTCCTTGTATGCCTCTTGTTATCACCCCTTCCCCAGCCAACAATGGGCCATTGTGGTCTCCTCCACAATCTATCAAGATCATCTGATACCGGCCTGATTTTTTCTGGCCTTTTCTAGTCTCCAGTCCCCCCCCCCCCGCACCTCTATCTTTCAGTCTGAATAAGGGTTCCGACCCGAAACATCATATATTCATTTTCTCCAGAGATGCTGCCTGACCCGCTGAGTTACTCCAACATTTTGTATCTATCTGCAGGAAATCAACGATGTGCCGGAACTGCTGATGGTTTCTGATGGATGCTGATGGAACTACAGGTTTCCCGTGTGTTCCTGTGTGTGTTTCCCGTCCGCAGAGTTGGAAATGTCCACAGTCTATCAGCCCAGGTAATCAGTCGTATTCACGGATTAGTTAGAGCGAAGACGGGAGAGTCAATAATGCTGAGAGCGCCGGCGATATGCTTGGAATCCGTGAGGTGCAAAAAGACAGTGATATTAAGGTTTCCGGGAATCGCTGATATCATGGAGGATAATGCTCTCAATAGTAGTAGTAGTAGGAGTGCTGGCGTAACTCAGCGGATCAGGCAGCGTTTCTGAAGGGCACGGGGGGCTGGCTATGCCTCTCGGTGTCTGTCGATGACCTCCAGAGATGCTGCCTGGTCCGCTGTTACTCCAGCACCTTGGGCTATCCGCAGGATTCCAACATCTGCAGTTCCCTGTGTCTCGGGTGGTTTCGGTAGAGGTAGCGAGAAACCCGTGGGGGCGGATATCCCATGGAGCCAATTATTTCTGGAAAGTCTGGGGGTGATTATCAGGCTTCCGGGTTCCAGCGGATCTTCTCTGATGGTTCCCGGGATGGGGATGGGCGGCGGTGGGAGGGATATTCGGGAATCGCTGATCTTCGACGAGTCGTGGCTTTGGACAGGTCAGGCGAAGGGAGAGATTGTAATTCCAGGAAAACCCGGGCTGGTTGAGGAGATGGTCAGGGAGATGGGGCCGCGATAGTTATTGATAGTCTAGATACCGGCGACGTTTGTAGATTAAGTGATGGTCCGGGAGTGATCGGGAGAATCCAGAGAGTCAACTATATCCTGGAGTCGATGCTGTATTTAGTTTAGTTTAGTTTAGTTTGGAGATGCAGCGCGGAAACAGACCCTTCGGCCCACCGAGACCGCGCCGACCAGCGATCGCCCCGCACTACCCACACACTAGGGACAAGTTTACAATCAACATCAGCCAATTAACCTACAAACCTGCACGTCTTTGGAATGTGGGATAAAACTGGAGCACCTGGGAAACCCCACACCGTCACTGGGAGAACGTACAGACTCGTCGCCGTCAGGATCGAAGCCGGGTCTCTGGCGCTGTAAGGCAGCAACTCTGCCGCTGTCTGAGTCAATGTACGCGGAGCCAATGAGTTCGGTGGATTGGGTAGTGTGCAGGGAGAGAGTGAAATATGGAAGGAGTCTGTTATGTGACACAGTGGCGGCCAGTGAATCAGCGAGGCAGTCGGCGACACGGGTAGACACTGCAATCCGCAGAGGCAGTGAGACGCTGAGTTCTGGGGTTAGTAATTGGTCATCAGGGAATCGGCGATGTTCGTCTAAATTCCAGTGAATCAGCAATATCCAAGGAGATGAAATAATCCAGGGATTTGCAGGGAGCAGACATTCCGAAATGCAGCCGTGTTTGGCGAGCGCTTGATTTTCTAAGCAAGCAGGAAATGCTGAGTAGTGATGTTCGGGGAGAGAGAGGCGTCCGGAGCACAGTCGGTCCAGTGATCGGGATTCAGTGCAGCCCTGAGGGGTTGACCATGTCAAGACTGTCCCCGATATCCAGGGTCTGATCTTCGGCTTCTCACCGGTAATCTCCGGGATTCCAGCCACGACCGGGGACCCGGCGGTGCGGGAGCAATTGGCGGCGTCCCGAAGGAGTCCGCGATCTTCCCGGAGAACTGGTGGCACTGTGATACCGTGCCTGCCGCTCATGCCCGCCCGGAGACCCACCCTTCACACTCGCATCACCTCCCGCTTTCCGCCAAGGGCCATGACAACCGATTAGCCGCAACTCAAACATCCTGTGTCCGCAAAGGGGTTGTAAATCCTTCCGTAACTATCAGTACATTCTTTCCCTTACTGGCTCATTTGTTGCTGCTGTTTAATTCGGTCTCAAGCGGGGAACAAAACCCATAAAGGTGTATTTAACTTCCCTTCATAAAATGTAACTGCTTCCCAGGCAATGAATTCCGCACTTCAACTCTCCCACAAATTCCAAATTGCTTTCAAATTGCAGTGTATAAATATTTGAAAACAAGCCTGCTGGCAAATTTCCAAAGGTTAATTCCCACTAATTTCAGAAGCTTTCAGTGTGGGAGCAAATACTGAAAGCATTTAACTTAGTTGACGAACTGCAACTAACAGTTGCCAAAAATATTAACAAGAAGACTCCTCCAGTGTAATATTGCATTCTTTACAACGGACTATGAATATCCACAGACAGACACTGGGAGTTCTGTTATGCGTGCCAAGTGCTACATACATACGTTTCCTCGGTTTGGACACCTTCCAAATCTTTTCACAGTCGCCCGCAATCAATTCCCTTCTGAAGCTGCAATGCGCAATGACCAGTTGGTGGAGCTGTTTCTGCAGTTACCATAAGTTGAGATCGTCGCTTCTCCTCACAGCCACTGCCTGCCTTGAAGTGATGTTCTCCAGCATTGGACGCACGGAGACAATTCTACATTCGACACGGAAGGATCACTTTAACTACTGCAAACTAATGTTTAAGTCTACCGTGGTCATTGAGTCATAGAGTCATACAATGTGGATACAGGTCCTTCGGCCCAACTTGCCCACACCGACCAACATGTCCCATCTGCACTTGTTCCACTGCCTACGTTTGGCCCACATCCCTCTAAACATGTCCTACCCATTTAACATGCGACATGGTCGCGTAACATACACCGGTGAATCAATAATCCACAAACCTGTCTTCATCGACGGGACGGCGATTGCGAGAGTTAAAGACTTCAAATTCCTGGGTGTGCATATCTCGGAAGATCTGTCCTGGACCCAGCACACTGATGCAATCATAAAGAAAGCCCATCAACGACTATACTTCCTTAGAAGATTGGAGAGATTCGGTATGTTAACGAATACTCTCTTACACTTCTACTGTTGTACAGTGGGGAGCATATTGTCTGGTTGCAAAACGCCTGGTTCTGCAACACGTACGCCCAGGAGCTAAGAAGGCTGCAAAAAAAGTGGTGAACACTGCCCAGTCCATCTCAGGTACTGACCTTTCCACCATCGAAGAGGTCTACAAGAGTCGCTGCCTCAAAAAGGCCGCCAGCATCATCAGAGACCCTCACCACCCTGGCCGCACACTCATTTCACACCTGCCATGGGGCCGAAGGTACAGGAGCCTGGTAACTGTAATGTTTCAGTTCAGGAACATCCATCAGGCTATTAAACACTACAACCTCCAAATAAGCTCCAAAGTACATAGACCTAGGGGCATTGTTTTTGGCTTTGCACTATTATAGTTTAAATATATATATATAACAAATATATATATATATACTAAACTTCTGTTGCTTAGTATGGTCCTTACATGGTACTATGTTTACATATCTGTTGTGATGCTACAAATAAGAATTAATTGCTCAATTCCCAGACATTAGCCAACTCGGGGTGTTTTCCATTTCGGTTGGATTTGAATGTTACCATGGTAGGGCAGAAAGTGCTGGTGTAACTCAGCAGGTTAGGCAGCGTCTCTGGAGAACATGCATAGGTGACGTTTCAGATTGACCCTGCTTCAGACACGCGAAACTAAACTAAACCAAACCAAACAAGCCTTGTTCTCCAGAGATGCTGCCTGACCAAAACTTACAAAATTCTTAAGGGGTTGGACAGGCTAGATGCAGGAAGATTGTTCCCGATGTTGGGGGAGTCCAGAACAAGGGGTCACAGTTTAAGGATAAGGGGGAATTCCTTTAGGACCGAGATGAGGAAAACATTTTTCACACAGGGAGTGGTGAGTCTCTGGAATTCTCTGCCTCAGAAGGTAGTTGAGGCCAGTTCATTGGCCATATTTAAGAGGGAGTTAGATGTGGCCCTTGTGGCTAAAGGGATCTGGGGGTATGGAGAGAAGGCAGGTACAGGATACTGAGTTGAATGATCAGCCATGATCATATTGAATGGCGGTGCAGGCTTGAAGGGCCGAATGGCCTATTCCTGCACCTATTTTCTATGTTTCTATGTTTCTATGACCTCGTGAGTTACTCCAGCATTTCTAACCTTTTGTGTATTAACTAACATCTGCAGTTCCTTGCTCCTACATCTTCATTTACCGTGGCCTCTTCTTGCATGTTACAGAACAAAGAACAATACAGCACAGGAACAGATCCTTCGGCCCATAATGTATTTGCCAAACATGATGCCAACAAACTTATCTGCCCACAAGTCATCCTTTGCCTTCCAGTCCTTGCATATCCATGTGCCTATCCGAAAGCCTCTTAAATGTGTCACTATTGTGTCCTGCGTCCACCACAATCCCCTGGGTCTTCTAGGCATCCACAACCCTCTGTGTAAAATAACTTGCCCTGTCTACTTTATTTAACACCCCCAACCCCCCTCCCTCCCCACACACATACATTAAAGCTATGCCCTCTAGTATTTAATATTTCCATCAGGAAAGTATTCTGACTGTCTACCCCTCTCATAATTTTCCACACTTCTACCAGGCCTCTCCTCAACTTCAGGCGTTGCAGAGAAAACAATCCAAGTCCATTCAACCTCTCCTTATACTGGTTAAAATACCCTCTGATTCACGAGTCGTTCTGGTAAACCTCTTCTGTACCCTTTCCAAAGCCTTCACATCCTTCCTGTAATGGGGGGACCAGACCTGCACTCAATACTCCAAATACTCCCTGGATATTGCAGATATAGTTTTAAATACATACACACCCTTTTCACATTTAAAAAAAACCAACTATTGTAGTATGCGATTAAACTGAATAGCAAAATGCATTTATTTTTAACAATTTCTGGCTAACAGTGTCTGGTTAACTAATGAAGCCAGCATTCGTTAACCAAAGATAAACCAGCTAGCGGTGTTTTATCCTTCGGTTGGCTTCGAATATATTGGGGGTAAGGGAAGGGTGGGGGGGGGGGGGGGGGGGGGAGGTGTGGGCATACTAAAGAAAAGCAGGTAAATCGCCAATAATCATATTCACATGACCCAAGCTAGCGGTTAAAATAACTTACACACTTTAAAATACGGGTGTCATATTACCACGGAGAAAGTAGAGACACGATGTTCCAAACTAAATGAAAGTGCAACGGAACTCCCAAAATTAGTTTTACACGGAGGCTGCACTTCAAGGTTTCAAGGTTTCAAGGTCAGGTTCCTGCCTTCAGGCTATAATACATATTAATTAAAACACATTTCATTCCTGTTCATTTGCCTCGACCCCATGTTAGAACCTTTCCTTTCCAGTTAGATTGGTTCCGAATATTACACTTTAATAAAACAGTGGTAAGGGAAGATGCAAATATATATCTTAAAGAAGGCACAGAGTGCTGGAAGAACTCAGCGGGTCGGGCTGCATCTGTGGAGGCAATGGACAGGCGACGTTTCGGGTCAGAATCATTCTTCCCACTCCTCACTACTCCAGCATCTGCAGTTTCCCGTGTCCTCGCGTCTCTTGGATGCGTTCGTTATGCTTTAGATCCAATTATGCGAGCCATACTAATGCTTTCTCGAGTAAACGGGTTGCGTGTAAAGGGAACTGTTGGCAAACTAAACAAAGCAGCAAAAATCTATGTCTTTCCCTTTTCTTCTCCAAGGTCACTACCGCCTGTATCCAAAAACGAATATCCAAATCTGTCGCCTTTACTCTGGAGAACCCAACGTGCTGCCAGAGGAACGCCCACTGTCACAAACTCCATCTCCAAGAGATAGCAAACCCCGTTGGGAATGATGACAAGTGGTTTGTGATTTGATTTTTAATAAATGCATCATTTTACAGAGACTATTTGGAGAGAGTTTCTGCCCACAGATGCCGTTTCCACCCGCTGAGTGTGTTCTATTTGTGCATGTTTGGTTAGGAAATGATAGCGGTGCATTGACTCCGTTTCTTCATTGAAAAAAAAAGGCTATTTGAAAATATTAATGCATTAACCCAATAGCATTCATTCAAATTCAGGAAAAGAAACATTAATCATTTAAATTCGTTATCTACCTAAAACGAACATGATTATGAATCGCTCACTTCCACTTATAACCGCATTAAATTCAAATAGATGTGTTTGAAGCTATGCTTTTCATTTCGTTATGAGGCATTCACAATACTAAAGAAACTTGTTCACTGAAAGAAATGAATAACCATTCATTTAATTAAATAGGTTCAAACCGCAGTGTTACCCGAGGGTATCATATTAGTAAAACCTAAAGCCTTATCTTAAAGGTTAGTGCTTGTACAAATGAGTTTTGCCTTAGGAGTTATTACCAGCATAAATTACAGTCTTATCTTAGGCTTTGTGCTCGTACAAACCGCAGTCTTACCTCCAGGGTCAATGTTAATATAAATTACAATTTTATTTTTGGAAATAGTGCGAATAAAAATAACATCTTTGCCTTGGGCTTAGTACTAGTACAAACCATACGCAAAGATCTCGAGCATGTGTAGCATTTATTATCTTAGAGATTAGTGGTACTTTAAAACCAAAATATTATCTTGGCAGTTGGTAAAAGTAAAACATTGATATTCTAGGGAATACATACAGGTGATAGTTGTAATTTATTATGGCCAACAGAAGCTAAAGTTTACAGATTTATTTTCATCCAAGTTTTTTCAGCATAACCAGAAGATTAAAAAAAAACCGGGATGAATTGTCCTGCATTTATTTTACTAACCAATTGATTCTTGAGTTGATTTGACTTATTTTATGTTGTCTGGACATTTGTCAACAAAGAAACCTATGAACAACAGATAGGAGTCACCAAGCCTAGTATGCAGCATCATTCCCCTTTCGGGTGTTGCCATATTTTCCCAGAGATAGAGAGAGGCTGGCAAGAGCCAAAGCTGACGCCATACTACGTATGCAGACGGACACTACTAGAGTTCAAACCACTCATCCATAATGCTCTAGTTTAGTTTAGTTTTAATTTAGTTTACTTTAGTTTAGTGTAGTGTAGTTTAGTTTAGTTTAATTTAGTTCCCGATACAAAAGTTCACCTATCCATGTTATCCATAGATGCTGCCCGACCCATTAAATTACTCCAGTACTTTGTGCCATTTTTAGTTTAGTTGTTGAGTTCAGTTCAGTTGAGTTAAGTTTCGTTTGGTTTAATATTTCAGCATTTAAATTTTGCTTATTATATACTATCAATGTGTATTGTGTTTATGCTGTTACGCTTCTGCAGGTAAGAATTTCATTGTTCTGTTGTCACCCCATCACAGGAAGGATGTGGAGCCTTGAGGAGATAGAGAATTAGTGACATGGTGTCAGGATAATATCCTCTCCTTCAATATCAGCAAAGGCAAAAGAGCTGGATATTGACTTCAGGAGCATGGTGAAACATGCCCCAATCAGCATCAAAGGTGCGGAAATGGAAATGATTGACAGCTTCAAGTCCTTTGACGTTAATATTACCAATGATCTGTCATGGACCAACCAAATTGATGTGACAGACAAGAAGGCACACCAATACCTCCACTTCCTGAGGAGACTGAGGACATTTGGCATGTCTCCAAAGACTCTACAGCTCTGCCCAAGACCGCAATAAATTGCAGAGTTGTAGATGTACAACAGCTATGCCAAAGGAGCTTAAAAGCACACACCACCAGACTCAGGAACAGCTTCTTCCCCTGTTATTGGGTTTAGAAACATAGAAATTAGGTGCAGGAGCAGGCCATTCGGCCCTTCGAGCCTGCACCACCATTCAATATGATCATGGCTGATCATCCAACTCAGTATCCTGTACCTGCCTTCTATCCATACCCCCTGATCCCTTCAGCCACAAGGGCCACATCCAACTCCCTCTTAAATATGGCCAACGAACTGGCCTCAACTACCTTCTGTGGCAGAGAATTCCACAGATTCACCACTCTCTGAGTGAAAAATGATTTTCTCATCTCGGTCCTAAAAGACTTCCCCCTTATCCTTAAACTGTGACCCCTTGTCCTGGACTTCCCCAACATCGGGAACAATCTTCCTGCATCTAGCCTGTCCAACCCCTTAAGAATTTTGTAAGTTTCTGAGCAGTTCTTCCATAAGCCAGGGTACTGTCCGATTCACCTCTTTCGCATAATTGACATTGAACTTTGTCTATGAACTGTTGTGCTACAATGCGTTACAATACTGAGGACTATATTCTGCACCCTGTATATTCCCCTTTGCTTTATCCATTGCAGCGGAGTTTGACTTGCTTGTGTCTATGTATGGTATATTGGATCTGTTTTGATCACACGCAAAACAAAGCTTTTCAGGTCCTCAGTACACATGACAATAACAAAGCAAAACCTAAATCTTTGAAGGGGGTGAAGGTTTACCAAGAAAATGCCTGGATTGGAGGGTATTGACTATAAGGAGAGGTTGTACAGACTTGGATTGGTTTCTCAGCAACATTGGAGGTTGAGGGGGACCTGGTGGAAGTGTATAAAATGATTACAGGTATAGAAAGATTAGATGGTCAGAAATGTACAAGGCAAGCTTTTTACACAGAGGGTTGTGCATCCCTGAGATGGTGGTGGAGAAAAATACAACAGTGTAGTTAAAGAAGCTTTGGGAGCAGCAACATCTATATGCAGGGAATGGAGGGATAAGTAGGCAGATGAGGTTGGTTTATTCCTTGCATCATGTTCTGCATGGATGTTGTGGCTAAAGGGCCTGTTCCCGCACTGTATGGTTCTGTGTTCTATCGTTTATGTTCCATGACAATTAAAAACCTTTGACTCTTGACTCTTGGTTTCATTGTTAGCTGAAAGTTAACAGATTTCTCTTCACAGGTAATGTATCTCCAAGCCTCTAAATTAGGCATCCTCTCCCCTTTCATCAAAAAACATTGACTCCTTCATCCTTGCCACCGGTCCTACGTCTCCTACTTCTGCCATAGGTTGGAAGACCTGGCGGACGGTGGCCTGTGGGGAAAGAGCCACCTAGCCGGCCCGTGCTGATCCCACGCACTGAATGCAATACCCAGCGGACCATGGCCCTACATGGGAGAGGCCGCTGAGCTGCCCCTCTTCATCCCCCGATGACCAGATGGAAGCCGGTGACAACCACGGTAATAGGCATGATGGGCAAGGAGCAAGGACCCAGGGTCTGCCTACCTCATCCTCAAGACACCCCTGGGGCACAAAGATGGACGGGCAAGGAGGGGAAGGTTTTTGTCCAAAGAAGGCTATAGCTGGAGGCCCACAACAGCCTGTGCCTCCTGTGGATTGGGGATCACTCATAAGAACTAGAGCAGTGACTGGACTTTGAAAATGGCGCCAAATTACTCCAAAGACATACAGGTTTGAGGTTAAATTGGCTTGGGTAAAATTGTAAATTGTCCCAAATGTGTGGGAGAGTGCTAGTGTATGGGGGTGATCGCTGGTCAGTGTGGACTCGATGGGCTAAAGGGCCTGTTTCCCCGCTGTATCTCTAAAGTCTAAAGTGTTTATAAATACCTGGCTTTACAGTCTGGCAACATTCTGCTGTTTTGCGCTCGTCATTGTATTTAATCTTGCATTACCATTACTGTGTGTGTACTGTTACTCAATGAGTTTCATGTGAACAAGCAATTTCATTGCACCCTAGTATATATGACAATGAATTATTGTACTTGTGTTTCATTTGATTGTATTTATCTCTAGTATTATCAGATCTGATTCGATAAAATGCAAAACAAAGCTCATGACAATAATAAACCTTAACCTAAATCCAAACCAATATTTCTATTAACAGATCCAAAGGATTTACCTGAATGGAAGAATGCATTTAATAAACTATGGAGAATGAAATGCATTACTGTGAGGAGGGATGCATTCAATGATTCACGTATTTGTATGTGCACCAGGAAGTGGATTAGTACTTGTTATGGTGTTAGAAGATGGATGAAGAATGGAATTATAATGCAAATCCTCCCTTCGTGGCATAATATGGCCAATTGAGTCATAATTTAGCATAATTTCCACCTAGATTGCTCAGGGATGATGGTTCAGCCAAAAAATATTGGAAAGTGGATGAGCAAAATCAGAGAAAGAAGTAAAGAATGACATACTGAGAGATCTGCAATATTACTAATGACCTCAGAATATATTCAAATGTTTTACAGACAATGGAGCCATTTTAAATGTAAGAAATTAAATGTCTGCTTGCACATCACGTCTCACATTGCAGCAGAACTGGTGGATGCCTTTTTTAAATCTTTTCATTAAGTGGATTGAAGAAGGTTAAATATTGGCCTGGACACAGGGAATAACCTTTTTTTCTGTTCTTATACAGAATAGTGTCATAGTTTGTGTTACACCAATTGAGGGAGCGAGCAGGATCAATTTAAGATAACATAATAGCAAAATAGGGAATGCTAGAAGTACTCTGCAGGTCAGACAGCATCAAAGATGAGAGAAACAGAGTAAATGTTTCAGATTCATGACCTTTCATATGATTACATTTTATCAAGTTAAACCATAGATTTTTTTTTCTCTCCACAGATCCAGTATTTTCCCATTTTTATTTCAAATTTCCAATATCCGTATTACTTTTGGGTTTAGTTTAGCTCAGTTTAATGCCTTATCTTATTGTGTAAAAATAGTCTCCAATAATGCGTGTACATGTGAAACGAGAAGTCACCTTGCCCTTATATGCACACGTCACATTCTTTGACTAATTTAATGTAGTTTCCTTCAACTTAGTTTTGAGATGTAGCGCAAAAACAGGCCCTTTGGCCCATTGAGTCTCTGCCGACCACTGATTCCCGTACACTAGCATTATCCGACACACTACGGGCAATTTACAATTTTTTTTACAGAAGCCAATTAACCTACAAACCAGTACACCCTTGGCGTATGGGAGAAAACTACAGCACCCGAAGAAAACTCTTGCAGTCACAGGGAAAACGTACAAACTCTGTACAGACAAAACCCGTAGTCTGGATCGAGTCCGGGTCTCTTGCGCAGTAAGGCAGCAACTCTACCACTGCGCCATCATGCTGCACATAATTATTTTAATTATCATAATTAATTAATGATTTTATGCCAGCTTTGCAAGTCAACAAAACAAAAACAAAAACAAAATACACGTAGCAAGTTCAGAAGTGGAGACCCAAGAAACTGTAGATACTGGAACCTTGAGCAAAACACAAAGTGCTGGAGGGATTTAATGGCTCAGATGCTGCATGACCTGCTGAGTTATTTCAGTACTTTCTGTTTGGAGCCAGTTCAGGAGCTCCTGACTAAAAATTCATTCCACTGTTGCAAACATACTTAGAAAAGATCCAGGTAATCCAAGATCCACACACTTACATTCATATGCTTCAGAAATCAAGGAATGCCCCATGAAGGACTCATAAGAATCTCCTTCAATCTCCTACTAACAATCTCCTTGAGTTGACCCTTTGGTTTCCAGATTATCGGCCTTCCCCAATCACAGCCTGTTTTGTATGGGTGACTACTGCCTAACTTGGTGATCTCAACTTCATTAACTACCTTTATAATATTTATGCCATTAATTATTTCAACAACAGGATTGTGATATTTCTGTCTCTGTCTTCTGCTTTGTTAATCTCTCTACTGCATTTAATCCCACTCTCTACTGAAATTCCCAAGAAAAGCACCATGAGTGAGGGGCACCAATTAGACATGGATAATATATCCTTGTGTCTGAATATGGGTCTCACCCCGAAACGTCGCCCATCCTATTTCTCCAGAGGTGCTGCCTGACCAGCTGAGTTAGTCCAGCACTTTGCGGCTATCTTCAATAAAAACCAGCATCTGCAGTTCTTTTCTACACATAATAAATCCTGGAGTTGCCAGGAATGATCATTACCCCACGATGTATTAAAACACAGTCATGGGATACAGGGCCATCATGTGTTACTGCCCAACTCTATCCTTCCTTGAGAATGTGTGTGATTGTTGCCTGTACCTGGAGGGAAACGTGCTTTTGCTGATGTTTATGCTTGCCTGCTGCTCTGGTTTCAGAGGTGGGGTCTAGGTGTGCGTGACACCATTGATTAAGTCCTGAGCAAAATACAAAGTGCTGGAGAACCTCAATGGGTCAGGCAGCATCCATGGAGGGAATGGACAGACAATGTTTCAGGTCACGGCCCTTTTTCAAACTGACAGAACTGATATTTTGGGCAGGTTACTGTAGTTTCTTGTTTCTCCATTGATTAAGCTCTGGTGGGTTGCTGGTGGTGTTTAGACATGGCAAACACTTCAACCACAGCGTACTTCTGAAGAAGAGAAAGAGAGTTCAAAATGATAGTTAAAGTAATAGCAAAGTGGCTGCTTTATAAATTTGGCATCAAGCTACTTGAGCATTGGTGGAGTTATAATTGTCCAGGTTTGTAAGGGGTATTCTGTAACTCCTGATTTGTCCTTATAGTTGATGGAAAAGCATTGAAGAATCAGGAAATGCATAATTTCCTACAGAACATCCCACCCAAAGAACATCATTATTTGGTAGCCCCTAAAGGGAAAACAAGCGAATCTATAGAACCTGAGACATCAGCTATCCATGCTCTCCTGAGATGCTTCCTGACCCACTGAGCTGCTACAGCGGTTTGAGTCTTTTTCATAAACCAACATCTGCAGTTCCTTATTTCTACAGTGCAGTAATTTGAGATCTTTAGTTTAGTTCAGTTCAGAGATTCAGTGCCAAAATAGGCCCTTCGTCCCACTGAGTCCGCGCCGATCAGCGATCCCTGTACTCTAGCACCAGGGACAATTTACAATCTTTACCAAAGCCAAATTAACCTATCTTCACTCAAGGCCAAAGTGTGGGAGGGAACCGGAGCACACGGGGAAAAACCCACACCGTCACGGGGAGAACATAAAACTCCGTACAGACTGCACCAGTAGTCAGGATGGAAGCCGGGTCTCTGGCGCTGTAAGGCAGCAACTCTACCTCTGCGCCACCGTGCTTCCCCATCTATTCTTACCTGCTAAAACGGCTGGCTCTGCACTGTTATATTCTGTAACCAGATGAACACATTCAAACGCAGAAGTTGCTTTGCTACAGCCTGACTCTATTGAGACACATTAACAGTAATTAATGGCCTTAGGGCTACTGGGGCTTGCCGAGCCACCTACACAGGATTGGAAAAATGGTCGGAATTAGCTACTAGCTATTTTCCGGCCTCCCATAGCAACTGGGATAGAATCTATCAATGCATAAGGTGAGCATAAAGAATCAAAAAGTGGTACAGCACAGAAGGAGGACAGTTAGCACATCAATCTCTTTATTAGAACTATCCAAATATTCCCACTCAACTGTACTTTTCCTGTAACCTTTTAAAGTTTCCTTTTCACACACTTACTGAATTCTCTTCTGAATGCTATTATTAAATATGTCCCCCTTTCCTTTTGACAACAGAATATTGATCTCAATAATTTTCTGTACAGAAAATATTTCCACATATTGTTTCTGAATCTTTTTGACAATTAAGTTCATATTACTGTACGCCTTCTGGATATTGAACTTTCTGCCACAGAAAATAAATAATCAGTTTTTCAAATCCATTCAATGCTTCTATCAAATATACTTCTCAAAGAGACCAAATCCTGCTTCAAGTAACTAAATTTGGCCAACTCTGTTACCATTCTAATAAAGCTCTTTGCAGACAATCTGGATCCCGATTCATAACATCACCTATCCATGTTTCCCAGAGATTTTGCCTGACCTACTGAGTTACTCCAGAACTCTTTGTGTCTTTTTAGCTCCATAAACGATTGTTTGCCACTCTGATGAAAATGCCTACGCTCAATACATAACCCAGCTGAGGTATGACCAGGGCTAATTAAAGTTCAGCAAAGCTTTCTTGCTAATTGAACCTATTACTAAAGCCAAGGATCACATTATATTTATCTACTTCGCAATTTGTCCTCTCACTTTTCACGATTTTGTGTGGGTGTCTACCTCCCAGGTCTCTTTTTATCCTAGTGGATTTAAATACCTTTTTCTCACCCTGAAGATAAAAATAAAAACAAATAATGAAATCTCCCATCTGTTAGACTGGAACACCAGGGTTTAGAAAACAATAAGTGACATATGGTTTAGGATTGCTTTAAAGGATCGCTAGAAAGCATGCAAGTGGCCAGGTTCTGTTCACTCCATGTACAAGTTTGCAGCTGACACTAATGTTGAAGACTGAATCTCAAACAATAACAAGACAGAGTACAGAATGGAAATAGTGAGCTTAGTAGCATGGTGTCGAGCCAATATGGTCACCCTTAATATCAGCAAGATGAAGGAGCTAGACTTCACTTCGAGCAGTCTAATGGAGTAGATGCTCCATCAGCATCAATGGTGCTGAAATGGAAATGGTCGAGAACTTCCAAGCAGCTAATAATGTGGACGTAAATAAAGCACACCAGCGCCTCTACTTCCTCAGGAGACTAAAGAGGTTTGGCATATCCCCAACAACTTTTACCAACTTCTATAGATGTACTGTGGAAAACATCCCATCAGGTTGCATCACGGTTGGGCTCGGGAACTTCCCTGCCCAAGTCCTCAAGAAACTGCAGAGAATTGTGAATGTACCCCAGTCCATCACACAGATCAGACTCCCCACCATTGACTCCATTTACACTTCCCACTGCCTCGAAAAAGCAGCCAACATAATCGAGGATCTTTTTCACCCAGTTATTCCCTTGCCTCCCCTCTTCCGTCAGGCAGAAGATACAGAAGCTTGAAAGCATGTACCACCAGCCTCAAGAGCAGCTTCTATCCCTCAGTTAACAGACTACTTCCATGAGTTAGGGCATTGTTCTGATCTTCCCACATACCTCACGGCTGAGGACCACACCTCAGGATGGGATGGTTCAGTTGCCTGATAATAGCTGGAAATCTGGAGGTGTGTATTTTCACGCTTCCGTACCTCTTGCCTGATGATGGAGGGGACAAGGGGGAATGACCGGGGGAGACTCGTCCTTAATTATGCTGGAATAAAATGAGGGGAGGTTACTTTCTACAAGGGCTGGTGAATTGTTTATATTCTCTGCATCGGACAACTGTGATGTTCAACCTTTGTGTCCTCCTTTAATACATTTGTGGACACAAATCAATGGAGATATGGATAAACACTTGAAGAACATTTTCAGCATATTCCCGGGAGTCATGTGACCGACATCTACGCCAATTGTTCAAATTGTTAAAGAGATCTGGAAGATGAAAATCATGTGTAAAAGCATCAATTTTGATACAGCAAGACAGAACCAGGTTGAATGTAAAAAATTGCAGAGGATACATGAAAAAGGAAAAAAGAAACATAGAAGGAATAGGTTAGCAAAGGAAAATACAGGTAGTCATAGTCATAAAGTAAAAACAGGCACATTGGCTCAACTCATCCACACCGACTGTGATGCCCTATCAAAGCTAGCCCCATTTGCCTGAAACCAGGTTCATATCCCTCCAGACCTCTCCCATCCATGTACCTGGCCAAGTGTTTGTTAAATGCTGTTATAGTACCTGCCTCAATGATCTCCCCTGACAGCTCGTTCCGTATCACCCACCATCGTTTGAATGAAAAGATTGCCCCTCATTTTACTACTAAATCTTTGTCCTCTCATCCTATACCTATGTTTTCTGGTTCTTGATTCTCCTACTGAGGGTAAAAGACTTTGTGCATTCACCCTATCTATTCCGCCTCTAGAAGATCACCCCCTCAGCCTCCTGCCCTCCAAGAAATAAAGTCCTAGCCTGCTGAACCGAATCCTGTAGCTCAGGCCCTTGAGTCCTTGCAGCACTCTTGCAAATCTTCTCTGTAGTTTTTCCAGCTTAAGGACATCCTTCTTATAGCAGGGTGATCAAACATGAACACAGTACTCCAAATGTGGCTTCACCAACGTCTTGTACAACTGTAACCTAATGTCCTAACTTCTATACCCATTACGCTGACTAATGAAGGCCAATGTACTGAAAGCCTTTTTTATCACCCTATCTACTTGTGAGCACTACCTACCAGCACTTTCAGGGAACGTTGTGCCTATACTCCTGGATCCCTCAGCTCTACAACACTCCGCAGGGTCCTACCATTCATTGTAAAGTTCCTGCCCTTGTTTGACTTTCGAAAATGCAACACCTCATACTTATCTGCATTAAATTCCACTAACCATTCCTCAGCCCTTTTGCCCCGCTGATCAAGATCCTGCTGTAATCTTAGATAATCATGTTCACCCTCTACAACACCACCTACTTTCGCGTCATCTGCAAAATTACAATTCATGCCTTCTACATTCTCATCCAAATTGTGCCCTTTGGCACATTAAGCGCAAAATAAAGAAAGATGGGCTAATGCAAAGCTAACCTGACTGTCATCAACAAGGGAAATGATTATGTCACAGCCAAGGTAAATCAGGAGATTTGTCAAGATACCACAGGGTACTTAAAGGCAATACCACAGGCAATGTAAAGAAGGATAAAGGAAGATAGTAGAAAACTGGCAGTATTTTTTGTCTGAAAATAACAATTTACCTGGTCCAGACAACATGGGGCTTAGGCTGCTCATTGAACCAAGCATTGAAATTGTTCAAGTGCTGACCATAATCTTTAAAATCCTCCTTTGATACAGGGAAAGTGCCAAAGAACTGAAAGACTACCAACATCTGCACTCTGTACCTTCCCCTTTGCTCTACCTACTGTACTTGAGTTTGAACTGGTTGTATTTATATATGATATATCAGATCTGTTTGGATTGCCTGCCATGCAAAGCTTTTCACTGCACTTCAATACATACAAAAATAATAAACCTAAACCTAAACCTAAACATTAACCCCTGTTCAAACATATGGAGATGTACAGACCTGACAATTACAAACCAGCTAAAATTACATCAAGAGTAGGGGGACGTTTAGGTGTAACTTGACCGAGTGGGACCCGTTGGGCCCCGTTCCCCCAACGCAATATTCCACCACTCACCCATAGCCCCCAACTGCGCAGGCGCGGCTCATTTCCCCGCATCCCCAGCACTCCCTCCTCATTCTCTTCACCCTCCATCTTCTTTCCCAACTCCTCCTCTCCTCCCCTCCCCCACCTCTCTCTTCTTCTCCTTTCCCCTACTCTCAGTCACTCCCTCCCTCCTTCCATAACCCCTCTCCCCTCCCTACCCCCTCCTCTCCCTCTATCTGCTTAAATAATATTAAAGAACTATCCTCTCCTCTTCCCACCCCACACTCCCTCCCTCTCCTTACAACAATGTAACAAATCTCCCATTGCACTGGCAGTCCTCTCTTTGTTAACATTGTAACAGTGGAGCAATGGGTGGAAGATTGCGACCTTCACATGGTCCACCCTGTTTTGACGAATGCAATTAACCCAGTGCAATTAAGATCAAATAGAACAAGTTGTCCTACAACTTTAGGCTGTGCACGCCATATGCAAGAAGAAGAAGTGGAGTACTGCTGCTGGGCAGTTTATGTAAATGAGAGCCCATTGTGATGTCATAGCTGTAACTGCCACTGCAACTTCAAGTTATTTTTCTCAAAGTGGGGTTTTGTAAACTTGAAAATGTGAATAACTTGTAAAATATAACATCAATCTGAATGAAACTTGATTAAAAAAAAACACCACAGGACAATTGTGAGTAAGGTGGTTCAAAAATTGTAGCACTATCATGTACCGTTTTGCCGTAATTTCAGTATCACATACACACACACACACACACACACACACACACACACACACACACACACACACACACACACACACACACACACACACACACACACACACACTAACTACCCCTCCCACACATACACACTTACCACCCCCCTTGATATTATATTAATATTATTCATTGGCTCACTTTATCCATCCCTGCCCTATCCACTGACGCATAGCCTCCAACTTGCAGGCGTGTCTAGAGAGGGAGGAGGGATAGAGAGTGAGGGAAGAGAGAGAGGAGACAGAGGCAGAGAGAGAGAGGGGGCAGAGAAAGAGAGAGAGGGAAGGGAGAGAAGGAGGGGGAGGGGGGGAATGGGGGGAGGGGAATGGGGAGGGAGGGGAGGGAGGGGGAGAGAGGTGGGGGGAGAGAGGGTGGAGAGCGGGGTAGAGAGAGATGGGGGAGAGAGGTGGGGAAGAGAGGGGGAAGAGGTGGGGGAAGATGGGGAGAGAGGGGGAGAGAGGGGGAGGGAGAGAGGGGGAGAGAAGTGGGGGAGAGAGGTGGGGAGAGAGGGGGGGAGCAAGGGGGGGAGAGGGGGAGAGAGAGGGGGGGAGAGAGGGGGGGAGCGATTTTTTTCAGAGAAGACAAGGATATAATGTATTTTTTTACAAGTTTCAGTTGAAGAGCCTTTGATTAAAAAAAACAGAAAGCGTTAGCTCTTCTATGCTTGAACTCGCTGTTGCACAGGAGACCATGTTGGGAACACCAGAGGCAGTGGATGAGGTTAGAAGAGGTGCACATGAACGACTGTCTCACCTGGAAGGACGGCTGGAGTCCCTAGTTGGAGGACAAGTGCTACATCTCCTGCGGTTGCAGGGGAAAGTACCTGGGGAGGAGGTGGTTTACTAGATGCCAGGCTTTGGCCTGCCATTCCTCTCTTCCAGCTTTCTTTCCCCTTCTGCAATCAGCCTGAAGAAAGGTTCTGACCCGAAACGTCACCTCTCCATGTTGTCCAAGGATGCTGCCTGACCCATTGAATTACTCTAATACTTTGAGTCTATTTTTGTAAACCAGCACCTGTAGTTCCTTGTTTCTATGGTTTATATATATATCAATGATTTGGGTTTGGGGATACAAGGTATTATTTCAAAATGGACAAGAACAAATGTACAAACGCAGACAGCAATGAGGCAGTGTGGGCTTTAATGTAGCAGATGAAACCTAATGCATATATATGTGAGGTGAAACATTCTGATAAGAATGAACTGCCAAGTTGGTAGTTAAGGCAGGTATTATAATAAACATTTAAAACATACTTGGACAGTTACATGGATAGGAAAGGTTTAGAGGGACATGAGCCAAGCGCAGGTAAAAGAGACTAGCTTAAATGGGGGGAGTTAGTCTGAAGGGCCAGTTTCCGTGCTGTTTGAATCTATGACTATAACTAAGAGTGGGGACATTCTGAAGAGTGGTGCCGACCCAAAATATCACCTCCCCATGTTCTTCAGGATCTGCCTAACCATTGAGCTACTGCAGCATTTTTGGTATTTTTTGGTAAACCAGCATCTGCAGTTCTTTGTGTGTACAATTCAATTGTTACCTAATTGTACAACTCAAATTGTTACAGATTATTTACAATTGTTATACTACACACTTCGATTTTCATTTCTCCCCAATGCTACCTATTACTGCTGATGGTTTAGTCAACCTTCTACCGACTTCCTCACTTAACAGAATGGATTATTTCTGGGGTAAAGTTCCACTGGAAATAGCCACCTTCAGGTCCATTCCCCGGAAGCAACATTAATGGAGGACAAAAGCCAAGCATTTGTCCATCTTCATGCAACATCCAGTAACAAGCACCTTCCAGGAGAAGCCCTGCATAGGGCCCTTACAAGAGGAACAATTCACAAAGTTTGTATTTTTTACTGCAAACATAATATTTATTCCAAACTGCAGTATTCCCACTGTAGTGCAGTTGAGAGGTGCTTATTCAGCATAATCTGATCTAGGTATTAAACTAATGGCCCTTTGGTAGTCCAAAGTAGCTATATCTACATTAATTAAAACATTCGCTTCCTTTTTAAATACATTTCAAAATAATAAATCACAGGAAGTCCGGGAAATTCTTCTTAGCACCCATTATGAACATATTAATCTGTACCACATACAGATGACAGGATATCACAGGTGACATTATTATCTTTTAAGATTTTGATATTGAGCTGTTCAGTAAAAAAGCTAAGAAATAAATTATATACAGGTTAGCATTTACACTTTCTGCTATTTCTCTTGGCGGCGTGCAAGAGAAATAGTAGAAAATGTAAATGCTAACCTGCGGCGCGCAGAATTTCTTAAAACAATTTTTTTTTTTTCATGATAAGGCCTGGGATATGTTTAATGCCTGTATTGTCATGTAAATTCAGTTGGAGATCTAATAATTAATTCATTTGAAGTGATCACTGTACAAGAAGCGTTTTGCCATGTTCACAAGATGATGGGGCAGCACAGAGATGCAACAGCAGGGTTGTTGATTTACAGCGCCAGAAACCTGGGTTTGAACCTGACGGCAGGTGCTGTTGGTATGGAGTTTGCACATTCTCCCTTTGTCCACGTGGGTCTCCTCCAGGTGCTTTGGTTTCCTCCCACACCCCAAAGACGGGCGGGTTTGTAGATTAATTGGCCTCTGCAAATTGCACAAGGTCCCTGGAGTGCAGGATAGAACTAGTGTGCGGGTGATCATTGGTTGGTGCAGACTCGGTAGGCCAAAGGGCCTGTTTCCACGCTGTATCTCTGAACTAAACTAAACTAAACCAAATATTGAGCATTATTCTAAAAGAGAAAGATATTATTTTAAGCTTTGTTTTTACTTTATAGGATATGAGTGGAAACACTTTGAATGTGATGTGAACCTAAGTAAAAGGAGACAAATTTTGAAAATACTTTGGAGGTGAATCTTCAACACCACCCCACTTGAAGTCCATTGACTTTTCTAAACAACTCAATTCTTATAACATTGAACATAGAAAAGTACAGCACAGAACAGGTCCTACAGTCCACAATGTATGTGCTGAACCATGCCAAGCTAAACTAATCTCATCTGCCTGCACATGATCCATACCCTTCTATTCCCTGCATACCCACATGCCTAACTAAAAACCTCTTAAGCACCACTAAAAGTGAAATCTTGCAAATACTTTGGTGGTATAAGATAGAGAAAAGTTCACATTAAGTTCACATCTTCTTAAGGGGTTGGACAGGCTAGATGCAGGAAGATTGTTCCCAATGTTGGGGAAGTCCAGGACAAGGGATCACAGTTTAAGGATAAGGGGAAAATCTTTTAGGACCGAGATGAGAAAAATAATTTTCGTACAGAATTCTCTGCCACAGAAGGTAGATGAGGCCAGTTTATTGGCTATATTTAAGAGGGAATTGGATGTGGCCCTTGTGGCTAAAGGGATCAGGGGGTATGGAGAGAAGGCAGGTAAGGGATACTGAGTTGGATGATCAGCCATGATCATATTGAATGGCGGTGCAGGCTCGAAGGGCCGAATGGCCTACTCTGCACCTATTTTCTATGTTTCTATTAAAAGATGAAACAACGCCAACCAAATGATCCGACTATAAAAGGCTGGCACGGTGGTGCATCAGTAAAGTTGCTGCCTTTAGTAAAGCGCCAGAGACCCAGGATCGACTCTGACTACAGGTGCTGTCTGTACAGAGTTTGTACGTTCCCCCTGTGACCATATGGATTTTCTCCAGTTGCTCTGGGTTTCTTCCCACACTCCACAGGTTTGTAGATTAATTGGCTTTGGCAAAGATTGTAAATTGTCCCTGTGTAGGATAGTGTTAGTGTACGGGATGATTGCTGGACGGCAGGGACTTGGTGTGCCAAAGAGCATGTTTTTGCGTTGTATCTCTAAACTAAACAAAAAAGTTCTTTCAATGGTACTTTTGTATAAAAAGACAATTGTGGTGATTTATTTTTCATAAAAAGTGGATGTAATTTCTGGATTTTGGTCAATATTGAGCGCAACAGCTTAAACATTTTTTAGTAAAGATAGTTAGAAGTCATCCCTTTGAGGAGACGGTAAAGAAGAAAAAACCTTTTCCTTTGTGACCCATGATATCTCTCACAGACTTCACTGGAGCATGATAAATACAGGGTGAAACTGGCTATTCAGCACTGAAGCAGTACGGTATGTCCCTTGGTACACAGGAGATGGAAACGCTTTGTTCTGAAACACCATTAGTCCAGTCAGAAGAGCCTCTTCTTCTGCATGAGTAATTGCCAAGTCAGTACAGTAGTAAGAAGTATTTATTGCATCTAAGTAAATAAAGCTTTTTTCACCACAGCAAAATTACTATAGTTTTAGCTTTTCCTAATGGACTTCATTGGAAATAAATTAATGATCTGCCCATTGATATTTCATAAAATAACCAGTTGTTATAAATTATAATAGAACAGATGTCTTGTCAAAGCATTACCACTTTTATTTTTTAACAAATAGCAATTGCGTGGAATTTTAGTAGTTTTTTGGCTTCGAATGTATGTTCGGGGCTGCCACATCTCAGAGAAACACCTTGTTTAATCTTGAAAGCCGATATTTATGAACAATTTGGTTTCAAGATGTTGCAGTGCAGCCAGAGGCAGAATGAGGAACAATGAAACTCGGAGCAGTGCAGGGAGTCCCTTCAGATTCCATTGCAGTTGGACGCAATAATATATTTGAAGGAGTAGAATGTTTAAAACATTGCAATAATCATAAAGCACATCAACATACCACACTTAAATGATGCTGATTTGTGTTTCTCTGTGCTTTAGCTGGGAGCATTTATTTTGTTGCTCCACGCTTAATTCTGTCCCAAGCTCAGGACCAAGAGTTCAGAAGAAAATTCTAGCCTTGCATTCACCTGGAGCAGAGTGCTTTATTCATTACTGGATTGAGATAATTTAGCCATCAATATCCCCACAGTGCTGCCTAAAGGAAAGGGATTTAAAAGTGAACATTAATTTATTCAAGTATCCTTTTGACCATCGGTCTAAAGGGGGAAGATTCAACTGCCCCTGTAAACAGGTGCAAGATTGCTATGCATGATTCACATGCAGCCAGTAGAGTCATAGAGTGATACAGTGAGGAAACAGGCCCATCTGCCCAACTTGCCCACACCGACCAACATGTCCCAACTACACTAGTTCCACCTGCCTGCTTTTTGCCCATATCCCTATAAACCTGTCCCATACATGTACCTGTCTAAATGTTTCTTAAATTATGCAATAATACCTGCCTCATCTACCTCCTCCGGCACCTCGTTCCATGCACCCACCACCCTTTGTGTGCTAAAGTTACCTCTCGGGTTCCTATTAAATATTTCCTCCCTCACCTGAAACCTATGGTTCTCTGGTAGTGTGACAGCACCATGTTGTCTGCTTACTGCAGGGCTGTTGCATTACAGTCATTGCTAACTGCGAGCAGCAATGCTAACTGGACAAGAGCCCGAAACGCCAGCCTGCCTCTCTGAAAATTAGCATACATTGTGGACTTTCTACACTTCAACGGGCCATGGACATGGAGAGAACAGCCTCTGCCGCACTAGGAGTCTGGATAGAGGAGGTGGAACTGCAGTCCACAGCACCACCATCTCCAAAAAAACCTCATCCAGCCGCAGGCAAAGTGGGAGTTGATAGCAACAAGCCGTCAAGTATTGAGAATGCAGAGCAGCAAGAAGTTCCCCACTCACATGATCAAGGTCAAGGATGCATCTTCAAGTGCCTCATCCCACAAGCCAATACATTAATAACATGGTATATTTGTTTCTTGTTTGGTTGCATTTAATGTGCCCGTGAAGTTGCAGCAAGTGAGAACTTCATTGTTCTCGTCCCAGTGCACATGACAATCACATACACCTGACTGCTCAATGCATCACATCCCTGCCATTTCCACCTTATTGGGCACACTGTGGCTCAGTGGTAGAGCTACTGCTTCACAGCGCCAGAGAGCCGGGTTTGATCCTGACTACAAGCACTGTCTGTGTGGAGTTTGTACATTCTCACTGTGACTGCGTGTGTTTTCTCCGGTTATTCCGGTTTCCTCCTATATTCCAAAGACGTGCAGGTTTGTAGGCTAATTGCGTTCTGTAAATTGTGTGTTGGATGAGAAAGTGGGATAACATAGAAATAGTGTACGGGTGATCGATGGTCGGCATGAACTCGTGCGGACCACAGGGCCTGGTTCCATGCTCTGTCTCCAATATCTATCTTATTACCAATATCCGCTCTGAAAATAAAGGATCTTTTATCGAGTTGCATCACAGCATGGTTTGGGAACAGCACCATCCACAGCACAAGCAATAGAGAATTGTGGATGCAGCCCAGACCATCACACTAACCAACCTCCCTTCCATTGACTCAATTTGCACTCTGCTGCCTCGGCAAGGCCACCAGCATAAACAAGGATGGGTCTCACCCTGGTCACTCCCTCTTCTCCATTCTTCCATCGGGCAAGAGGTACAGAAGTGTGAAAACGCACATCTTCAGATTCAGGAACAGTATCTTCCCAGCTGTTGTCTGAACCATTCTATCAACAACGAGAGAGTGGTCCTGAGTTACTATTTATCTCAATCTTAAACCCTCAGATGTGGCCTGCAGCGGCACTGAGCGGTAGAGCAGCAGTGGAGGACACCCACAACCTTTCATGGTCAGGCCAACCCTGCAATGCTGCTAGGACAACGGGCCTTTATGACCAGCTGTACTTAAAGCAAATTGGACTTTGAAAAAACCATGAGGTGTAGATGTACTCAATAGGGGAGATGCTGATTGTGTGATGGACTGGGCTACATCCAAATTCTCAACAATTCTTGCAGTCCTGATCTTTTTCCAAATCAAACTATGATGCATTCCAAAAGGATGCTTTCTACAGTGCATCTATAGAAGTTGGTATTAGTCGTTGGAGATATGCCAAATTTCCTGAGTCTTCAGAGGAAGTAGAGTCATTGGTGTGCTTTTTTAGCCTAGGACCTTGAAGTTCTCGACCATCTCCACTTCAGCACCATTGATACTGGATGGGATGTAACTAGCTCCTATTATAGAGAATCATTAACTTTGTGCAATATTAGAAAGAAAATAGCAAAATAATACAAATAAATCCCAGTCTTGCCTAGAATGTTCCCGATTAAGGTTTAGGCACAATCTTCTTGAGATATATGTGCAATTCTGACCTTGAATTGCACAATTGGGTGATTGTGGCTGGAATAGAAGGTATATCTCAGTGAGAAAATGTGAACCTTAAATGTCTCATTATGGTTTAGGAAATAAAGTTTCCCCTGAAAATCCCAAGGAATTATAGGTCCCTCTCTTGGTCCTTTTGCATTCTTCTTCTCCTACCTGTTTTTCTTCCTTTGAGTACCCTCTGGTCATTACTTCATTCACAATGGGGAATAATGATTTCTGTGTCCAAGCCAGTTCACTCAGAAATCTTGAAATCAACATAAAATACTTTAGATAGACACAAAGTGTTGGAGTAATTCAGCGGGTCAGGCATCATCTCTGGAGGAAAAGGATAGTGACTTTCGGGTCAGGACCCTTTTTCAAGGCCTTTATAGTTTCTTTACAGAACATGTGAAGTGAACAGTGAAATTTGTTTTCTACTGGTAGAGCTGCTGCCTCACAGCGCCAGAGACCTGGGTTCAATCCTGGCCTCGGATGCGGTCTGTGTGGAGTTTGCACGTTCTCCTTATAACCGCCTGGGATATTTCCGTGTGCTCCAGTTTCCTCCCACATTCCAAATACACTCGAGTTTGTAGATTAATTGGCCTCTGTAAATTTCCCCTTGTGTGTCGGGAGTGGATGCAAAAGTGGGATAGCATAGAACTAGTGTGAACAGGTGATCGCTGGTTGGTGTGGACCCGATGGGCCGAAGGGTATATTTCCATGCTGCATCTCTGGACTAAACTCCAGTTCAGCTTGGTCCAGCTCTGGTACAGGAGACTGAACTTCATCCAGAACAGTGTACTTTTTCAATAAATTATCCACAGATAATAACTAGCTGTTACCTGGAAATATTGCAGCAGAACTGCAATGTTTCCAAATTATTTTAGATTGTGTTTCTGACAGGACCCAAGGAGAGTACACAAAGGATATTTAAAATCTCACAAAAGCATTTTGGTAAATGACTGGCCATAACTCATTGCCGAGGGCTTTGACATCACCTCTATTCAATATCTCCTTCTAATAGCTTGCCTTAGATTTGGAACTCACTGTGTGGGTAGAAAGTCATAGCTGATGAGCTATGGTGGCGAATGATCACTGTAATATTTCATTTTATTGGCCAGAAATTGTTTATAACAATCATTAACAGCGTTTAAAAACATGCTTTTTAAACAGCATTTAGTAAGGCAAATATGACAGGACATTTTGCAGCATGCAATATTTGGTTATCTGAAATTGTAAGATATTTAATTTGAACATAAGTTAACTCATTAGTTTTTGTTCCACAGTCCTTTGTCTGCACTTTATTGATGTTGTGTGAAAAGGTAATGCTTTTTCCTTCCGTGATAGTGACTGAGGCTATTCTCGGGGGAATGTAAAAAGACTCTAATTGTCTGATTAGAGTCACAAGAGAGACGGATGCATTTTTTCTTTGTGGGATACGATGACCCAAGTCACAATGCAAGACTCATACAATAAGAAGCCGCACCCATGTTTCAACTGATCTTGAGAAGAATTAAATCTTCTGAAATTTCTTTCTAACAAACATTAAACAGCAAATCAAACCTCAAGGTGCAGAAGTAATTCAGCAAGATAGGCAGAGGTAGAGGCGGGACAAAGCCTGGTGAATCATAATGGACAGATAGACACAAATGCTGGAGCAACTCAGCGGGTCAGGCAGCATCTTTGGAGAAAGGAACAGGTGCCATTTCGGGTCGAGACCCTTCATCAGATTGGCAGCATCAGATATCGAGTCATGTGGGTAGAAACAAAATGCTGGAGTAACTCAGCAGGACAGTCAGCTTCTCTGGATAGAAGGAATGGGTGACGTTTTGGGTCGAGGCCTATCTTCAAACTGAAACTGTGGTTGAGGAAGAAACAGAGGGCTTTAAGGCCTTCCTGTTGGAGGATGGAGGTATGGAGTGACTGAACATCCAAAGCAAAGATGAGGGAGTGGGGGCCTGGAAAATGGAAGTAATTGAAGAGACGAAGGGCATGTGAGGTGTCTTGGACATAGGGAGAGAATCGGACCAGGAGGGATTGGTTGGAGTTGAGGTATGTGGGAATTAATTCAGTGGGACAGGAGCAAGCAGAAACAATGGGTCTGCCAGGGCAGTTCTGTTTATGGATGTTTGGGAGAAGATAAAAGCAGGCCGTGCGGGATTGGGGAATGAAAAAGTTGGAGGCTTTAGAGGGAAGACAGCCGGAAGTGATAAAAGTGGGTGCAGGTGGGGGGGTGTATGAACATTGATTTCGCCAATTTTAAGTAACACCCACCCCCCTTTCCCTTCTGTCTTTCCCATGTCCTCCCACTGCAGGGCGCACACATTACTTTGTCTCTAAACTAACAAAACCAAATCAAGGCCGGTAATGCATGATGTCGGGAGGGATGGGATCCATAAAGGCCCATTGTTGGCTGGGAAAGATGTGCTAATGAGAGGGATACAAGGAAGTAAACAGTGGAACTGGTAGGACGACTTGGGTGGGGGAGTGAGAGAGGGGAGGGGAGGGATTGTCAGGCTTTGTCCCACCCCCACCTCTTTTCCAGGTTTCTCTCACCTACTACAATCAGTCTGAAGAAGGGTACAGACACAAAACGATCCCTATTCATGTCCTCCAGAGATGCTGCCTGACCCACTGAGTTGCTGCAGTACTTTGTGTTTTATCAAGATTCCAGCATCTGCAGTATCTTGTGTCTCCAGTTTCCTCCCACATCCCAAAGACATACAAGTTTGTAGGTTAATTGGCTCTGGTAACATTGTTAATTGGTCCTAGTGTGTAGGATAGTGCTCGTGCATGGGTGATTGCTGATCGGCTAGGACTCAGTGGGCCGAAGGAACTGGTTCCGCTCTGTATCTCTAAAGTCTGAAGTCTAAAGACCAATGCATGAGGAGGTTTAGCTTCTCTAGGGACATTTTCATTAATAATCAAAACATACCATCAGATCTTGAATTGTCTTGTCAGAGGAAACAATTGTGCTGAATTCCTATACCTCCAGCTCTTTACAGGTGAGTCTTGCAGATAAGTAACATGTTGCAATTTGCAGCATAGCACTAAAGGTTGTTTTAGAGGCTCTCAACTCAAGAAGAATCAAGCCCACCTCCTTTTATTTGGGCAGAAAGCCAACAAGGAGGTGGTGCGGAGGCAAAGGGATAGTCGACATTTCAGGTTACGATCCCACCATCAGGACTGCGTGTATAGAGGGGAGATTACCACACAAATGCCAAAAAATGACTATTCCAATTAAATGGAAAACCAAAAGTTAATTTAACAACTTCATCAAAGATTCGGAATAGATTGCCATTACAGAAATATGACTGCAGGAAGGCCAAAGCAGGGAACTAAACAGTCTAGTGTGCTTGACATTTAGGAAGGATAGGCGAAAGAGAAAAGGAGGTGGGGAGGCACTTTTAATGAGGAATTTTACATCAGTTCGAAAGGAATTTGGCTCAGCAGATTGTGAATTAGGAATTGATTGAGTTGAGATGAAAAGCAGCAGGGAGCAGAACACTTTGGTGGGAAGTGTATATTATAGTAATGGTCAGGGAACAATGTAGTAAGAAAATGAAAGGTGCATGTAACAGGAATAATACAGTAATCTTGATTCTGATTAGTTTGCCATCATATACACCAGGGTACAATTACATTTCTTGTTCACATGAAGCTTACAGAGTAAATTGTATACATACACTAATGGTATATACAATATAAACAGCAGTATGATGCAAGTTTGCATTGTAAAATTCAAGCATTGCAAAAAAATATCAATGCACGATAACAGAATAACCATATAGGTGAGAGTTAAGAGTATGCGTATGGAGTAGCAGCTCCAAGAAGGGGTGTGAAAGAGAGTCTGATAGCAGTGGAGAATAACCTGTCTTTAGTCTGGACATCAGAGCTTTAAGGCTCCTGTATCTTCTCTCAGAAGGTAGAAGGGAGGCAAGGGAATGGCCAGTGTAACAGGCTTCCTTGACGATACTACCAGCCTCCTATGAAGATAGACTGATTGGAAGAGAATGACAAACTTGTGATAAACTGGGCTGTGTTCACCATTCTCTGCAGGTCCAGGAGGCCAATAGCCACACCATGAAAAGATGCATCACAACAGCATACCTTCTGCAATGCATCTGTAGATGTTCAAGAAAATCTTTGTGGACATGTCAAATCTTCTCAATCACCACAGAAAGTTCATATGTTAATGTATATTATTGATCACCACATCACTGTGAAGGGACCAGGATTAGTTGCTGATCATATGAATGCTGAGGGACTTGAAGCTGTCATCTATCTGTACGGCAACCCTGAAAAAGGAGGACAGGGTAGTGTTCACCCCTCACATCATTGAGTCAACAACCAATTATTTCATTTTACTGAGGTTTGTTGATGTCTCCCCCCCCCCCCCCCCCCCCCAAATGGAAGAAGGATAGAGTTACCCTGGTCCTCACCTTTCACTCAATTTCTGAATATTAAACAAATAAAAGGAGGTGGGAAGGGGCAGGAACATGGTGTTGAGGTAGAAGATCGCCCATGGTTTTGCTGAATAGCGGAGCAGGCTTGAGGAGCCAATTGGCCTTCTTTTTAGCGTAGTTTAGTTTAGAGATACTGCATGGAAGCAGGCCTTTCGACCCACCAAGTCCACACTGACCAGCAATCTCTACACTAACACTATCGTGCACACTAGGAATAACGTACAATCTTTACCAAAGCCAACTAACCTACAAACCTGTACTTCTTTGGAGTGTGGGAAGAAACTGGATCACCAGGATAAAAACACAGGGAGAACGTACAAATTCCGTTCAGACAGCAACCTTTAGTCAAGATTAAACCTGGGTCTCTGGCGCTGTAACTCTACCACTGAGCCATTGTGCCGCCCTCCTACACATATCTTGCCCTTCTGTTACATTAACTGACTTTTCAAAGACTTTCCACCACTTACAAGACACAAGTTGGTAGGCCAATGGGAGTCCTCACTGTTTCTCACTAAGGAATCCTCAATATTCCTTATGACCTTATGATTTGCCAGGAAAACAGAAGCTCCAACCCAATAAGTGCTGGAACTAGGCAGCCTGCTTGTTGCCACTTAATCCACTGTCTTAAACTTTCTCCCCTTTCACCACCCATGCACGGTGGCCACAGTGTGTATCTTATACAAAATACTGTACACTACAGTCATGTCAAAGTTTCCATAAGAACAGCTTGCTGTGTGTGTGAAGTTTGCATGTTCTCCCTGTAACCGTGTGGATGTTCTCCGTTTCTTCTAACATCTCAACGACGTATGAGCTTGTAGATTAATTGGCCTCTGTAAATTGCCCTGAGTGTGTAAGGAGTGAATGAGAAAGTGGGACAACATAGGACTAGTGTGAATGGGCGATCGATGCACGGCATGGACTCGGAGGGCCAAAGGGCCAATTTGTATCCTGTATCTCTAAACTAAGCTAAACTTTTGGAGAATATCATTACCTACAACTTTACCAGCAAGTCACACACTGATCCAAATTTGACATGGATTGTTGTTCCTTCGCAAGTGTTGGGTAAAATCTCCAAACTTTTAGCCAAACAAAAATGTTACAGTACGTCACCACAGCCGTGTATAGATGAGTCATAGAATTTGAGGAGGAGTTGATGGGAATAGGGTTAGAATAAAAATGCATTTGGGTAGTATCAGTCCAAATACGTGATGCTGACTCAGTCAGCCACAGGGCTTGTATTAATGCCGTATTTCTCTCTGACACTATGGTAGTTACTTTGTCAGGGAGCTGAACCACCCTACCAACAACTAGAGAGCAGTCCTGAGCTACTATCTACCTCAATGGTGACCCTCAGACTATCTTTAAGCAGACTTTACTCGACTTCATCTTCAGCTAAACGTTATTCACATTATCCCCCATATCATGTATCTGTACACTTTGGATAGCTCAATTGTAATCATGTATTGTCTTTCCGATGACTGGTTAGAACGCAACAAAAGCTTTTCACTGTATGTCGCTACACGTGACAATAAACTAAACTCAAAAGTTCATGCCATTGTTTATTCTACATAGCCTTTTTGTCAGTGTTTTAATTTTTATCAATTATGTCACATTTCTGCCTGAAAATGTGCTACCTCATAATTAGAGTGTATGCAAATGCAATGGATCTGAAAAACGAATTTGTTGTGTAAGGCATAGCTCAACTACATTAAAATCTTCTGATAAGATCTTTGTACCAGACATCAGGGACGTAATTTATTGAACAGTACGTTTTCTGGCCAATTCCAAAGCCTACACACCTACGGTATAGAGCTCTAAGCTGTAAAGAAACCATCAGGCTCTAATGGGGAAAATTGATCGCAAAGACATGTTTGAGTCGACATACATATTACTGTAGAAGACTGATTAATATCATATCATGCAGCTCTTTCACTTACAAAATACAGTTGGAAAAATGAGAGGTTAAAAGAATTGAAGAGATTTTATAACTTCCAATTAATTATTGAAACAATGTAAAGTTGAGCGATGCAGGCTAAGTGACATAAATTTGGTTACTTTAATGCAGCTAGAACGAAAATATAAGAACAATTGTGGCATTTTTTCATATGTCACTCCATAAGCATTATTGAATTTAATTAACAACATTAAAGTCATAAAACACGAAGCATTAAACTGCAAGTTTAATGCAAGTGATTTTTTTTCTGTGGGGTCTGTTGTGTGTTTTTGTCGGTGAATTGGTGCATAAATGTGTCATCCAGTTGTATTCTGCTTTGTACAAGCCTCTCATTTTCAGCCACATTACTGAATTTTGGAAATTGAATGCTTTTTAAAAGTTTGATAATTTCTGCTTTCTCTTTATAAAAAAAAAACGCATGAATTCGCAAAGAAGATCCGTGACTTGTAAGTGGAGCAGAATATAGAATTGATTTATGTTGCCTGTTTTATGACTCTGAGACCACAGTGGTTATTAACATGAAGGTGTCACTAAGGGGCGTAGTCATGCCTTTTACTACTGCATTAATGTTTAGCTACAGAAGCACCTCTTTGATTTCCAAGTTCAAGTAAAATGTACTAAGAACTCCGAGACCATTAAAAAGCAATACAGCTTTGAGGCTGTGATAATAGCTCATTTCCTGGCCATTAATCCATATATCATTTAATCACTCATAGAAATCAATTTATTTTTATTACTATTTTGAGCGCTGTGGTCCATTGTCACAGGTGCAGGCAAGCTGTGATTCAACAGGCACGAGGTTTTAAAAAATATATTAGGACGGTGATAACATCCCTTTAGACACAAATGTATTTTTTTTCCTGAGGATCTGTCATCCAGCTCAAGTAAAAAGCATGTAGATTAGCTCAAACTCTAAACAAAGCATCTTTCTTGTAAAGACAGCCACTACAGAAAGGCTGTGCAATGGGAAACAGAGGGTTATAGAACCAGGCAAACGGTTAAGTTCCTGTCTCTGCAGCTCCTGAAAGACTGGCATCATTTACTTCATTTCCTTGCTTCCTGTCATTCTTTTGGGTCCTAAATCAGTGCACTGAACATCTGACATCTTCATTTGACAAACTGATTGGTAAAACTGGAACATTATACTCACTCGCCGACTAGAATTTAACACAATTTCATTTCACAAACCTTCACATTTGCAAGTTTGTAATCATTATTTATTAACATTTTTTTTCAGAAATAACTTTCTTCTATGTTTTAGTGAGATACACTCAAAATCCACCAATTTTCAAAAGATTCATTTAATGAATTGCACTGAATCCTGAAAGTAGAAGTCCAGAAAACATGAATGGCAGCAGCAGTGATGACCAAGCTTTTTGCTCGCTGGGTCTTCGATACTGAGAAGCAGTGTTTCAGTTACAGTTCATATGAAGGCAAAAAAAAGACTCAAAGTGCTGGAGTGACTGAACTCCAACAATTTATTTCTTTTTTTTTTTGTAAACCAGCATCTATAGTTCATTGTGTCTACATCTGAATGCCACTCATTGAAACTTGAGCAGATTTGTAACAGAAAATATTTTCATTCTGTTCACCTGCAAATGAACTAGAATTAGAACCACATAATTCCCCGAGGAGAAAGTATGTGATCTGTTCCCACTTTGTGAGTGTTACTCCAGTGGACATACAATAGAAAATCTGTAGATGAACACGAATGGAGGTTCCGCCTCACGTTTGACCAGAAATAGGAGCAGATTGGGCGGCGAGGGTGCTGTCTGTATGGAGTTTTATGTTCTCCCTGTGTTTGTATGGGTTTTCTCCCGGTGCTCCGTTTCCTCCCACATTCCAAAGGCATACAGGTTTGTAGGTAAATTGGCTTTGGTAAGAATTGTAAATTGACTCTAGTGTGTAGGGCAGTACTAGTGTACTGGGATTGCTGGTCGGCATGGACTCGGTGGGCCGAAGGGCCTGTTTCTGCGCTGCATCTCTAAGATATGAGGAATTTCCTGGTGTCCCTAATTTGTACGTTATTAATGTACTTTATTTGTTATTGGATCTTGTGTCTTGCTCTCCAGGGCATGGAACAGTGATGAACACCACATCCATAATAACTTTGAAATGGAGAGTGAATTTCATTAAATAAAAATATCAACTCCAACACTTTGTTTCTGCTTTTGTAACAGCACCTGCAATTCCTTGTGTCTATATTTGTTTGAATGCAAGTGATAATGCCACTCTTTGAAACTTGGGAAAAGTACAGCACGATGACAGCTGCTAGATCTCCTACCTCACACTGCCGGAGACCTGGATTCGATCCTGATCTCGAGCACTGCTCATATGGAGTTTGCACATTCTCCCTATGACCATGTGGGGTTCCTCTGGTTGCTCCGGTTTCCTCCCACACCCCCAGACATACAGGTTTGTAGGATAATTGGCCTCTGTAAATTACTCTTAGTGTATAAGGAGTGATGAGAAAATGCGATAACATAGAGCTAGTATGAATGTGTGGTCGCCGTGCACTCGGTGGGCAAAGGGGATACAACATTCCCTGCTGCATCTCCAAACTAATCTAAACTTTAGTCAGGCAAATTGATGGATATTTCAGAGTAATGGCACAAGCCCAATGTGGCAAGATGCATCCTGCACTTTAAGATCATATAGGTTAACAATTTACTCACCTTTATGCAAATCATTGGGATCCATCCGAATGCTCGTCAGAAAGCGTAACCGGGAGGGGGCTGGTATCATTCTGGTCAGGATGCAGCAATCGGAACACACCTAAGGTAAGATTGGAGACGGACACAATGTGCTGGAGTAACTCGGTGAGTCTGGCAACATCTCTGGAGAAAAGGAATAGGTGATGTTTTGGGTTGAGACCCCTTCATGCAGAAATGCTGCTTGACCTGCTGAGTTATGCTGACATTTTGTGTCTATCTTCAGTGTAAACCAGCATCTGCAGTTCCTTCCGACACAGGTGAGATTGGAGGCTCCATTGTTGCAGATGATATTTATGGTGGAAGTTATATTGGAGAGGAAATTAACGTTAAAGGTTTGTACATTGTCACCTAAAGGAGCATGTGATCCTTACAGAGCAGGCAAGATCATGACTTTCCCTAGTCTTTAACTAGATGAAATTGTTACTTGTTCAAGTTGGAATGTTGGAAAAACAGTGGGAGGAATAACATGGGTGCAGAAGTAGAGATGGGTATTGTAAAGAACGTGAAAATGACTCTCTGCCTTCGATGGTGTTACCAACAGTCACCACAGTGTTGAGAAAGAGAGCCCTAGATTCTTGGGTTGCAATGGGCAGAGTATGCATTTCCATTGCTGAGATAATCTGGCCATGTTTAGATGGTAAGAGCAAAATCAAAGGAGGAGAGATTTGCTCAGTTAATAAAACTCCGTCATTATTTCTAGAATCTGTATGAAACATGAGTTGCAATATGCTGCCAAAAATGTTACCGGATACCACACAGGAAATTATTGTTCAAATAAAATATAACAGGACAGACGTGTGACTACTATAATATAGTAGATTTATGGCAACAGTCAAAATGGACTGGTTCCAATTGAAATAATATCATAAAAATGGATAAAACTCGTATCATACTGGAACATGATAACATTTGTTATTTTCTCTGATTTAATTTCTCTGCTCCTTGCACTGTGCATGACTGAAAGAAATAATAAGGACTCACTCATGGATTTTCTTGGACTTGCCAAGATGAATGATTGTGGAGTGGCTTGAATAACCTTCGTTATGACTCTGTAGAAACCTGAAACATCACCTATCCATGTTCCCCGGGGATGCTGCCTGACCTGGCATGTTACTCCAGTACTTTGTGTCTTTCTTTATGCTTCTGCTTTGGGATTGCTGATTACTACAATGTCCTTCCAGGATAATACAGCTAAGGTTGTGAATTTTAAGGATCGCAAACTCAAGTCGGTGGAAGATCAGGTTTAGTGTGTAGATATATTAAAAAGCTAAGTGGTAATATAGAAGGATCAATCCAGAGAATTGATCCTGTTATTGGAAACTGATGTATTAATATCTATATAATTAAAAGTCTCATCTTGACCACTTCCTGTCTGCGCTGTATATTGATTTAAAAAAAAACCGCTACCATATATCGCTATGATATTGGGCTATCTTACTCCAGTCCTCCTCCGCTGAGCAGGCCCCGAGGATTTTTCCCATCGATGAAAAATAAAAATGTTATGAGTGTTTAAAAAACCTTGAGATCCTCTGGCCTGTCAATCACCGCAATGAAGGTAACGCCCCTTCCGGGTGGGGGGCAGGACTACTAAAAACATCGGATGCCTGGACGTGACTCAGTCACTCTGTATGATCGCGAGGGAGAGGCCACCACTCTTATTCTAAGCTGTGGATCAACTCAACTGTGAGTCTGCAATGTACTTGCAATAAATGATTTGTTAGCCCTTATTGACAATGCCATGAGTTGTTTGGCCTGCAGCCCTGCCTGTGCTTGAAACTGCAATGCTTTATTAGGTCCGACTGTGTTTGGAAGGAATAAATGCTTTATTAGGTCCAACTGTGTTTGGTTCAAAAGTCCCGCTCATTTCGTGACTTCCGCTTAGTGGACAGGTTGTGCTGATTGCGTAATTTCCGGTAAGTGCAGAGGTCACGTAGATTGCGGAAGTGCCGCTGACTGCGGAAGCCTCAAAGTGGAGAGGCCGTGCTCAGCCGTGTGAGTATTCAAGAAAGTTTACTGCCATATATATGGTGTGTGAGTCAGTGAGTGTGTGTGTATGTGTTTGTGAGTGAGTGTGTGTGTGTGTGTGTGTGTGTGTGTGTGTGTGTGTGTGTGTGTGTGTGTGTGTGTGTGTGTGTGTGTGTGTGTGTCTGTGTGTCTGTGAGAGAGTGTGAGTGTGTGTATATGTCCACAATATCCATACTAGCCCTCTGGAAACCAGTCAATTCAGCCCACAACACCCATCCTAGCGCTCCAGAAAGCAACCCCCCCCCACCCCCCCACCCCACCCCACGGCCAACAATATTGGAATTGGTGGAAAGGTAGAATATTGCGATGGGGGACCAGCCCACCTGTGTCCCACGTAGCCTAGTTGTATTAATATATTGCATGATTTGATGAATAACTTGCACACAAGCATTTCACTCGGGTCGAGGTCGGAGGGAGTTGGGCCGAGTTTGGAGCCACAAGGTCGGAGTCGGGCCAAGGTGGATGGGCCACGCCGTCGAGAATAAAGGGGGACCTGGCATGGGGGCGGAGGGATGAAAGGCTTCGATAGAGTGTATGTGGAGAGGATGTTTCCACTAGTGGGAGAGTCTAGGTCTAGAGGTCATTGGCTCAGAAGTAAAGGACGTTCCTTTAGGAAGGAGATGAGAAGACATTTCTTTAGCCAGAGGGTGGTGACTCTGTGAAATTCTTTGCCACAGAAGGCTGTGGAGGCCAGGTCAATGGATAATTTTGGCAGAGATAGATAGATTCTTGATTAGTACAGGGGTTATGGGGAGAAGGCAGGGGAATGGGGTTTGGAGTGAGAGATAGATCAGCCATGGTTGAATGGTAGAGTAGACTTGATGGGCCAAATGGCCTAATTCTGCCCCTATCCTTATGACCTTATGAGTACTTTTTGTAAATTTGGCGGTGCCTTTGTGGCCACTCTGTCTACTGTGTATGCAGAAACACAAATTTTCACTGTACCTAGGTACATGGCAATAAAGTATCATCATCATCATCATCTATCTCTGTACATGTGACATTAAAGAAACCATTAAACCATTGGATAAGCACGATGAATTCAGAAACTAAGTACAAATGAAAATTTACTGGTGACACCAATTTAGGGAATGCAGTTAATGCAAAAGATAACTGACAAAATGCAGGAAAATATTAATACATTTGCAGATTGGGATCCAATTGGAAAATCTATTTTAATGTAAGTATGCATGATACAGTTTGGTCAGAGAATATAGTTCTGGAAAATAATTCAGTGATTTTAGCAGAACAGGGTAGACAAAAATGTTGGAGAAACTCAGCGAGTGAGGCAGCATCTATGGAGAGAAGGAATAGGCGACGTTTCAGGTCGAGACCCTTCTTCAGACCCAACACGTCGCCTATTTCTTCTCACCATAGATTCTGCCTCACCCGCTGAGTTTCTCCAGCATTTTTGTTTACCTTCGATTTTTCCAGCATCTGCAGTTCTTTCTTAAACATTATCAGAACAGGGAACAGAACACAAAGCACAAAAAATAGTTGGGTTAGTGAAGACTTAACAAAATACTGCATGGAATTGCCTGAGGTACAGAAATGACAAGGAGAGAAGTAGTGCTAAGCAACTGCATAAAGCTCAATGAAGTGCTAAGAACTCTGAGAACTATTCTAATGACTTTAATGTAAGGAGAAGGTGGTGAAAAAAGATTTATGGTTATGAAACCATAATAGAGTTCATTTTCTGGATTAAGGAGCAACAAAGCAACCAGGCCTTTGAGATAACTGGAATGGGACAAACAGGTTTTTGGATATTTACAGTAGTCTAATTTGGCTGTTGACATTTGGGCAGATTTCTCCTCTAATTATGGGTCACACTCAATTCAAAATGTAAGCCTGATCACCTCCATTTAAAAACACATTTCCAGCTCTCTCCCCCATTTCCTTCTCTCACTTCAGTGATTTCCAAGGTCATGGAAGGTGCGAAATATATTCCATAGAACCTCAATCTAGATATTAGGTACAATTTCAATATTCACTTTAATACCTTTCACAAATGGAAAAGACCCAATTGAAATAAATGGAAGCAATGAAAAAAAATTAAATATTACTGACAGTTTTATTGCAATAGAGAAACATATTATTTGGTAGATTTGGTCTCTATTTATCGACTTATTACAAGCATAAGGTGCAACATAACTCTGGAAATAAACTGTTTCAGGACCTGGTGAGGGGTGTGTAAAGATATGTAGGTACATCCCTTTTATCTTATTTTCTTTATATTTCCCTTTTTTTACTTTTATTTTTATTTATTTTACTCTTTCTCGTGCTCTATGTCTTTATGGGCTCTTTCTTTCCACTTTTTCACGTACTATTAATATCACTATCTTATCTCACTTTCTCTATTTCTCTTTTTCTTCCTTCTGTTACTTTTCTATTATTAGAGTTTAAAACAAGAAGTGGTACATGAAATGCATTATGTTATTTTTGGTTCTAAGAGAAAAAAAAACATATTATAGGTTTCCTTTAGAATTATCACATTGTCACTAAATTTCGTTCCAAAACAACATGGGAAACTGACAATTCAAATTTATTCCAAATAGTTTATACCCGAATTCAGAGGTCAATGAAGAAAATGGCTGCTGTCTTGTCAGTAAAAGCTTGACATAATACACCAACCAAAATAGTAGTTAGGTGTGGTCAAATGTGGTAGTAAAATGGAAGTAATTAGTAGGATTGCTAGCTAAAACACACCAGAGGATGACCTTGTATCATTCTGGTCAGGATGCAGGAATCAGAGCACACGGTAAAACGGATACAAATGCTTTTATAAATTAAGAAGGCTTTTTATGAAATGCAATTAAGCGCATAAATTATTCTTATCGATAATTGTTTCCTACATGAGTACACCGTATGGATTTTGCTGATAATTTGGATTTTTCTATATTCAGATGCTTTTACTGGTTGCACAGAAAGCCTTTTACTGCTCTTCCTCTGTGTAAGTCACTGGAAATTGGCTGCTGCAATTAGAGGGCTTCACCAAGCTGACTTGTAATGTGCTTTCCTAACATCAATACATGACGTGAGAAGTCAATATCTTTTCTATGAGCATCAGCCTTTTTTTAAACTAAATGGAGAAGCTTTGTGCAGATGGAAACACTTTCAGTGCTAAGTACCTTTCCTGTCCTTTTCAGAAAGATTGCTTTCTCCCCAGCTCGATTGTAACTGCAAAACATTCAGAAAAAGGTATTTCTTACACCTTCAGTAAATATCAGAAAGAGCCTACTTGTCAGCAGCTACACAGATATCTGCTGCACAATATGGAGAGAAACATGAAAGTATTAGTTTATGAATTCAAATTGGGAATATTGCTTGCTTTCCCACCGTAATGAAGCTGTTTAGTTGCTGCTTTACTGTAAACACACAAAGAATCACAGCAATTGAAATTCCATCAGAACTTATTTTTCAAGCATTACAGTACCCAATAGGTTTGAGCTTTGCATTGATAGGTCTGTACCAGAAGTGTGTTGTGCAATACATTTGTTTGGATGCTCCATAAAAAAACATTCTCCCTGTGCCCGCGTGGGTCTCCTCCCACATCCCCAAAAAGTGGTGGGTTGGAGGTTCATTGACCTGTGTAAAATTGCCCCTGGTGTGTCAAGAGTACACGTGAAGGTGGGTTAACAAAGAACAATTGTGATCTGCCGATCAATGGTCTGCATGGACTGTGGGCTGAAGGGCTTTTTCCTGCTGTATCTCTAAAAAAATTATCTGAGGTAGGCATGATGGCCACAGCTTATGGAAATGTAAAAGTTATTGAACAACAGCCTATTATGTTAAGTCCAGCATACTACAACCACAAATATTATTTGTCACCCAAAACATCGCTAGCATCAAGAATCAAGAGTGTTTTATTGTCATATGTCCCAAAACGGAACAATAAAATTCTTACTTGAGGGATCAGATCATGTAAACACAATACTCTGTAAAACCTGTAATAACCAACAAAGTTCAGTGTAGATTTTTTAAAAACAGACAGATAAATAAAGGGAGTGTTTCCAACGTAATAGTGAAGCAGGAGATAGTTATGATACTGCACTCGTTAATAATTTACAACGCAGAGACATTTGAAAAGTTGGCTAGACTTAAATTAGGTAAGTCCCCAAGTCCAGGTGAGATGCACATTTCGATTCTGAGATATGTATAAAAGGAAGTCACAAGAGCACTGATTATAATCTTTCAACGCTCTTGGAATATGGAGGTGGTGCCAGAGGAACAGATAATAGCAAATGTTTGATGAAAAGAGCGAGTAAGAATAAACCCAGTAGACAGGCCAGTCAGTTTGAAAGTGGTAGGAAAGCTTTTAGAAACATTGATCCAGAAAAAATATTAATAGCTGCCTGGTGACTATTAATGGATTCATTAAGGCAAGCCTGCAAGGATTTGTTCAGGGTGAATCATGCCTCACCAGATTGATAGAATGTTTTGATGAGGTAATGGATAAGTTAATGCAATTAATGCACATGTGGGCTCTCACAAGACTTCTAATAAAATGACAGAGAACAGGCTATTCAGCAATGTGGAAGCATGCCGTATAAAAAGGACATTGAAAGTATGAATACAATGTTAGCAAAGTAAAACAATGGAGTGTTATTGTGGAATGGCTATTTTTTGAATTGGAGGGAGATGAATACTGGCATCCCCAGGGATTACTGTTGGTGCTGTTGTTTCTTTCAAATCTATATCAATAACGTGAACTTGGGGGTGCAAGACATAATTTCTAAATTTACAAATGACATAAAACTTGGCAGAACCATGGACTGTAAAAAGTACAGGGTTAAATTTCCACAGGATCTAATCAGGCTTGTAGAATAGGCAGACACATGACAGAGATTTAATGATGAGAAATGTGAGGTGATGCACTGTAGATGGAAGAATAAGGAGAGTCAATATAAGGAAAACTGTTCTAAACTGTCTCTCTGGGGTATGTGCGCACATCAAAAGTGGCAGTGGAGGTTATGAAAGTGGCCATTAAGGCACCTAATGTTGGGCTTTTGCAATCTAGGCATAATGTATAAAAACAGGGAAGTCATGCTGAACCTTTATAAAACCTTGGTCCAAAGTGGTTGCATTCAGTTCTGGTTGCCTCATGATAGGAAAGATTTTAAGGCATTTGAGAAGGCCCGGAAAAGATTAACAAGGATTATTTGTTGCATGACAATTGAAGCTACCAGGCTGGAGTAGAGGGGCTGTGAGTGTTTTCCTTAAACTTCACGCTGCCTCGGCAAGGCCACCAGCATAATCAAGGATGAGTCTCACCCCAGCCACTCCTCTTCTCCCTTCTCCCATCAGGCAAGAAGTACAGAAGTGTGAAAACGCATCCAGATTCAGGTATAGTTTCTTCCCAGCTGTTATCAGGCAAATGAACCATCTTACCAACAACTAAAGAACAGCCCGGAGCTACTATCTACCTCATTGGAGAGCCTCAAAATATTTTTAATCAGACTTTATCTTCCACTAAGCATTATTCACATTATTCCCTTAATCATGTATTTGTACACTGCGGATGGCTCGGATGCAATCATGTATTGTCTTTCCGTTGATTGATTAGCATGCAACAAAAGCTTTTCACTTTACCTCGGTACACGTGACAATAAACTAAAGTCAAACTCAAATTTTGATTCTGAAATGCTCCCTGGTCACAAGTGTAGTTCTTGTCTGTATCTTTGTGTATGGATTCTTGATTTATTGAAAAAAACACCTCTTCCTATGATGCTCTGGCAATTATTGAAACCATCCCTCTCTCCCCACCTTCGCGTTTCAATGTATGACCCTCACTTCCATTCCCTTAGGCCCAAGACAGAGACGTGAACAGATGTGGTGGACAACTGGTTTTGACATTTGCCAACAGATCTGGCAGACCCGGTCCTTGCCTACATCTTTCATATCATCACATCTCTAAAGACAGGACTGCAGAATGTTTACTGAAACAGTTGCCATTTATACTTCCAAAGACACAAAGAGTTTTTTGTGACATCTAAGTACAACCGTTAGAGGTGGAACTCCAACTGAGGCAACATTAAAATAATGCTGCAAACATGCTCAATGTTACTATCTTTTGAATATTTTGTATATTTTCAGCATAGTTCTGCTGTTAATAATTTCCAATAATAGATTGATAGATTCTTCTCAGTAAAATATTGTACATTAGATTAACAAAAACCCAATAAATAAATGTTATTGATTCATGATTTTTGTGCCCAGCTGAGCAGATTATAACTTCCTATAATTTGTTCAAAAGTATGATAATACTGAAATCAGATTTTTCTTAAATTCACATCTTTCCGATATTGCTGTAACATTGTTCAATCTTTAGCCTTTAGGTGATTGGTGAAGATAAATGGCTGGGTCTCAACTAACTTATCAATTGTATTTTTATTCTGGTTCTATAACATACATAGTTTTGTTATTAGCTTCTTTATCCTTCTCTGTTGAGTATTAGGGGGTAACACCATTACATTTTCCTTAACACTTACTTCAAGCAGTGTCTCAGCTACCTCTGGCCTTGTTTACTTATTATGGTAAAAGCCTGGAAAGTAAGCACAGATGGAGGTACAATCTGCCAGTGGTATAATTGAGGGCATTACCAAATAGTTGCAATCTGCAGTGGCACTGTCAGTGCCATTTTGATACTTATTGTGTGAAAGATGCCCTGTAAAACTCAAACCATTTACAAATTATTTGTGTCACTTTTTCCCATTTCAACCCAGCAGACATACACCGCTTGGCAGTGGAACACCACAGAATTAAAAAAAAAGCTGAACTCAGCCTTTTCCCGGAGTTGGGTGCTGAGCAATCTGTACAAGGAAGAACGTACGCGGGGCTGTCATTTGTCCGAGACTGCACATGTTCTGAAGGTTTTTCACTTTAAACGCCAACCTATGTGGCAGATGATGTATGTGTTTCTTCAGTTCTGTGATTACCAACTCAGGGCTGTGGTGCAACACTCTTCACCTCATCAGTTCCAGGAGCTGTGCTGCAACATGGGTGAAGTATTCGCACTAAGATGGCTTCTGACATTCAGTGAGGAGGTGGCATTCTGTTGTAATTTCGGTATATAGATTTTTGAACAAACCTCTGCTGCTGGCTAACTAAAACAATGTGTCTGCTGGACTATTAGTACCCATACATTACATTTGTGGATTTCTCTTTTCAAAAAACACCCAACTTCTACAGAAAGCTACTGTCACTGTCTGGAGGGAACAACAGAAACAATTCTTCAAGCTCATAACCCAGTTTGGATTTGTAAGACCAGATAATGAGCAGCAGTTTTTCTCTGTAGTGAATCATTAATCAAAGAAATGATCCTTGCTCGTGTTTAGATGTTTTACTTAATTCCTTACCTCTGGCCTGCTGCCCCACTAGTGTCAAAATTATTATTTCTCACCCAGCAGGTGATAAATAACAACTTCAGCCATGATTAATACAGTGAATTTCAAAACCAGACTAATGTAAAAAACAAAACCTGCAGAACAAGTGGGTGATAATTGTTGAGAGAGCCATGGGAGCTGTGGTCTTGCATGTAAAAGCTGCTGCAGGAAATGAAGTGCACACTAGAAGCCCAGCTGATCCTAAGAGGCATCATTAGAGACACATCACAAGCACCATCATTCGAACATCCCCTTTCTTTCAGGCCCTAATTGTATATCTCAAGCAATTGGTCAAAAATAAGTTTGCACTGGGGTTGATTTTTCTCTTTGGTTGAAATTCACTAAATTACTCTCAAACACAGGGGCAACATTGCACATAAAATGGCTGTACTAATAATAACCACTGTTATCAATTATGCCTTGTTCTAGTCACGAGCTTTGATCAGGGGACATTTGTACTGATATATCAGTCTAGCTATCTTTATTGTGCAGCTTTCTTTAGGATAACGTGTCATGATCTAAGGAATTAATTCCTATGGATCAAAGATGTCTGGATGCTTTTGATAAAAACCTCTACATTCCTTGCAAGTAATTTGGTATTAAATTACATTAATCCAAAATGTGTTATTGTTTGCTTAATTCTTGGCCTTTGAGCTGTATTTTTTTTACTACTCCTTAAGCATTTGAGGCACAATTTGCAACATTTGCTTATTGGTCAGTGCTAGATGTGGACTATGCAAAATATGCAGGCAATACCATTTAATATAGGCTAATTATGCTGCATGTAAAATTAATAGTTTGTCATATTAAAAAAACAATATTCTTCTATTAATTTGTACTATTAATTTATCATTGCAATATATTGGCAGACTTTAGAAAAACTGCAATGTAACTAGAATATTAATTATTTTGTTATATCTGAAATGGAGAAGAAATAGTACATCATTTTCAAAATAGTAATTTGTTTTTCAAATCATTGTATCTGTTTGATACTAAAACAGAGCTCTCGATTTTGTGTAAAACATCTAACTTCAATCTTTTATACACAACTAAAATGGTTTTATAATAACTTTTAATATCATGTAAGATTAAATGAAGCACATAATTCAATAATCCCCATACTACAAAAAGTATTGCAACAAAACTTAGTTTTACACATTATTATAATCAATAATGAAAAAAATTAAATACTAAAGAGGAAGATTTCAATAAAAAATGTGCTGAAGTTTACAGATCATAGTACAAAACTGTCAGTGAAGAGAAATGATTGAATGTTTTAGTCATAGAGTCATACAGCACGGAAACGGCCCTTTGGCCCAGCCTGTCGATGCCGGCCAAGGTGCCCCATCTGCCCGCATATCCCTTTAAACCTTTACTATCATTGTACCTGTCCAAATGTCTTTTAAATCTTGTTACAGTTTCTGCATATCTCTGAAGATCTTTCCTGGTCCGAGACACAGATGCAATCATAAAAAAAGCACATCAGCGCCTCTACTTCCTGAGAAGATTACGGAGAATCAGTATGTCAAGGAGGACTCTCTCTAACTTCTACAGGTGTACAGTAGAGAGCATGCTGACTGGTTGCATCGTGGCTTGCTTCAGAAACTTGAGCACCCTGGAGCGGAAAAGACTACAAACAGTAGTAAACACTGCCCAGTCCATCATCGGCTCTGACCTCCCTTCCATCGAGGGGATCTATCACAGTCGCTGCCTCAAAAAGGCTGGCAGCATCATCAAGGATCCACACCATCCGAGCCATACACTCATCTCCCCACTACCTTCAGGTAGAAGGTGCAGAAGCCTGAAGACTGCAACGACCAGGTTCAGGAATAGCTACTTCCCCACAGGCTATTAAACTCGGCTCGGATAAAACTCTGAACATTAATAGCCCATAATCTGTTTATTTGCACTTTATCAGTTTATTTAATCATGTGTGTATATATTTATACAATGGTATATGGACACACTGATCTGTTCTGTATTCGTGCCTACTATGTTCTGGTGTGCTAAAGCAAAGCAAGAATTTAATTGTCCTATCAGGGATATATGACAATAAACTCACTTGAACTCTTGCCTCAACTACCTCCTCCGGCAGTTCATTCCATATACAGTGGCTTGCAAAAGTTTTCATACCCCTTGAATTTTTCCACATTTTGTCACGTTACAACCACAAATGTAAATGTATTTTATTGGGATTTTATGTGATAGACCAACACAAAGTGGCGCATAATTGTGAAGTGGAAGGAAAATGATACATGGTTTTCAATTTTTTTTACAAATAAAAAATTGAAAAGTGTGGCGTGCAAAAGTATTCAGCCCCCTTTACTCTGATACCCCTAAATAAAATCCAGTGCAACCAATTGCCTTCAGAAGTCACCTAATTAGTAGAGTCCACGTGTGTAATCAATTCTCAGTATAAATACAGCTGTTCTGTGAAGGCCTCAGAGGTTTGTTAGAGAGCATTAGTGAACAAACAGCATCATGAAGCCCAAGGAACACACCAGACAGGTTAGGGATAAAGTTGTGGAGATGTTTAAAGCAGGGTTAGGTTATAAAAAAAATCCCAAGCTTTGACCATCTCACGGAGCACTGTTCAATCCATCATCCGAAAATGGAAAGAGTATGGCACAACTGCAAACCTACCAAGACGTGGCCGTCCACCTAAACTGACAGGCCGGGCAAGGAGAGCATTGATCAGAGAAGCAACCAAGAGGCCCATGGTAACTCTGGAGGAGCTGCAGAGATCCACAGCTCTGGAGGGAGAATCTGTCCACAGGACAACTATTAGTCGTGCACTCCACAAATCGGGCCTTTATGGAAGAGTGGCAAGAAGAAAGCCATTGTTGAAACAAAGCCATAAAAAGTCCCGTTTGCAGTTTGCCACAAAATGTGTGGGGGACACAGCAAACATGTGGAGGAAGGTGCTCTGGTCTGATGAGACCAAAATTGAAGTTTTTGCCCTAAATGCAAAACGCTATATGTGGCAGAAAACTAACACTGCACATCACCCTGAACACACCATCCCCACTGTGAAACATGGTGGTGGCAGCATCATGCTGTGGGGATGCTTTTCTTCAGCAGGGACAGGGAAGCTGGTCAGAGTTGATGGGAAGATGGATGGAGCCAAATACAGGGCAATCTTGGAAGAAAACCTGTTAAGAGTCTGCAAAAGACTTGAGACTGGGGCAGAGGTTCACCTTCCAGCAGGACAACAACCCTAAACATACAGCCAGAGCTACAATGGAATGGTTTAGATCAAAGAGTTAGAATTCATGTGTTAGAATGGCCCAGTCAAAGTCCAGACCTAAATCCAATTGAGAATCTCTGGCAAGACTTGAAAATTGCTGTTCACAGACGCTCTCCATCCAATCTGACTGAGCTTGAGCTATTTTGCAAAGAAGAATGGGCAAAATTTTCAGTCTCTAGATGTGCAAAGCTGGTAGAGACATACCCCAAAAGACTTGCAGCTGTAATTACAGCGAAAGGTGGCTCTACAAAGTATTGACTCAGGGGGGCTGAATACTTTTGCACGCCACACTTTTCAGCTTTTTATTTGCAATAAAATTTGGAAACCATGTATCATTTTCCTTCCACTTAACAATTATGCACCACTTTGTGTTGGTCTATCACATAAAATCCCAATAAAATACATTTACGTTTGTGGTTGTAACATGACAAAATGTGGAAAAGTTCAAGGGGTATGAAAACATTTGCAAGCCACTGTACCCAACACCGTCTGTATGAAAATGTTACCCCTCAGATTCCTATTAAATCTTTCTCTTTTCATCTTAAAACTATGACCTCTGGTTCTTGTTCCCCTACTCTGGATAAAAGACTGTGCATCTACCCTATTTATTCCCCTCCTGATATTATACACCTCTGTAAGATTACCTCTCATCCTCCTATGCACCAAGAAATACATTCCTAGCCTACCCAATCTATCCCTATAGCTCAGATCCTCAAGTCCTGACAACATCCTCGTGACCAAGTGGTTTTGGAAAATGCTCCAAGTTTAGACAACATTCATTGAAATGTTAATTTTTTAAAATATATTCATCTCTGAAAATCTGTACTGATAAGTAATTAGACTTTCGACACATGGCAATCATATATTTTGTTTAAACGTGCTACATTTGAATGATGCTTCATTAAGTGTCGGATACAATTATCCAATATTACTGCTCCGAGACACGATGTGCATAATGGATTCAGTACATCACCTGAGCAGTTTTTACACAAAGTTTCACAATTGTATTCCAGCTTGTAAATAGTTTCTCTCATTTAACCCCAAAAGATCTGAACATGCATTTTTTCTCCCAGGTATTCTATGTCATAGTTATAGGGTCACACAGAATGAAAAAAGGTCCTTCGGCCCAACTTGCCCACGCCGACCAACATGCCCCATCTACACTATCTCACCTGCCTGCATTTGGCCCATATCCCTCTAAACCTACCCTATCGATATACTTGCTTAAATGCTTTTTAAATGTTGTGTTAGTACCTGATTCAACTATTTCTTCAGTCAGCTCATTCCATACACCCACCACCCTTTTAGTAAAACAGTTACCTCAGGTTCCAATTAAATCTTCTTCTCCATCTCACGTATGGCCTTTTGTTCTTGATTCAACCTACTATGGGCAAAAGATTTTGTTCATTTGGTCAATTTATTCCTCTCATGACTTTGTATATAAGAACACCCCTCATCCTACACTGCAAGGAATAAAGTGATAGCCTGCTCAACCGCTCCCTGTTGCTCAGGCTCTCGAGTCCTGGTAACATCCTTGTAAATCTTCTCTGCACCCTTCCCAACGTGACACCATCATTCCGATAACATGAACAAAATTGAACACAATAGTTTACTATTAAAAATATAGATTTTATAATGCATACAATAATCAGACTAATGTAATAACACTTCATAGATGAAGTTACTGTAACTAAATCATAGATGAAGTTAACGTAGGTTAAGTGAAAAATAACTAACATAGATGAGAACCTCACTAGGGTCTCCTCGATACCCCGCAGCTCCACCCTTGCTCCCCCTCCCCCTAGTTGCAAGAGGAACAGAGTTCCCCTAGTCCTCACCTTCCACCCCATCAGCTGTCGCATACAGCACATAATCCTCCAACATTTTCGTCACGTCCAACAGGATCCCACCACCAGCCACATCTTCCCATCTCCACCCCTTTCTGCTTTCCACAGAGACTGTTCTCTCTGCAACTTCCTGGTCAACTCGTCCCTTCCCACCCAAACTACCCCCCCCCCCCCCCCCCCATCCAACTACGAAATCTGGGAGCGCCTCGCGATATTGCGCGCCATCGCATGCAATTCCACACCTCACCATTCGCAATGCGTGTGTCACCCACACGCACTGCAACACGTCGACCTATTTTACATATGACGCGTAAATGAGGCGCAAATGACGGCCAAGTGGGACAGGCCCTTAATCCTTGCTTTCCCTCTCTCTCCATCCCTTGCCCTTCCCAATTCCCCAACCAGTCTTACTGTCTCCATCTACATTTTATCTGTTTGCTTTGTTTTCCCTTTCTCCCAGCTAACAACGATCTATTCTAAATATTCATTGATCTCCATTCCCTTTGTCCTGTTTTCACACCTTCACACTTTATTGTCTATGTATCTCCCTCTCCCGACGTCAGGCTGAAGAAGGATCTCGACCCGAAACGTCATCCATTCTTTCTCTCCAGAGATGCTGCCTGTCCCACTGAGTTACTCCAGCATTATGCATCTATCTGCAGGGTGGGTGAAGGTGTGGTCCAGGTAACCGTGGGAGTTGGCGGGTTTAGGGTCGACGTTAGTTGATAGTCTCTCCCCTGTGATGGAGACAGATTCACAAAGGGGAGAGAGGTGTCAGAGATAGTCCAAGTGAATTTGACAGCAGGGTGAAAGTTAGTGGTAAAGATAGTGAATCAACCAATTCAAGGGTTAGGCCAGTCATCGATGTAGTGGAAAAAGAGTTGGGAGATGGTACCCAACAAGAATATAACCAACAAAAAAGCAGGCATAGCTGGGGCCCATGCGAGTACCCCTGGCTTCACCTTTAACTTGAAAGAAGTGAGAAGAGTCACAAGATAAGTTATTGAGGATGAGAACTAGTTCCATTAGGCAGAGGAGAGTGTAAGTAGAGGGAAACTGATTGGGTCAAGGAAGAAAGGAAGGACTGGGTCAAGGACGAACTGGGGTCCTTGAGACCTTCTGGATGGGGAATGGGGGTGTATATAGACTGGACGTGCATAGTAAGGATGAGGCAATGGGGGCCTTGACATTGAAAGTTATTGAAGAGTGATGCAAACAGTGCTCCTGATGTGGTCAGCAGAATGTCCGATGTAACTACAGTATCGCCTACTTTTGAATTCAATATCTCAAACAATAAACAACATTCTGTTATGTTTCCTAATTGCCCGTTTACCTGCATACTAACTTTTTTGAATCCTGTACAAGGATACCAAGATCATTGCGTCTTAAACCTCTGGAATGCTTCCTTTTTCCTTTTCCTTTGAAAATGGACAATTATGTATTTACAACATTACAATCCATTTGCCAATCTTTTCCCACTCATTTTAATGGTTAGTATCCCGCTTTCTTTCTTATATCCTATTCTCAACCTACTTTTCCACCTATCCATTTCTCGAATGCAAATTTAGCAACCATACTTTTGGTGCCTTCAGCCATGTTTTAATATAAGTTATAAAACAAAATGTTGCATCGCCAATTCTTGTACGTGTTATATCTTACCAGCCAAGATCCATTTATGCTGTTTCCTGTCAGCCAGCCAATATTCGATCCACGTGGCCTTCTCCACCATGAGCGTTTATTACCGCAATAATCTTTGATGCAGCATGTCATCAAATGCCTTCTGCAAATCTAAGTATTCATTTGGAACTTGTCAGCCCCAAAGCTCCAATAATTTGCTCAGTGCCGCATCTCTTGCGATTGTAATTTTCCAGAGTTAATCGCTCCCTTGCAATTCCTGACTAATGGTATTTCTTGGATGTTACTTACTCTTCATGGTGAAGACTGATGCATATATACTCATTTAATTCACCCGTCTACGGTGTATTTTTCATATTTGCTTTCTAGAGGATTAATGCTCACTTGGAAAGATTATGGAGACTTTTTCCTTTTTATTAGTCTAGTATTTCTACCCAGCTATTTCCATACCTATTAATTCTTTAGTCATTTATTGCTCATGTTCATTTTCTGTACAAGTTTCTGACCTGTAACCTATTTATGTAAACTTGTTTTTTTCTAAATATTTTGTTATTGTTTCTTTATTATTAACAAAGGATAGCAAATTTGTTTTCTCATTGGCATGCTTTTATTGTGTAGTCCAAAAGATCCCCTTAAATATTGGCCATTGCACCTCAATTGAACAATTCCTTAACTTAATTTGCAAGTTCTCTTTAGTGATTTGCTTTTGTGATCTCACGATAAGCCTAGTCTTGGGTGGATTCTTCTCTCCCTCAAATAGAATGTAAAATACATTTGTATTATGATTGCTGCTACCCAAGGCACTTTAACCATGGGGTTATTAACTGCTATCCCACCTCACTACACATAAGCTGATCAGAATGGCCCGCTCTCTGTTAGATTCGACTTGCTGCTGTAAGGAACTATCTAAAACAAATCTATGGACTCTCATCATGGCTTCCTTCGAAAATCCGTTCTTTCCTGTCTATTTCTAACCTAAAATCACTGAACTTCTCACGCGCTCCCATTATTTATTTGTTTATACTTCATCCGACCGCTTGGTTACTGTTAGGGAGCTGGTACACCACTCTCACGTCACTTCTGGCTTTCGTTTCTAACCTCCATGCAAACCACATTTGCATCACAAAATTCTGTTAAAAATCTTCTCCATCTCTGGTTATGTGGATTCCTAGAGGGTGGTTCCGCTTGGACTATCCTAGTTATTCAACTCCTACTTTCCCCAGTACTAGCCACACAAACTGTACCCTGCCTCTGCAACTCACGTTCATTTCCCCAATATTGAAGTCAAGAAGGCTTCAATAAAAAGTCTCAGCTTTGTATTTAATAGTTCTATCTCCAATATCATTTACAGTCAAACTAAACAATATTGTGGTTTTTGAGTTCAAGGTCAACTGCATTTGTAAGTTAATGGACACCAAAATCTGTTAAAATTGCATTGAAAATATTTGTACTGTGCAGCTTTTCAAAAGCAATTAGGTTAAGCAGATTTTAATCCAGACCAACCAGATCTAATACAAGACCAATACCAAATGCAGCCATCAAATGACCAGGACCTATGACTGCTGACGGGATTTGGATCAGTAAATGACTCCCAAGAGATGATCCTCTGGCTAATTGCAGGAGAAAGACACCCTTTGAATGTAAAATAAAACAGGGACTAAACAACGTGTAACAACAACAATCTTCTTTGGATATAGTTGTTAAATTATAAAGGGAACTGATTGCAGTTGGGGCTGTAACTGCTAACACGATATTAGCCGTCAGCATACATAAAGACTCCTCTCACCCTTGTAATGGACTGTTCGAACTACTCCCTTCCGGCAGACGTTACAAGGCCTTCTACGCCCGCACCACCAGACTCAGGAACAGCTTCATTCCCAGAGCTATAGCGGCTCTGAACCGGCCTTGCACTTTAGTCTGTGGTGATTTTACTGGTCTAATGTTCGTTTTTACAAACCTTGTTCTCGGGGTATTTAAACCTAAATTTTATTTGTCGATTAAGTTATGACATCGGATGGAAATTGCAAACCAAATCTCGTTGCACTTATGTGTAATGACAATAAAATATATTATTATTATTATTATTACTCTGTGCAATACAAAAATGCTTTTTCCCTTGTGCCTTTGGGAATGAACAGAAGTCACCATGTTTACATCATACTTAAAACGTCAAAGATGGGAGGACCATTAGATTTTCTGCATTATTCTTTAATATATTCGATGTCAGTACAGCTCCATCATGTTGTATGTTACATTTATATTCATTACAAAAACAAGGAAATGGGTCATCGTACTGACAATAAGATCAGATATATGTTAGTGCTTCACTTAAATCGTTATGGACTGTAATTGTACTAACCACACCAAATTTGCCATCAGCTTGTTGCATATTCTCCAGTTCTTTTGCAACAATGCAATATTTTGTTTCCAATAATTTACTCATTTAAAAAAATAAAAATTACTTTGTGGATAAACCTCTTGAGCACCCGGATGCTGAACTCAAAGCACTTTCGCGATCTTGCTCTTCAAAGTAGTTCTGCTCAATTCTTCTACAAAACTTTATGAGGTTTTCGTAATTTTTCACCTTTTCACCAAGTGCATCATTGGTCAACTGAGTTGTAAGGATTGTGAACAAATGGCCAAACACCAGGGCATCCAGTTCTGTTGGCCTGCAGCACAAACAATACAAGGTTAGCGGTCCATTTATTTTTTGAAGGCAACACGGACACTTGTATCAATACACTGTAACAAATAATAGAATAAGGTAATTACAGAAAATATTAGCATAACACTTTTGTTTCCCAAAAAATTGCTGTCATTTCTGAACTAAATTAAGCCAATCTCAAAAGGTTTCACCGACGCAGATCACCTCAAGTTTTATTACAGTAATTTATTATAAAGGTACTTGTTCTTATGAAAAAGAATCTTGTCATTAACAGATTAATTACATTTTTCCCAAATGTACATGTTACACAGACCAAAAGAGTACATTTTAAAAAGTATGTAGGATAATGTCTTATGACCATCGACAGTTGTGCACCTCTGCAAAATTCTGCCGCCCCTGCTGCAGCCACTGTGCATAACAAAACCATCCTTAAAATAGAATGCTGCACTTCAAGAAGCAAACTGCATTGCTTCAGGGCATTTAATCTGCAAAAGGCACTGATGCTCCGTCATTCCTTTGTACTTATGGTTAAACAAATGGAAATAGAGAAGGCATGAAAATCAAGTGAATACGGCACTGGTCTATTATCTGTGCTGTGAATGTTATCTTAACAAAGTAACTTACTGTTGGGTAAAGAAATAGGGCTGTGATCCCAGTCTTTGAGAGAGAGCCTGGCAGCATCGATCTACATCTTCATGTACCTAATAGTTACAAGGGGAGAAAAAAAAATAATTACACAGATAATATGCAACCAAATGCTGCGATCAAATATATATCCAAAATCTGATTGCTTTCTGATCGAATACATCAAAACGAAAAATAACAATATTCAGCTTATCTTATAAATACCCCTGCATTTATACCAGTAAGTGGTATATCACACTTTATTCTACACCAAATATATTAAAATGCTACAGAATGTTAATTTGCATCTCAGATAATAGGGCGGCACGGTGGAGCAGAAATAGAGTTGCTGCCATACAGCGACAGCGAGCCGGGTTCCATCCGGACTGCAAGTGCTGTCTGTATAGAGTTTGTACGTTCTCCCCGTGATCGCGTGGGTTTTCCCCAGGTACTCCGGTTTCCAACCACACTCCAAAGACGTACAGGTTTGTAGGTTAATTGGCTTTGGTAAAAAAATGTAAATTGTCACTAGTATGTGTAAGATAGTGCTAGTGTACGGGGATCGCTGGTTGGCGTGGTCTTGGTGGACTGAAAGGCCTGTTTCTGTGCTATATCTCTAAACTAAACTAAATTATGGAACAAACTATCCGCTGGAGGAACTTCGGGCCTCACTCACCCAGACCTGCAACGGACCCCAACTACACTACATCCTCCGGAAGATCCACCGCTTCAATCAACAATTCCTGTCCCACCTTACCTCCACCAAGGACCTGAAATTAGCCCCCCTCCAGGCCGTTCCAGCCACCGACAATCCCCGACTCGACCGCCCGCAGACCCAACTCTGGGACGAGCCGCCGGCGTGAGTCCACCGACGCCATCTTGTCCACGAGGAGCGCCTCCAGGACTCAACAGGACGCCGCCTTCACCGACCTCTACGCTGATGCTGCCGCCGACCTCCACCTGCCTACCGATGTCGCCCAGCCCCGCTGCCTGCCCGGTAACTCTGTTTATCTCCCCCTCCCTGATTCCACCGCCCATCGCCAGCACAATGCGACTGCCGAACCTCGCCGCCCCCCCGGAACCACCTAAACCCATCGCCGCACCGGGCCCATCCAGCATCGCCGATGTACTGGGCCCGCCGAAGACCACAGCCGCCGCACCGGGCCCATCCAGCATCACTGTTGCACTGGGCACGCCGAAGACCACAGCCGCACCCGCCTCACCTTGCATCGCCGCCGGACCGGGGCTCCCCGAACATGGCCGCCGCACCGCATCCCACTCATCTCGCCGCCTCACCAGTCGGACCGACCACCCGCCCACCGGGACCTCCAACGCATCGCCTGCCGACCCCGACTCCACTGCCCGCGGACTCCTACCTTCGGGTCCGCCGACCCACGACACTCCACCGCCCTCCAGCAGCCCGCAGCCGTCGCCTCACCTGCAGACTGGACTCTGCAGTGGGCCTGAAGCCTCCACGTTGCTAACTCCTTCCACCACTCTGTTTTTAACGGCACTGTGTCCTAGTGCCCGTCTCCCCAACCCCAGTAACCTTAGTGGCTATTCCACTGGGTCTTCCCCATCCCCCCCCACCATGTAACCCCTGCTCTTCCCCACCACACCACAGCCCCATACCCCCCCACCCCACCCCCTGACCACCCTCAACCCCCCCACCACACAACGCTCTGTCCTCAGTGCACTCACCTGCCTTCCTCCGGCCACAACCCACATCCTTACCGCGTGTTCACCATACCCCCGGACCTCCCCCTCTCCGACACTGAAAGGTCTGTCCTCAGCAGAGGTCTTACCTTTGTCCCCCTCCGTCCCCACCTCAATGAGTTCCGCGCCCACCACGACTTGGAGCTCTTCTACCGTCGCCTCCGCCTCACAGCGTTCTTCCACGGGAAGAAGTCCTCGCCCCCCACCGATGATCCCTTTTCCTGTCTCCAACATACCCCCTCCACTTGGACCCCCCCTCATAGCCTTCCGGCTCTAGAACAATTTATCCAGAACTGCCGTCGGGACATCAACCGCCTCGATTTCTCCACTCCCCTGTCTCACTCCAATCTCTCCACCCCCGAACGTACTGCCATCGACTCACTCCATAACAACCCAGACTGGGTTATCAAACCCGCCGACAAGGGAGGTGCCGCGGTAGTCTGGCGTGTCGATCTCTACAAAACGGAGGCCGTGCGCCAACTCTCAGACACCTCCTCCTACTTACCCCTGGACCATGACCCCACTGACGAACACCAGGCCACCATCTCGAGCACCAGGCCACCATCTCGAGCACCATAACCGACTTCATCAGCTCCGGCTCCCTACCCCCCCGAGCCTCCAACCTCATCGTTTCCCAGCCCCGCATGGCACGATTTTACCTTCTCCCCAAAATCCACAAACCAGACTGCCCTGGCAGACCCATTGTCTCTGCCTGTTCGTGCCCCACCGAACACATTTCCACATACCTTGACGCCATCCTATCCCCCTTTGTTAAATCCCTCCCCACCTATGTTCAAGACACCTCAGACACTCTCCGTCGGCTCCGCACATTCCATTCTCCAGGCCCCCATCCTCTCATCTTTACCATGGACGTTCAGTCACTCTACACCTCCATCCCCCACCAGGATGGTCTCAAAGCCCTCCGGTTCTTCCTCGACCAGAGGAGCAACTCATACCCGTCCACTGACACCCTCCTCCGCCTAGCGGAGTTGGTCCTCACCCTCAATAACTTCTCTTTTGACTCCTCCCATTTCCTCCAAACACAAGGCGTAGCTATGGGCACACGCATGGGCCCCAGCTACACTTGCCTCTTTGTCGGGTACGTCGAACAATCCTTGTTCTCGGCGTACCAGGGCCCTATCCCCGACCTCTACCTCAGTTACATCGACGACTGCTTTGGTGTCACCTCCTGCACCCACACACAACTGACTGACTTCATCCATTTCACCACCAACTTCCATCCGGCACTCAAATACACTTGGACCATTTCCGACATTTCCCTACCATTCCTTGACTTCACCATTTCTATTGCAGGTGATGCACTCCTGACCGACATCCACTACAAACCAACTGACTCTCAGTTACCTGGACTACTCTTCCTCCCACCCTGCTTCCTGTAAGGACTCCATCCCCTATTCCCAATTCCTCCGTCTATGCCGCATCTGCTCCCAGGATGAGGTGTTCCACACCAGGTCATCACAAATGGCCTCATTCTTCAGAGAACGGGGATTCCCCTCCCCCACTATAGATGAAGCTCGCACCAGGGTCTCCTCCATACCCCGCAACACTGCCCTCTCTCCCCATTCCCCCACTCGCAACAAGGGCAGAGTCCCCCTGGTCCTCACTTTTCACCCCACCAGCCGGCAAATACAACACATAGTCCTCCGCCAGTTTCGCCACCTCCAACGTGACCCCTCCACTCGCCACATCTTCCCATCTCTCCCCGTCTGCCTTCCGCAAAGACCGCTCCCTCCGCAACTCCCTTGTCAATTCTTCCCTTCCCTCCCGCTCTACCCCTTCCCCGGGCACTTTCCCTTGCAATCGCAAGAAATGCTACAGTTGTCCCTTCACCTCCCCCCTCCACTCCTTTCAGGGACCCAAGCAGTCCTTCCAGGTCCGACAGAGGTTCACCTGCACCTCCTCCAACCTCATCTACTGCATCCGCTGCTCCAGATGCCAGCTGATCTATATCGGTGAGACCAAGTGGAGGCTTGGCGATCGTTTCGCCGAACACCTCCGCTCGGTCCGCAATAACCAACCCGACCTCCCGGTGGCTCAGCACTTCAACTCCTCCTCCCATTCCGTATCCGACCTCTCGGTCCTGGGCCTCCTCCACGGCCAGAGTGAGCAACACCGCAAGTTGGAGGAACAGCACCTCATATTCCGCTTGGGGAGTCTGCATCCTCTGGGCTTGAATATTGAATTTTCTCAATTCTGTTAACCCTTGCTGTCTCCTCCCCTTTCCACCTCTCCCTCAGCCCTCGGGCCCTGGCATTCCCTCTCTCTCTATCTCTCTCCCCCACCCTAGTCACACTAGCTTCTCATTTTCACACTACAAACAGCTTACAATGGCTTGTTCCTTTTATCATCGATACTTTTTTGCGTATCTTTCATTCATTGTTCTTTATCTCTCCACATCACCGACTATATCTCTCGTTTCCCTGATCCCTGACCAGTCTGAAGAAGGGTCTCGATCCGAAACGTCGCCTATCTCCTTCGCTCCTTAGATGCTGCTGCACCCGCTGAGTTTCTCCAGCCTTTTGTGTACCCTGCTGGAGGAACTCAGCGGTTTAAGCTCAAACTGCCAAGTTCCTACAGTAGATTGTCGCTTCAGATTCCCACATCTGAATTCTCATGTCAAATCAAGTTAAGTTTATTATCAGATGCACAAGGATGGTGAAGTACAGGCGTGATAGAAATCTTGCTTGTAGCAGTGCCACAGACACGGGCCAGGGCAACACACAAAAAACATAAACTACACATAAATTACCCAAATTCTAAAAGGCAGTGAAAAGAGAAATTTTGCAAAAAAAGCAAGACATTAATGCAGAATATACATTATAAAACAAGTCCAAGGTTGTGCAGGAGGAAGTTCTTAGGTTTTACAGAATTGCACACTGAGATACACAATGGGATACAGTTGAAACTCAACAAAGCCACAAAATATTACATTCTAAACTTTGGTTCATATCCAAACCAACTCCAGTTTTTCAAGGATTGGTAGGAAGCACAGCATCTAGTGCAGGGGTCGGCAACCTAAGGCCACTGGGCCGAATCTGGCCCGCAACCCAAAATCACCTGGCCCGCAGGCGGTTTTTTTCCCTCAATCATCCGGCCCGCAGACTTCTGTCATCTCTGGTACCTGGAATGTTTAAGAAAGAAATGCAGATGCTGGAAAAATGCTCAGTGCGCCAGGGGCGTCCTCGAAGGGGCGGGATCTATGTGAGCACGTGATTTGATGCCTGCTATCTGGGGAGGGATGGGGGCGGGATGCATGTGCACACGTGATAAATGTGGCACGGTATCCGCTCACAGACATATGTCCTGGCCCCATGGCTGAAAAGGTTGCCGACCCCTGATCTAGTGCATACAATTTTCTGATGCAGTCTTCAGGGCTGAACAAGACTGCAATGGAACTTCAGGCAAAGGTGATTTCCAGGTGACTTTCCAAATAAATAATTGAAAATGCCTATTTCATGTTTATAACTTTAGTGTTCTCATGTCTTTTGTAATCCCTAAACCAGTGCATATGATATGTGAATAGAAAGGGTACTCATAACTACAGTCTGAAGTTTTGTTTGAAGCTCTACATTGCCGTTGACTATGTTGTTGTTGTGCTGTGCTATATTGTTACTCCAGCGAGGATTTCTTCAGACATTGTACTGATTCCAAACACCAGCCCCCTTTCAGGCAATTACCCATATTTTGCTGGATTGTATGTTCCTTTAAGAGACAACCATGTTCTTGATGTCTTAACCTCTCAGGCTACTGAACATTTCGCAACACTAACATCAACAACTATGAGCTTCTATGGACTGGGTCTTTAGTTGTACCACAGACTTTAGTTTATGCACTATTATGGTCACCTAGTAGTTTGGTATTAATTTATGATATTATTGATTATATATTATCTGTGTGTTATTGCGCCTACTGGCCTGTTAGCTGGTCCATTGACTTAACCCTTCATTGGAATTGGAAAAGTGAGAAAAGAAACACAATTTAAGTTGCAGAGAGGTGGAAGGATGAAGAGAATAACGGGAATGTTATGATAAGGTGGAGACCAAAATTTCTCAAATGACACAATGGGTTTCGGTGTCATCTAGAAGGAGGAAATGAATGGCTTGTTAATCATAGCTCATCTGTCAGGAGGAGTGTAAAAAGAGGAAGATTAATGAGGGCAGTAGAGAGAGTATGAACATGTTGGAACTGAGAGATGCAGAATACAGATTTCAAAACATTCACAATCTTAAAGATGAAATTCCCTGATATTCAGCTCAACCCACATGAATGCTTTTGTAAATCTAACTACAGTACATCCACAGAACTATTGATCTACCCACAAAACGTTTTAATAAATCTGTTAAAACACATCTTCTATTTCATAACATCACATTGACTTTACCAAATTAATTTATGCTCGAAGTGCTCTGTAATCACTACCTTAATAGCTACACAATAAGTTTATTTTTCCAATGACGGATGTTAGGCTAACTGGTCTATGGCTCCTTGTTTTCTTCAATAGCAATGTCACGTTAGCCGCTATCCATTCTACTTGAATCTTAGCGGATCTCGGGAGTTTCGAATGATCACAATTGGGTTATCCGTTTGCCTCTTTTTTTCTCCCCCAAGGAAATTACCCAAGCTCCTCAACTTTTTCTGCCAATTTGTCATGTGATTATTTTCGGTGCAATTTTAGTAAATAGATTTTGTTTTAAAACAACATTTTAACATTTCCTCATTCCCTGTTATTAGTTCCACTGTCCCAGATTCTAACAGTTCAATGCTTGCTTTTGCTCGTTTTTTTCTTTTCACAAACTTGAAGAAGCCTACTTTAGTTCAATTTTAAATTATCAATTGTTTTAGCATAAAAGTTCTCCTAGATAAATCATTTCCTTTGATCTGAGACCATATTTTATTCTTCAGGGCCCAATGCTATATACCCAGTGTACTTTAGGAGATCGTCATGGAAATAGTGAATGCATTCATTATCATCTTCCAAAGTTCTGTATATCATGGATAGATTCTGCAGATTAGAACATAGCAAACGTATCCCTATTTTGATAAAATGACAAACGATCTACAGACTAATTAGCATAACATCAGTAGTAGAGTAAATGCCAGTTTATTGGATGTTATTGTATCTGAAATATCAATGGAATTAGATAAAATCAACATGGATTTATAAAAGTGAAGTAGTGTCTGACGTATTTACTGGACAACAGACAAGAGGTGCAGGAGTAGGCCATTCGGCCCTTCGAACCAGCACCGCCATTCACTGTGATCATGGCTGATCATCCACAACAGTACCCCAATCCTGCCTTCTCCCCATATCCCTTGATTCTGCTATCTTTAAGAGCTTTATCTTGGGGAGGAAACTAGTAGAATGGGGAACCAGTTGATCAGGTATATATTGATTTTCAATAGGCCCTTGATAAAGTTCCTCAAATAAAATTTGTGTGCAAAATTAAAGCACATGGGATTTAGAGCAATAAACTGACATAACCTGCAAACTGGTTGGCAGACAGGAAACAGAGTAAGATTTAAAGGGTCTTTAATGGAAAGCCAGGCAGTGACTAATGGGTACCACAAGGGTGAGTCTTGGTCCACAGATATCTCTCAATGTATATCTATATATCTATATCTCAATGATTTAGATGAGGGAACTGAATGAATTATTTTAAAGTTTGCTGATGACACAAACCTGAATGAGAAAATGGATGGTGGATGCAGAAACTTTTTTGGCAATTAGATAAGTCGAGTTAATGGGTAAATGCATCATGTTGTAATATGATAATACCAGATGAAAGCAAACTATCATGAATGGATACATTATTATTTTTATACGATCCCCCAGGATTGAAAGTAACTTGTTCATTCCTGACGGTTTTGTGGAAGTGTGGTGTCTAACGAGGCCAATGTTGGAACCACATACTCTTCCACAGATGGAGCAGGAATGGCCGATGCGGCAAGCGACTGTGTTGTTTGTGAGGTTGTCTTTACCTTCCACTACTTATGCAATACTCCGTTCTCCTAGGCATTGGTCCGAAGTTTGCAATACTATCCTTTATGTACCTTCGGAACTTTGAGTGGTCATGGACAGGACTTTACCACTTCAGGTTAGGCAGAGGCTCACTTGCACCTCCTCCAACCTCATCTACTGTATTATACATCGGCGAGACCAAACGCAGACTGGGCGATCGTTTTGGGGAACACCTTCGCTCAGCCCGCGTGAAACAACCTGATCTCCCAGTTGCTGGACACTTTAATTCTCCTTCCCATTCCTACACAGACCTTTCTGTCCTCGATCTCCTCCATTGTCCGAGTGAGGCTAAACGCAAATTGGAGGAACAGCATCTCATATTTCCTTTGGGCAGCTTACAGCCCAGTGGTATGAATATTGATTTATCTCACTTCAGGTAGCCCCGGCATTCCCTCTCGCCCTATCCCTCCCGCACCCAAGTCGTACTAGCTTCTCATTTTCACCCGACAAACAGCTTACAATGGCCTGTTTCCTTCATCATTACATTTTTGCATATATTTCCTTTATTGTACTTTATCTCTCCACATCACTGTCTATATCTCTCGTTTCCCTTATCCCTAACCAGTCTGAAAAAGGGTCTCGACCCAAAATGTCACCCATTCCTTCTCTCCAGAGATGCTGCCTGTTACTCCAGCTTTTTGTGTCTATAGTCATTGGGGATACTCTACTTCATGGAAGCTTTAGGCACATCGTAGAATCTTTTCCCGTGTTCTCCCGGTAATCTAATCCCATTATAGGATATGGAACAGCAGTCTGGTGTCAGGCACACGAGTGATTCTATGTAGTCTAACTCAGGATAACTTACACCTCAGTACCTAGGGCAGGAAGAGATCACTGATATTGGTTTGCCTATTCTTCCAGTAAACGGGAGTATTTTAGAGACAATGTTGGTGATATGTACCCATTGACATAATCGACCCTTGAGATATAATCGAGAAAATATCTTGTTCTATGGATTTCCCAAAACAAGGACATGAGCAGCCAGGTAATCCTTCAAATAGTTTTATCATACAGTTCAAAACCAAGAATAATCTGAATCCTAACACAATATTGCCATTTTGATTGGATTCTCTTGACGCTTAACAAAAAAAGCATTGATTTCAATTGACAACGATTTGATAGTTTTTTTTGCAATAGTACTCGGAATTTCGAAAGTCATACGAGCCCATTAATTTCCAAATAGAAGAATGGAAATTCATTCTTCAGTTTCTTCACTAAAATTATCTTCCTGAATGAATCGGTTATTTAATTTTTTTTTAAATATCAGCAGTACACAATGTTTTTGAGAGGAATCTGGACTGAAATCAAAATCACTTCTGACAGACAATCGCATGACCTATCAGAATTTTGACCATTTGCAATCAGATACTGATTTTAATCATGCACACAAAGATAAAATATGCCAGAGACATGCACAAAAAGCTGGAGTAACTCAGCAGGACAGGCAGCATCTCTGAAGAGATGACGTTTCGGGTCAAAACCCTTCTTCAGACCACACCAAAAAATGCCAGTGTGTGTTCAGGATTAGACAGTGAGGTTTGATGTGTATCCATTCTTGAATGAGATTCATTTGCTTTTGGCTTCTGTAATATGTTTCACAACATTGCCATGAATTCATCTCTTCTATGAACACCATCTCCACCTATCCAATCTGTACATGAATAATTTACTATCCAAGAATATTCTTCTGCTCAAGTAAAATTGGTAACGAAACGACAGTATTTCTTAAAGCAGTACTGATGTGGAAACATAGATGCAATAAAGGAAATACAACATATAGACAGGGGGGGGGGGGAAGAGAACAATGATAAAAGAGCAATTAATTCTACTGATGTTTACAGACGGATAAGAATTGCCCAGGGCATTGGAAATGTTCACCACTCTTGATTCGAACTGTACCATTGTACATTTGTGTTCAACTAACAGGGGAGAAGGGATCATAGTTTAATGCTATGCCTGTAAATTGGTTCCACTGACAGCAGAACGCTCCTTCAGTAATGCTAAGATGTGTTTATTTATGTACTCAGGTCTGTGTTGAAATCAGAATCCACAGCCTTCTGATCCAGCAGAATAAATCAAAGACTCACAAAAAGTCTTAAGAGCAGTTTTAAGAAGATGCTCACTTCCTTTTTCAGCTTACATTTAAATAGTTTAGGGTAGACAAAAATGCCGGAGAAACTCAGCGGGTGAGGCAGCATCTATGGAGAGAAGGAATAGGCGACGTTTCGGGTCGAGACCCTTCTTCAGACTTATTTATCCATGTATTATTTATTACTTTACATCTTAACACATTTACCTCTGCGTGGTTTTGAAGGAAAGCTCATGTATTGTCTTTCCTTTGGCTGGTTAGCATGCAGCAAAAGCTTTTCACTGTACCTCGGTACACGTGACAATAAACTAAACTAAATCGAGCTCACTGAAGAACCCAAATGTCTTCAAGTTTTTCCTAAACACTGTTTTCTGGCAGACAGAATATCCGTTCATGGTTTTAATTTCAGAATTTTAATGTTCTTTCCGTACCTGGTAAGCAAAACTAAACACAGTACTTTGGACACACTGTAAACTTTCAATATGACATTCCCTAATTTGCATCTATCGCCATTGCTGTGGTCTTCCCCAGTTTCTGTCTAGACTGAAAATTGTATTCAGAAACATAATTCAAAATGAATAATTTACAGATGACATTTAATAGAGGGACAGTTACTGTTAAGGTTGATGAGGCAAAGTAATTAGCAAATGAGCCAGTGAAAGTGTAATTGGTTAGATAAAACCAATTTTAGATAACATTTTGCATAGTTGAGAACAAGGTATAACTTATTTTTAAAGAAAAATTGCATACATGCTCCATAAATAGTATTGAATTGGCTAAGGTTAGAAATGGAAGATGATGGGAATATCTGCATGTCCTGCATTATTGAGTAAAAATTAAAGAACTAAATAAATGCCGAAGTATATTTTGAAGTCAATAGATCACAAGTTAAAGGATTGCATGTTGAAATCATGAAGTGATGACTAATATTGTGTGGATCATATTACAGACTTAAGCAATAAATTGTCAGAAGTGTGGAAGGCAATAAACAGTTTCACAGTAGATTAGCTGCCAGGGCCACAGGCTATAGTGTTTAATCAAAGTCCAGGACCAGTTTACAACTATACATTTTATTCAGTCAAAAATAAAAGATAAAATTGTAATAGCAAATTTGCTCAAATACTATTTTGTTGATCAAAATTGTGTCTTGTTCTATTTTTAATTGAGTTGTGCATTTGTAAAAATATATGAACTTCACTCGTGTACTTTTAGGTTGTAAACAATTTACACTTAAACTTAAACTACTTTAATATTTTTATCTTCTATATTGACTGGTGATAAAAAATACAAGTACAGTATTGAAATTGTATAGGAAAATGTCTATATAGAAACATAGAAAATAGGTGCAGGAGGAGGCCATTCGGCCCTTCGAGCCAGCATCGCCATTCATTGTGATCATGGCTGACCGTCCGCTATCAATAACCTGTGCCTGCCTTCTCCCCATATCCCTTGACTCCACTTGCCCCTAGAGCTCTATCCAACTCTCTCTTAAATCCATCCAGTGATTTGGCCTCCACTGCCCTCTGTGGCAGGGAATTCCATAAATTCACAACTCTCTGGGTAAAAAAGTTTTTTCTCATATCTTCCATTTGCACACAAATCTGCACTATACATAATTAATTAAAAACTAAACTCCAGGCCAAGGAAGAGGTACTGAGGAAGATAACTGAACACCAGGTCAAATAGGTTGGTGTTAAGACAGTTAAGCAAAAACAATTTATGGGAAGCAAATGTAGAATATGAGTGCTGGCTATATTTACTTCAACATTAAATAAAAATGCACATATTCACATATTTTTCTTCTGCTTTGAAAATCTTATTTTAAAATCACATGCAATTCAAACATATTACTATTTTATTAGAAAACGTTATGGATGTAAGAATGGGGAAATTTACATGACTAACCTGTTTAATAGTTTTTCCAGCCCATCCTATTGCTTTCATCTTGCGTCTTATTTCCCATTGCTTTTGATAGGCCAAGATATGATTTAGAGGCCATGGATATGGTGAACCGTATCTAGAACGAGTTATCTTAAAAGATCAAAAGATTCAGATTATTATTAGTTTTTTTTAAAGTTTTAAATACACAAATTATCATAAAGCTCCGAGTAATCTTTTAGTTGGAATGGTACACCATTTAAGAAACAAAAGAATTAACAACTAATTGGATTATCGTAAATATTATATGATCTTATATACGAGGGCAAAGATTTAATAGAAACCCGAGGGGTAACTTTTTCAGAGGGTGGTTGGTATATAGTAGTTGAGGCAAGTACTATAACAATATTTTAACAGGCATATGGATAAGAATTGTTTAGAGGGATTTGGGCCAAACATATGTAGATGAGAACAGCATAAAGATGGGGATCTCGGTTGGTGTGGACAAGTTGGGCCAAGGGCCTGTTTCTGCACTATATGTCTGTAAATGGCACACTTAATCAATCTGATCAGTCTTGTTCTATTGACTGCAAAATTATATCATGGTGTTTACTTAGTTAGTATTTATCAACTATGTATGTTATATAACTACTTATTTACAAGCCTTAAAGCCTATGATTGATATTAATAAAACATACTTTATTCAGAAACATGATATGGATCACATAATTGAATTTAGTTTCTAATTTAAATAAGTGCAAATATTGTGAGATTTTCTAGTCACAGTCAAAATTAATGATATGCTGCCACTTTACTCTCTTAATGTTGACAAAATGTATACAATATTCAGTATGCTGAATAAATTATCTTAGTCAAGTCAAGTCAAGTTTATTCGTCACATACACATACGGAATGTGCAGTGAAATGAAAAGCGGCAGTGCTCTCGGACTTTGTGCAAAAAAAAAACAAACAACCAAACAACCTACGAACAGAATGGAACAGAATAACATGTTCTTTTACATATTAAATATTGTGGGCGGAAGGAAAAAGGGAAGGAAAAAACCCAGCAATTAAAAAAAAGCAGTAGAGTGGTACAGTAAAGTTAGTCCCTGGTGAGATAGGCTTTTACAGTCCTAATGGCCTCTGGGAAGAAACTCCTTCTCATCCTCTCTGTTCTCACAGCATGGCAACGGAGGTGTTTGCCTGACCGTAGCAGCTGGAACAGTCCATTGCAGGGGTGGAAGGGGTCTCCCCTGATGTTATTGGCTCTGGAGTTGCACCTCCTGATGTATAGTTCCTGCAGAGGGGTGAGTGAAGTTCCCATAGTGTGTTCGGCCGAACGCACTACTCTCTGCAGAGCCTTCTTGTCCTGGGCAGAGCAATTCCCAAACCAGATGGTAATATTTCCGGACAAGATGCTTTCCACAGCCGCTGAGTAGAAGCACTGGAGGATCCTCGGAGACACTCTGAATTTCCTCAATTGCCTGAGGTGGTAAAGGCGCTGCCTTGCCTTACTCACGAGTGCTGCAGCGTGTGATGTCCATGTCATATCCTTAGAGATGTGGACTCCCAGGTATTTAAAACAGCTCACCCTATCCACAGTATCCCCATTTATCCTCAATGGTGTGTACGTCCTCGGATGTTGTGCCCTCCTAAAGTCCACCATCAGCTCCTTAGTCCTTTTGATGTTCAAGAGGAGGCTGTTGTCCTGACACCAGAGTGCCAGATCAGCCACCTCCTCCCAGTAGGCCTTCTCATCGTTGTATGAGATCAGGCCCACCACCACAGTGTCATCAGCAAACTTGATTATCGAGTTGGAGCTGAACCTAGCCACACAGTCATGTGTGTACAGGGAGTACAATAGGGGGCTGAGGGGGATCCTGTGCTCAAGGTGAGGGACTTTGATGTATTCCCTCAGGGTGAGGGACTTCGATGTATCTTATACTTAAATACAGAGAATAAATCACTCCATATTTCAATATAGTGAATAAATTATATCTCACATTTAAATACACATGACTCCCACATCACCATGGTAGTTGGGGGGGGGGGGGAGGGTGAGCTGGCATTCTTAGTAAACAGTTAACATTGCAAATTTCCATAACACAAAGCTGCAGCATCTGTGCATGATTCCGGAAATGAAGATTGAAAAAAGTGCGTTGATTTACTTCCTCTTTTGAATTTTGCAAAAGTCAATTTTATTCTGTATCCCAAACTTCATGGGCGAATTTCCATTAACCTAACTGGCACAAGGATCCTTTATATTTGTGACATAGGCACCTTTTAAAATGCAGAGTCTGTACTGATGGCTGTAGGATGAACTAGCACATCAATATTGGTGATTTGCAAATTAAAGGCTTTTCTCATTCCATTTTAACCATTACAAGTGCTGAGGGATGTCTCACCTTTGCTGAAGTGCTGTCATCACACCACTGTATGTAAAGCTACAGGATAAAACATAATGCCAAAGTCAGAAATAATTAATCGCACGAAAGACTGCAAATTGACACATAAATATATATATAAATGACAACTTCAGATGCAATCATTAATCACAAAAGCAAGGAAGACCAACTGAACTATTTGTCATTGCATTACAATTTTAAGCAAAGCAAAGCAATATAATAATCCTTTGATGTGACATACCTCTGCTGTCAACAGCATATTATTTACCAGTTCTGTGTAGGCTTTCATCTCAGCCTTCTGAATTTCATTCAGTCCATCAGTAAGTGAATGACCCTATAGAGACATGGTATGCAGATGTAAGTGCTTATAGTACCATTTATTGAGGCTCACAATGCAAAATTGTAATAATTGATTACCTTTTAAATATTCTTATTACTAACTTTACACAACTTGAGAAAGAACGCAAACCAATTCTAATAACTGTAGATCATACTATACGCTCTAAAACACTTAACTATCACAAAACTATCCTTTCAATATAAGCATTATTTTAAAATTACATTTTATGCAGATGGAGAATTAAAATGGCAAAGTTACCAATTAAGAAACTTATAACAATTCAATATATATATATACACATAGAATCGTGAAGAAATACAAATATAAAATATTTAATTTAATATCTCACAAACATTTAAGCATTCTATCCATTTACAGCTCCACAGATTTCTGAAATGCATGATGTTGTGGTCAAAAAGGAAACTAACAGGTTCAATTTTTCTTACCTTGGCTTTAGCAAATTGCACAATAGGGCCAAGTTCTGATACAACATGATTACCCACATGTATGAACGGTGCTTTTCCTTGTATAAAACAAGATGACATACATTATTGCAATAATATTTCAATGTAAATGCAAACTTTCAGAAATAACCATCATAAAATTATTTGAAAAGCCAAGAGAATCAAAGATTAGAGTAATCTAATAGACACAACTTTCATGACAGTTTCTCAAAACCACTTATGGAAAGTATTCATATGTTATTTTTAAATTTTATGAAATGTATTTGAATTTATCTGCCACCATATCCAGCCGAGTTCAGTAATAAAAAATGATAATGTGTGTATAATTCTGCTGGTAACGGAGCTAACACAAGCTCAAGTTACAGATCAGTTAGATTGGCATCAATTTTCTTCCCATCTATCATGGCTCACCAAGTACCACAGAGATTTTTTAATATGTTTAATATCACATTCAAATTAAAATATTATTATGAATCATCCGTTTACCCTATTTAAACTAAACATGAGCCGTAGTAAGTGATTAACAAAGGAATAATACATTTCGCACCAGTAGTCCATGTGCTGTAAAGGAATTGAAGTTGTTAAAAAATATGCTGAGAAAGCATTACTGGATATTTCCTACTTACTGAATTCAAAGCTGACAACTAGCCTCACACCAGTTAAAAGAACTGATTATACAAAACAGCATACAACTGTTAATTAAACAAAACATATTATCAAGGTCATTGGTACCAGGGTGAGTTACATCAAAGTAAATTCTGGTTTCATTTAACAGAACTTCAAGCTTTTTCTTTTGAGATATGATTTGTAAAAACCAGGAAGTGTTAAGAGCATCAATTTTGTACAAAGCCACTCCCTATACATGTTACTCACAAAAAAAAACCAAGTGATTACTGCTGTAGGCTTCCATGGTTCTGATATCTATGCCACAGCAACCTAGCGATCTGCCCTCCGACAATAATTGCTATGGGAGGCATGCAAAATTTCAATATTGTCTTGGATAATGAAAAGGCATAGAAATACTAATTTCTACCAAAGTTATATAGAACCAAGCTTTGAATTATAAATATCAGGGGAAAATATTTGTTGGCTTGTGCAAGTCACAGCCATTCAGGTCAGGTCCTACAAAATAAACAGTTAGTGATATCTTTTGAAACTAAGATACTTGCATTTCATTGTGCAGAGCAAATAATCATCAGGAAAAGGAAGAATTCAGTTGATTCTGAAGAGTCAAGCATATTTCAAGTACTCAAGGGCAAAGTTAAAACATTCCCAAGAGTGAGTTATGATTCCTTTGTGAAGGGGATTGCCAATAATCAAATGATCATCAAAAACTGTGCAATGGTCTTTTACCAAGAACATCAAAAGGGAAGCCAAACCTATATGTTCAAAATGTGATGAGAAATATGATAGTGACTAAAACAATTAATTTTAGATAAATTAATTGGAATAAAGGAATACAATGCAACAGCGGCTAATGGAATATATCTTCAGATCCAGAGGAATGTGAGGAAGTGATTGCTAAGGCCATTAAAATTGATGGACCATATACCAAAGCCTTGTGCATCTCATAATGGAAGTGACTTGCATGACATGCACCTTTCAATAGTGCACAAGAAAAGTAACATTATCGAGCAACATACACTGTTAATTTTGTTTCATGTATTCCTTGGTGTTTTTGCGATCTGTCACTGCCACTGCCTTTGCCGAAAAAGTAAATGGTAATTATTGGAGCTCTATTAAAGTCAATCAATGATTACAATTTTGTTGCTTTTTTTGTTCACGATTCCAGCATCTGCAGTCTCATGTGTCTATATTTTACTGCGATTAAGTCAGTTTTCAACACCTTTACTACTTGGACTTTAACAGATAACATAAGTTCCTTGGCAGTGGCATGATATATTATGCCAAGATCAAATTTAAACTGCCAGATGTTAAAAATAGATTGCTGCTGTGAAGATTAAACTGGGATCTTGGAGTATCTTCTTCCTATACTTGGGATTATCAATTTAAATATTGCTAGACTGGGGCTGGAGCCCATTATTTTTTATGAAATTGCAGAATTCAAGTGACCATTTCTGTGCTTAATATAATCGGAACAATTAAAAACAATAACTGCTTTATTAAAAGCTAATTTGATTAACAATTCCTATTTCCAGTTATGAAAAAAATGCTGTACCCATGCATACCTCTAAAACAATGGAGAGCTATCTATGAACCATAATATATACTATATATAACCCTCAGACCAAATAAAAATACACCATTTGGTCCTATCGTTTATTATGCACGTTCGTAGAACCATAGTTCCTTAGAAATCAATGTCATGGATCTTAAAAAAAAAGAGAGTTTTTGTTTTCTCTTTCTCACCTTTCTCCCTTAATGTCATATTTCTGAATTTACATTAAATGAGTCTCCAGGCAACTGTTCACGAGATGAAGAACAGAAGTAATTTCTTTACTGCTAAGAGCAAATTCAGTCAGCATTTATCATGAATGTGGCTTTTTCAAAAAACAAAATAAATAAGGAAACTTGAGATGGTGGCTTCGGCTTGTTTTGCTTCGATAGTTGGCAATCATGATTATCCCACATTTATCCTGAGCTATAAAAAATCTAATTTTAATATAGAAGCAAAATTACAAATAAATCTTTCCAATTGCCAAATGCACAACCAAGCAACGGGAACATTTATAGAAGAGCTTGATAATTTACTTAAGCACACAGAAAATTTTTGAACATTCTGGAGCACTCTCATAATATTTGTGTGCACCTTCTTGGGACCTCACACTTGCATGAAAGTCTGAGCATTCTCATAATAAAGCTGTCAAAACATTCTGGGTGACTCAGAGTACAGTGCTGGAGGTAATGAAAGTGCGTATTTTCATTAGCAGATGCCGATAGACAAAAGCTCCTCAGAAGTATTTCCTGTCAGCATGAAACACCGATGGTTGGCATATGCCCAGTTTGGCACTTCAACATTCTCTTACAGCAGCATTGTCACTTAGCAGTAGTTGGACATTGCTGAATTATTTTGGCACTTCCAAATTAAAAATCATATTAACTTTAACCCCATTTTTTGCTTCATCTCTTACTATCTCCAAAACCTATTTCAGCAGTTCAGCAAATCCAGAAGCCCACCTTCCGCTAAATTTAACCTCATGTACCACCTCCTTTCCCTCCATTTGTCTATGATAATTGTGCCCTGACTTATTTATTGCCTCCAGATCAATAGACCTTCTAAACCCATATCTCCCTACCACACTATTTTTAAAACTCAACCCTGATCAAACATTTGACTTCCCTCCCATATCGCTGATACATTGTATCTGTGTCCAGCCCCCTCCCCTGACATCAGTCTGAAGAAGGGTCTCGACTCGAAACGTCGCCCATTCCTTCTTTCCATAGATTCTGCCTCACCCGCTGAGTTACTCCAGCATTTTGTGTCTACCTTTAAAGAAAAAGAATGCAGGGTCCTTGTATTTACTTAGAGACAAAGAATGCAAAAACAAAGACATTTGGGTAAACATTTATAAATTAAGTCTAATGTTGAGTATCGTGTCCAATTCCGGGTACCACAATTTTAGGCAGATTGTCAAAGCTTCAAGAGATTGGAAAATTTACTAGAATGGAAGAAGGATGGCGATTTTTAGTAATGTGAGGAGATGAAAACACTTTCATTGTTACGCTGGAGTAAAGAAGATTGTGGAGCATAAGAGTTGCCCAAAAGTATGAAGGGAATTTTGATGTTTAGATAGGGAGAACAGTTTCCATTGGCACAAAGCTTTGAATTTAAAATATTTAGCAAATTATGAACGCAGGCTGGGAAAAGGATGTGGAATATAAACAGTCAAAAAAGTGGTAGAAACCTAATGATACGCATCTCCCGGTGGGGAACTAGTTGTACCCTCAAGACGGGAAAAATGCAGGCTCTGTGAAAGAGCAAGGAAATGAACCAATTGGTTATATTTTTCACAGGGCTGATATAAGCACAAACAGTTACAATGCTTCCTCCCATGCAGTATGCATCTTCAACGTCGTGGGCCACTTCCCTCTGTATGCCACTCCACACTCTGGAGAACGATGAGGGGAAGAGGACCAAGCATATTGATATTCTATAAGATACAGTAACTGTAGCCTTCAACGAAAACAGCAAATACTGGAAATACTCAGCAGGTTAGGAAGTATATGTGGAATGTATTAATGTTTCAGGCCATTTGCCAGAACTTCAATCTAAAACATCAACCTAGTTTATTTTTCCACATATGCTGCTTTTACCACAGATTTTATGTGCAATGTCCAATATCAACAATTTTTGTTGTTTTATTTTCATCTCCATCTATCATTTAACAATCAGCTTTTGGAGCTAACTGAAATAGTCTAGATATAGTTTGTTGAAAGTTTATTTTCATTGCAATGATATAGAAGTACTGTATTAAATTTCCATTTTGATAACATGTTTGTTATCAAATTTAGAGAATCATTGGGTGAATGGATTAGACCCTCATCACACCTACTATTTCCCCTTTTTATAACATATATGCATGTTAATTGGTTTTATCTGAAGTGCTGATGTCAGTAGACATGTTAACATACTATCTTTAAAATAATTGTGGGTTAAAATACAAAATACAACAGTGATCCAAATGCAGTATATTCACAACAATTCAGTTTAGAGATACAGCGCGGAAACAGGCCCTTTGGCTCACCGAGTCCATGTCGACCAGCGATCCCATGTCGACTAGCACTATCTTACGCACTAGGGAGAATTTACAATTTTTACCGAAGCCAAATTAACCTACAAACCTGTACATCTTTGGAGGAGGAAACCGGAGGACCCGGGATAAACCTACAAACTCCATGCAGATAGTACTCATAGTCGGGATTAAACTAGGGTCTCTGGCACTGTGCAGCAGCAACACTACCACTGTGCCACTGTGCTGCCCCCGAGCATTCCCCGTGAGGAATGGAGGGAGGGAAGGCCTCGGCAAGAATATGCCGGTTACCTGGGAATTTCTAAAAATATTACTGTACATCAAACTCTAGTGGTATATGCATGTCTTAAAATAAATTAATAAATTATTTTATCATTCTGCAAGTCCAGGAAGAACTCAAGCTTTACACTTCGTAATTTTATGTCATAAATCTTCAAGGAACCACTGTTGAATTATTTCATGAGTATGTCATGATTTTCACATTTTCCAGTCTTCTGCGTACCTCCATTTTATGTCTCAATGTTAGAACAATACTTTTTTGCTTTGCACCTTGGTTGGGATTATGTTTTATCGAACACAGTGAATACATGGAAGAAATATAGTACTGTTAGGGAACACAATTGGAACCAACTACCACTTGTAAACACACAAGTGTCTAAGGTCCGGGTTGCTATACTGTTTGTGACAGTGGGAGACAGTGTATGGACAAAATCACATCAGAACCTAGCAATTCAAATTTATATTTTTGAAAAAATATTAAGAAATTGCGTAATATTCTTTGAAATGTTTGCTGTTTGCAAGAGAATTCTGGATTCATATAAATGTAGCTGTACTGTAGATTTGTGAAGTATCAAAATATTTAATACAACAGGACATAGTCCCTCAGTAATTTTCAAAGAATAACATAATACTGCCAGTTACTCTTTGGAGCCCTTTCTATAATGCAGTATTTCTCTGTGTAAGGAGGCAAGCAGCTGATTTACTTTCAGATTCTTTTGATTTCTAATCAGTAACCAACAGCTAGGAGACGCAAGCACGGTTAGAATGATTTCGTCCTCCAATTTTCTCTTCCTTTTTAGAACAATGGCCATTGAAGGATGTGCATGCTGGTATTTTTCTTCTTCTTTGACAATTGTGAGAATAAGTATTCAGTTAAATCATATTTAATAGAACTGGATATTATTAAAATTACAAATAAGCCTTTGCACAAATGCATGCAAATTATTTTGTGTTGCATACCTTGGAAAGAAAAAGATAAGGAAAAGTGTGTCACCTAAATGCATGGAACCTGCTGTTAAGGCCAGTTCATATACAGTTCACACTAACAGCAGGCTCCGTCATGCTTCTTTTGAATAGATTCATTCTTCATTGCCTTCGCAGGCAGCCTTAGGGTAATAGATGAGGTGAAATGTATGAACAAAAGCCTCATCTGCATCCATACGATAAGTGTTTCACAAAAGAATTGCAGGTCTCTTTGAACATAGTGATCTCTGAGCTTTTATTCATATCTGTTCAAGCACAAAGGAAACCTCAATAAAGGCCAAGAGCATCACATAGACAAGATCCAAATGTCAGTCTTAGGAATTTTGGATGAATCAACCACACAATCTGCTCTCTCCTTATTTAGAACAGTAAAGATAACCATCAGCAGTGAATGCTAATAATATAAATGTGGGAGGTATCCATACTTATAGCCATTTATTTGAACAAATTGTTAGCAGTAAAATAATCCACTGCACGACATTACAACATGTATACGCCATATCAGCACAGAATGACCCCAGTTTACATAGAGACCAGAATGAAAATTCACAATCAGCTGTGACCTTTAAAGTCACTTATTCCTCAAATAAGCAAGGCTGAAAATGAAGATGAGGTTACATGGGGAAAAAAAGCCCATGGCCAGAACAGTGCTTTTTACAGGCTACTGGATTAGATATGTTGCCATGGCATCTCACAAAACAACCCCTCCAGGAATTTAAGTCAGCTCTAGACTTACCAGATGGGGACATGTACTCTGCGTTTGCCCTACAAATCACCTGGACTGGCAGATTGCACATCCGCAGAAACGCCTGGAATACATTTTTTAAAAGAGAGATTTTAATTAATTCATGATCAGACTACAATACAGACAAAGAAAAATAATCAACTTACCTTTAGCTAGCAGAGGTGAGATTTCAACAATTGAAAAAGCTCCAGTTATCAAGATATTTGTCCATTGCCCACCACATGGATATCAATAACTAAAAACATACTTCATTTATGATTATCGCGGTAAATGTGTGGAAGCATTTTATGATTTTAATGGATCAAATATAGAAATAATAAATTATGCCACTAATTAAAATGAGCAGATTAATTAAAATAACAATGATAAAATCCTTTGACAGTTCTGGAAAAAAAAGCTGTTTTGCATGGTGTTATTTTTACAATCATTGTACAACAAAAATACAACCACATATTTCATAAAGTTATCAATGCCAGATTTTACTTAAAATATTGCCTTGTGTTTAATTACTTTCATAATCAGAGGTGGTGCCAAAATATATTTTTTATTAAAGCTTCAGAGAATTCCACGTAATTGCTGGGGCTCTAAACAGTGGATCATTAATTCTTCCTACTGCAATTCCAAATTATTTCAGGCTTGAAAAAGGAAAGTCTGACTGGAAAGCAACAAAATTTATAGGTTTGACACACAGCAGATTTATCATTATTTTGTTTGGCATGTATGTTGTGTGTGCTCCCTGAAGACTCACAGGAGCATAATGTTAGAGACAAACAATTTGCTAGCACTTTGCTTCAGCATGCAACGCTGCCAACCTTGAACCACATCTCAATTTTTCCACCAACCACTATGAAACCAAACTGTATTCAACACAACTAGCCCGAGGTAAAGTTTGAAATTATGTCACCGGGTTGCTTGCCACGGGTATGAGGAGCACTGTTTGAGCTTTGGTGTATTTACGCTGCCAGCCAGCCAGCTGACTGCATTGGCCCTGAGTGGCACACTTGAGGATGGGAAAATGTGCTAAACTGCCAACAAGGAATTCTCAGGATATTTATATTATTACAAGATAAATGCGTTGTCAATTTGTTGTCTCTAAAGAGTAGAAGATTTTTTTTCTTCTGTAATACAGTAACTGAAACTCCTCTATATTAATTCACATTTGCAAGAATAAAAACAAAAGAAAAAGGACTCTGCACCTTTACTTATACCTAGAATATTGGTTTGATTTCTTGAGTTCTGGCCTACAAGCTGGAAGGTCAAGATTTTTATCAACATAGTAATGGAACACACACCATCAGCACTTACGCTGCTGTAATCAATGCATTGATCAATTAGCCTGAAGAAGGTACAATCGACAAAGCAGTTGTTTCATAATCAGCAAGGAAAAAAAATGATGAGTAGAAATGATAGTAGTTTGGAGATACAGTGCGGAAACAGGTTCTTCGGCCCACCGAGTCCAGGCCGACCAGTGATCCCCATACACTAGCACTATCCTACACACTAGGGACAGCTTACAATCATTACCAAAGCCAATTAACCTACAAACCTGTACATCTTTGGAGTGTGGGAGGAAACTGGGGAAAACCCATGCGGCCACACGTACAAATTCTCTACAGACAGCAGCCGTCCTCAGGATCAAACCCGGGTCTCTGGCACTGTAAGGCAGCAAGTCTACCGCTGCGTCACCGTGCCGATATGGCACAGCATTTTGCAAAGGTAAAAGGTAGCATAACATTCACTGGGTACTAACAACTCCATTTCTTCCTCCACAGAATGTTCCTTGTTTTTAAGAATGTATTTCAAACTCTTTTTTTAATACTCTAGGTAGTTATCTGACCAGTGATGAGAATTTCATGTTCAAGTTAATAAACATTGATACTCTAATTTCAGGCTCTGCAACTTTTGATGTTATTTTTAATAAATAATAAATAGAATAGAATTGAAGCCTGGCTGAATGATTATTCTTGCTGAGAGGTTCTCTTTTATATATATAGCAAAATAATTAATAATAATGTTTGAGAAATATAGAACAGACCCAGGGTCAATATTGGACAACGGGCATTAGTATTTCAAGGAGTGAGCAGGCATTATCTTTTGCTGAAAATAAACGCATACCAAGTATGGTAACATAAATTTGGCAGAACCTTATGCACCTTTTTCAAGACACCTTGAAACCCTTGCTGTGAATTAAATTAGCCCACAGTGAAAGACACTTGGAATAAGAGAGAGTCGTCAGGGTGATTGGCATTAGATCAGAAAGGAAGAAGAATTTGAAGGAGGTAAAATACATGAATTAGCTTGACAGAGTGCAGTAGGGAACCACACTTCTATTACGGGCCCCAAAACTGGAAATGGATAATTAGTAAATCCAGCAATAGATGCTGCCCATTAGTTGGAGGGCTAAAAAAGCATTAGAAAACCATGCTAAAGGCAATAAGTTCAAATGACAGCTAAAATCTGGAATGTGCAGGATTGGTAAATAATTACTATCTCACCTACTGAGAGAGGGTTAGTTGCCCAACCTCATTTTTATTATTAAACCTAAACCAAGTGCAACTACAAAAGGTTATACTTCTTTTTTTAAAAAGACACAGAAGTGCTGGTGTAACTCAGCGGGCTAGGCTGCATCTCTGGATAGCATGCATAAGTAACGTAATGTTTGTTGCTAGATATAAGAGGATCCATCTTCATCTTCATCCATGTTCCCCTGAGATGCTGTTTCACCGGCTGAGTTACTGCAGCACATTGTGTCTTTTTTTGTTAACCAACATCTACAGTTCCTTCTTTCTACATTAAACATTTTTGTTTCCAATTTTGAAAAATTGATATAAACTAATTAGAAAAAGAGTTGTGAATGGACCTGAAGAAAATGTTTTACATGACGGAGGGAGTGGAGATGCAGCAACATCACTGATGAAGTAGCTGAAGACTACCGGCTAGAAGTTCACGTACACCTACAAGACTGGTTAGTGATGTGAGGAGTTGAGTGTGGAGGGAGCCAAAGGCAGTAGGTGGGGAGATTAAAAGTGGAGAGCTGTTTACAAACATCAAAATAAAATGTAAAAAAGAAAATCACTGAAGCTTCAGAACGAATAACTACAGTAAACCCTCGTTTTAATGGACCATGGAGAGGGGGCAGGGGAGGGGGAATGGTGCTCCTAATTGACATTTGGCTGCTATAATCAAGTAATGGTTACCGAGTAATATAGAGCACCATTAAGTAAATTGTAGAAATAAAGAACTGCAGATGCTGTTTAATACACAAAAGGACACAAAGTGCTGCAGTAACTCAGCAGGTCAACTCGCAGCAATACTGGAGAACGTGTATAGGTGACGTTTCAGGTCGAGATCCTGCTTCAAACCTTTGGTCTGGAACTGGGCCTGGAACCTAGGCGAGTTGAGGTGAGGATCGGAGGAGTTATTGGTCGTGGCATGCGGGCGGCTGGAGTGCAGGAGGGGTCGGCATTGGTGGTGGCAGTGGCAGCGGCAGGCGCGGCTTGGAAGTGGCTGAGGAAGCTGTGCAGAGTGGGCCGGAGGTGGTGTCAGCAGCATGGAAGTTCGATAGGTCCGTCTGCTATAACCAAAATCTGTTGTAAAGTGATCTGTAATAACGAGTGTTTGCTGTACATAGATTATGCTTGTACCATATTATTAATGGTACGTTTTAAAAAAATACTGTAAATGATTTACCACTGTGCAGTGATCTTATTTCAAGGTTTCTATAAACTCGGTCAAATGCAAAATAACTAATCCCATGTGTAAATGATCTCCAGACTCTATACATGATTCAAATACATCTTTAATCAGCACTGAAACTTAACAACATGAAGGATGATTAGCTCTCAGTACATCCTGGCTGCTCCAACTGTCCGTGCTGGAAAACAAGTGTTAGTATAAATATTACAGTGGGGTGGAGGTAGAGATGCTGGCTGGTGTGTGATTGGTTAACATGCAACATCAATCTACATCCTTCCCCCTAAAGATTAAGTGTGGAAGAACACCCATGCCATGGGGTTAAACATACTCGCCATATCTGCCTGGTGGTCTACTAACACAGCCCGAGCGCGTGCGGACCAAACCCTCCCCCCCCCCCCCCCTCAACTGAAAGATGAGACGGAGAGCCTGGAGGCGAGAATGACGCGGTGGAGGCTTGGGTGTCCGAAAGGGGAAACATGTGGTGGGTGATGCCCCGTGGTTAGTGGAGACCACGTGATGTGGAGGGGTGCAAGGCATGCGGGGACGGGTGGTAGACATTGCAAAAGGCGGCTGGAACTGGAGCGGTGGAGCATAGGGACCAGCAGGTAGTGGTCGAGGCACCCTCACAGCAAGCAGGTGTTGTCGACTTCTCCGGTATACCGCTCCCTCACAGTCTACCAGTTAAGACCGTGGCTCGTTAGTTGGGTTGACAACAGTGCCCAGACGGGAATGTCCAGTTGAAGTTCATAGGCGGATGACTTGACCCGGAAGTAGAGGCTTGAGTGGTCTGCTGGAACTGTCGTATGAGCATTTCTGGATGTCGTGCTTCTCTTGTAGACGTTTCTGGATAGAGGCAGGCTTCAGCACCTGAGGGACCAGTTGCTGTTGTGCGATGGGTACCGGAGGCCTCGTCAATCTTGACATCAGTCGCTGTGCCGGCGATCCCAGGGTTCCGTCCCTGGCAACGTTTCTGAGATTCAGGAGAGCGAGATAAACGTCTGACTTTGAAATCTGTGCTCGCTCCAGCAAGTGTTCGGAGCTTCTGACAGCGTGTTGAGCGAGTCCATTACTGTAATGTATACTCTGTGGATACTCAGGACTGCTTGTGACGTGCTGGAAGTTCCATCGATCTGCGTTTGAACATGTGGCTGGTGAACTGCCGACCGTTGTCGGTTCTCAGGCTGACGGGAGCGCCAAAGGTAGAGAAGTGTCTTTTCAGCTTCTGGATGACCATCTCAGATGTGAGGGAGGTCAGTTGATCTAGTTCAAACCAGTTAGAAAAGGAGTTGACTAGAACGAGGTAGTGCTTTCTGCACCATTAGAAAATGTCTGCCGCTAGCGACGTCCAGGGCAGAGCTGGTGGAGGTTGTTGCAGAAGAGGCTGCCGCTGCTGATGAGGCGCAAGGCTGTTGCAAGCGAGGCAGAAGGCTACGCAGTCCCGGATATAACTGGCCATTCCCAGTCAGTAGAACAGACTACGGGCGCGTGCCAGTGTGGCGTCGGCTCCTGGGTGACCGCTGTGTGCCTCTTTGAAGTATATGTCTCGTAGCGATGAGGGTATCACCACCTTATGACCCTTGACGACAACCCCATCCTGAACTACCAGTTCATCGCGAACCAGTAAGAAAGGCTGCACCTCTGTGGGCGTGTTGGATTGTTTGTCTGGCCAGCCTGTTTTGATGATGGAGGAGAGGATTTGAAGCGTATCGTCAGTGGCGGTGTGCGCAGTTGCTTAACGGAGACGAAATCGACACCGAGGACCGTGAAATTTTCCTGTTCATAGGGATGTTAATCGCAAGATGCCCGAGGTGCACGGGAGAGAGTGTCAGCGACATGCACATCCTTAACCTTAGTGTACGTAAGGACATGCAGACTCAATTTCTGGTCTCCAATTGGAGGCGTGGATTCGTATCCCACTTCTGACACCATGTAAATGATCTCTAGACTGAGTACGTGATTCAAATACATCTTTAATCAGCACCGAAACTTAACAGCATGAAGGATGATTAGCTGTCCTGGCTGCTCCAACTGTCCGTACTGGAAAACAAGTGTTAGTATAAGTATTACAGTGGGGTGGAGTTAGAGATGCTTGCTAGTGTGTGATTGGTTAACATGCAACATCAATCTACACCATGGTATCGGCCATTCTAAAGTACAGAGTAACTCTTATAACTGACTCTTCAAACTGAGCATGTTTTGTGACCAGGAAATGCAGTAGCTACTAGTTTATTCATAGCCATCTAGTAGCATACACACTATTCCCCGCTGGAAAATAAATCACAATTTTTTGTACTAACAAAATCAAAATAATTTATACAAGATATTGTAATTTATTTTTTAATGTTCAGTACAGTACTATTAAAGAAACACATTACCATCAAAATTATTGCTTGAGGTACACCAAAATTGTCTCTTCAATTTTGCTCATTACATAAAAAGTTGCCTTTCACATTTATTCATATTGGCCCAATCTAGTTCAAAACACAAACTGCGGGAGGAACTCAGAAGGTCAGGATGACTGGGATAAATATAATGTTTTATTTTTCTATACAGGTCTACACTTGACCTCCCCATCAGCTGCCTTTGGCTTGTTCCCTCTTCCAACTCCTCACACCACCAACCAGTCTTGTGGGCATGCAAGAACTTTCCGCTAGTTGTTTTCAGTTTATCAATGACATTCACCATTGCCACATTGAGGCCACACGTTCCCACATTGCAACAGTCAGGCCATATGTGACTATTGCATTTTGTTCCGTCATTGCCTCCTTTATCTCTGCAAGACCAAGCAAAGAATAAGCAACTGCTTTGCTGAGCACTTGCACTCTGTCTGCCAAGGACCACCCAGTTGACAACCATTTTAACCTCCTCTTCCCATTCCCATACGGCCCTCTGTGTCCTGGGCCTCCCCCATTGCCTAAGCAAAGCTACACTCAAACTGGAGGAATAGCATCTCATATTCCACTTAGGTAACTCACAACCCAAGAGTATGAACAATTTTCAAGTAATACCTCCCCCCCCTCCCCCGTCTTCCCCTTGCTCCCTTCCAATTTTGTCACATGCATCCCAGTTACCCCACTGTCCACGATCCTTTCCCATCCCCTAATCCCAATACTTTGTTTTATCCCTTCCTTCCTCTATATATTTCACTCATCCTCTTCTTTCCCTATCTGACACCCTTTTGTCTCATTTTCACTGCTCTTTTGTCACTATCTGTCAATTACCCCTCCCTAACCTGTATCCAGTTATCACTTACCAGGCTTTGTCCCACCCCATCCATTTCCAGCTTTCACCATCTACCCAATCAGTTGAAACACTCTTTGGCCATTTCCTCCACAGATGCTGGCTGACTTGTGAGTTTCACTAACACTTTATGCTTTGCTCACCATTCCAGCACCTGCAGTTTCTTGTGGCTCAAACATAGATAGGTAGAATAAACATCAAATCAGGAACTCTCACTTCATACAAATTAAAACACACAAGACTTGCCAAAAATCAACTAACCACTAACTAATCAATGCCAGAAAGACCTTTTCAAGTGCTCAGAGCAGCTACCTTACTTATCTACAAATTTCAACTTTGCAAAGTTAGTCATACACTTTAGAAATACCTCCTTGGGTTTCAAAACTGTCGAACTGTATACTTCGAATGGATAGGTTTTGCCAAGCAGGAAAACTCCTACATTGCACCTTTAAACGCCCATGGGCGACAACCTCTACTCCAGGCTTATACAGCGCCCTCCATAATGTTTGGGACAAAGACACACCATTTATTTATTTGCCTCTGCACTCCACAATTTGAGATTTGTAATAGAAAACAATCACATGTGGTTAAAGTGTACATTGTCAGATTTTATTAAAGGCCATTTTTATACATTTTGGTTTCACCATGTAGAAATTACAGCTGTGTTTTTACATAGTCCCCCCCATTTCAGGGCACCATAATGTTTGGGACACTGGCTTCACAGGTGTTTGTAATTGAGGGTGTGTTTAATTGCCCCCTTAATGCAGATATAAGAGAGCTCTCAGCACCTCGTCCTCCAGTCTTTCCATCACCTTTGGAAACTTTTATTGCTGTTTATCAACATGAGGACCAAATTTGTACCAATGAAAGTCAAAGAAGCCATTATGAGACTGAGAAACAAGGATAAAACTGTTAGAGACATCAGCCAAACCTTAGGCTTACCAAAATCAAGTGTTTGGAACATCATTAAGAAGAAAGAGAGCACTGGTGAGCTTACTAATTGCAAAGGGGCTGGCAGGCCAAGGAAGACCTTCACAGTTGATGACAGAAGAATTATAATAAAGAAAAATCCCCAAACACCTGTCCCACAGATCAGAAGCACTCTTCAGGTGTGGAATTGTTAATGACCACTGTCCGCAGAAGACTTCATGAACAGAAATACAGAGGCTACACTGCACGATGTAAACCACTGGTTAGCCGCAAAAATAGGATGGCCAGGTTACAGTTTGCCAAGAAGTACCCACAAGAGCAGCCACAGTTCTGGAAAAAGGCCTTGTGCACAGATGAGACAAAGATTAACTGAAATCAGAGTGATGTCAAGAGAAAAGTATGGAGGAGAGAAGGAATCCAAAGCATACCACCTCATCTGTGAAACATGGTAGTGGGGGTGTTATGGCCTGGGCATGTATGGCTACTGAAGGTACTAGCTCACCTATCTTCATTGGTGATACAAGTGCTGATGGTAGTTGCATAATGTCTGAAGCGTATAGACACATCCTATCTACTCAAGTTGAAACAAATGCCGCAAAACCTATTGGCCAGCGGTTCATTCTACAGCAAGACAATGATCCCAAACATATTGCTAAAACAACAAAGGAGTTTTTCAAAGGTAAAAAATGGTCAATTCTTGAGTGGAGAAGTCAATCATCCAATTGAGCATGTCTTTTATATGCTGAAGGGAAAACTGAAGGGGGCTATCCCCCAAAACAAGCATAAGCTAAAGATGGCTGCAATACAGTCCTGGCAGAGAAGACACTCAGCAAGTGGTGATGTCCATGAATCACAGACTTCAAGCAGTCATTGCATGCAAAGGATATGCAACAAAATACTAAACATGACTACTTTCATTTACATTACATTGTTGTGTTCCAAACATTATGGTGCCCTGAAATGGGGGGACTTTGTAGAAACATGGTGAAACCAAAATGTATAAAAATGGCCTTTATTAAAATCTGACAATGTGCAGTTTAACCACATGTGATTGTTCCTATTACAAATCTCAAATTGTGGAGTACAGAGGAAAATAAATAAATGATGGGTCTTTGTCCTAAACATTATGGAGGGCCCAGTATTTCCTGCTGAGTTGATCATTGAACAAGCTGATAAATAAGAAGGGTAGCACAATACAAGGCATTTTTAACATCAGACAAAAATAATTCTAGCCCCAATAAAACATTGTTTAATATCTTTCTGAAATGATTCTTTTTTTTTAGAATACTCAAAGCAGTTTACCTTATTACTGCTTATTAATACTGAATTGTGTAACAAAAGTGCCACTTCTTCAGGTAGCTGTTGCAGTATCTAGCGGTAAGTGTAATGGAGATTGTGTGGAATTGATGCAACCAAACTTAATAAATTATAAATCACTAGGATGCAAATTGTTGTCTGAAAACATTCAGACACACACCTCTCTCTCAAAGTAAAATAAATCAAGCTTAGAATTCACTCCCAAACAATTCACTTTCTTTTCCTTGTATTAGTTGTTACTGCAGCCACCTCTCCCGCAATCTATTGCAATAAGCATTCAAAACACCTTTAACAAAAATAAATCTTATATAATTTAAACATATTCCATGATGAAAACATATATCTGATGTATTACATACATAGCCCACCTTCTAGAGTCCTCCATTGAGAAAAGTTGGACATCTTTTCGATCCATTTCCTCAAGGAGTCAAGTCAAGAGTGTTTTATTGTCATGTGTCCCAGATAGGACAATGAAATTCTTGCTTGCTGCAGCACAACAGAATATGTAAACATAGTACATATAGGGAGAAAAAATGTTCAGTGTGTATATATGCACATGCACACATAAAACACTGTCCCTCCCAATCCATCGGCTTCAGTAAGGATCAGGGAGTGAATGGAAAGGCACAATGCAATGTTGGCCAGAAGATAATTTGGCAAGAGCACTACATCAATCTCTCTCACTCCTGTGACACATGCCTCACTACTTTATGTGATCCAACCCCAGATGCCAGTCCCAACAAGCCAGCAACAACTCCTCACTGTCGTGGTTCCTCAGACAGGTCAGCAAACCTGGTCCCACTACATTCACCAATTTGCGAAATGAGCCCATGCACCATGATCTGTCCACAAGCTCTCCCCATTTTTGTTTTAATTTCAAAATAGACTTTATGCAAGTAATAAATATATACAATACATGAACCGTGCAAAAATTGAACCGACATTTTCGGAGGCTGTACAAACATTCAATATTGTTTACACACATTGCTCAAATTTCACAAATTTATCCCCCACCATGTGGCCCACTGGCGTGGAATCCTTGCCCTTATTTTTGAGGGGGGGTCTCCACCACACCCTGCCCACCTTATGTCCATCAGCGGAAGGACCCTAGACTGTGGTCCTCCCCCAGAGCCGTGGCGCTTCAGTGCGTCCCTCAGCACATACTGCTACAGTATGCAGCGGGCCAGTCGGCAACATTGCCCGACGGACATCCCATTCCACTGGGAGGTCAACAAAGCTCGGTCAGACCAAAGAGCGTCTTTCACTGAAGTTGATGATCTTCCAGCAGCACTCGATGTCAAGTTCTGAATGTTCCCTGGGAAACAGTCCGTAATCAAGAGTCTTCTATGACGTGAGCTGTTCGAAAAAAATCGTGACAGGGACCCTTGTAAAACTCTTCAGAACTTTCTTTTGCAATCCACACCTGCTTGGAGGTGGGCAACCGTTCTCCTCTCCATAGCAGGCCATCCCGAGGACAGCGGTGCCGTGTAGTGAGGTTCTGGGACGGTGCAAGGCTCTGATGGGGGCTCTTCTCACAATGCCAGACTAAGCCAGGTCTTGGTGCTTGTTGGTGAGTTCTGGCAATGAGGCATTTCGTCAGATAAGCTGTGCCGTCTGGTCTGGGAACCACGCCACAAGATCCATGGAGTCATTTCCCTGCAGTGCCTGCAGGACGTTCTGTGCTGACCACTGCCCGATGAACCTTTCCACGAGCGACAGATGGTGTGACAATGTCCAGCTGACTGGCACATTGCGTGGCATCTGAGCCAAGCCCATCCTTCGCAAAACCGGGGACAGGTAGAACCTCAGCAGGTAGTGACACTTGGTGCCCACGTGACTTGGCTCTACTCTCCGCCCGATGCAGCCACACACAAAGGTGGCCATCAGGGTGAGGGTGACATTGAGCACGCTTTTACCTCCGTTGTCTGCCTACTTGTGCATTGTGGCCCAACGCACCCGGTCCATCCTCGACCCCCATATGAACTGGAAGACGGCCCGGGTGATCCCTGTGGCGTAGGAGGGAGGGACAGGCCACAATTCCGCCAAGTACAGCAGCCCGAGAGCACCTCACATCTGATGAGCAAATCTTCCCCCGTTATAGAGACCTTCCACAGCTCCAGTTTCTTCCCCACCCTGGCTATCCGCTCCAGCCAGTTCTTGTCTCATGCCTCCGCCCCTCCCGAACCAGATCCCTAGCACCTTCAACAAGGCAGGCTTGATGGTGAAGAGGACGGAAGATCGGTCAGGCCAGTTGCCAAAGAGCATGGCCTCGCTCTTCCTGTGGTTCACTCTGGTTCCCGTGGCCAACTCAAACCGGTCGCAGACGCTAATCAATCTGCGGACCGACCCTGGATCCGAGCAGAAGACGGCGACATCATCCATGTACAGGGAGATTTTTACCTGAGTGCCCCCACTGCCTGGCAATGTCACTCGTCTTATGCTCGCGTCCTTCCTGATGGACTCGGCAAAAGGTTCAACACAACAGACGAACAAGACAGGGGAGAGAGGGAAACCCTGTCTGACTCCAGACCTGACGGTGAAGCTGTCTGATTCCCACCCATTGATTAGGACTGGACTACATATATCAGTGTAGAGCAGTTGGATCCAATTCCTGATTCCCTCCCCAAAGCCCATTTTGGAGAGCACGTACCCTCATGCAGCGCTAGGCTGTCTGAGATTTTCCTGCCAGGTACAGCACAGGTTTCGTCCGGGTGGATCACCCAGAGCAGACTTGACCCGGTTGGCGATGGCCGCACTCAGCATCTTGTAATCAACATTCCACAATGTGATGGGTCTCCAATTCCTTATGTCATTCATCTTCCCCTTCTTCTTGTAGATCAGGGTGATGCTGCTCTTCCTCATAGAGTCTGACATGCTGCCGGCTAGAATGTCGTTGTACACTTCCAGCAGGTCCGTGTCCACCCAGTCCCACAGAGCCGAATACAACTCGGCCGGTAAGCCATCGCTTCCGGGAGTTTTACAAAGGAACGGATAGAGCCAGTCAGCTCCTCTAGGATCAGTCGTTGGTCCAGACTCTCCTGCTTGCCGTCCTCCAAGACCTCCGTGATGGAGGACAGGAAGTTCTGGGAGGTGGTGCTGTCTGTGGCCTTTCTGTCGCACAAATCCGTCTAAAAGGATTTGGAGATCCTCAGCATGTCTATTTGCAAGGATGTTATCGAGCCGTCCTCCTCCCCAAGGCTGTTCATCACAGAGCTCCCCCTGTGAACCTTATGGAAGAAGAAGCGTGAGCATGTCTCATCCTGCTCCACGTGGCGGACCCTGGATCGGAAGATAATTTTGGTGGATTTGGAGGTAAAGAGCCGAGCCTGCCGGCCCTTCAACTCTCTAAGTTCCCCCCTCACATCCACCCCTCTGCAGAAGGAGTAGTTGCTGCAAATCTGTCTGGAGTTGACACAGTTCCACCTGACTCTGTCTTGCTCTCTGAACCCCTTTAAATATGAAGAACCTCTTGATGTTCTCCTTGGTTGCTTACCACTAGTGTGTCGGGGAGTCAAATAGGTGCTTCACAGTTCTCCAACATGCGTAGTCCCTTTTTAGCTCCTCAATGTTCTCTGGGGTCAACAGCTTCTACGTCCCTCTACCTGCCTTCCGGTCCTCCTGTAGGTTACAGGAAGCCTGAAGGAGGCTGTGGTCAGAGAAGAACACCGGTGTGTCTGACCGTGACCGCCTTCGACGTGAAGAGGAAGTCTATCCGGGACCGGACTGAACCGCCCGATCTCGATCAGGTGAACCTCGACTGGGATCCGCCTGTAGGGTCGCTGAAGTTGTTGCGCAGCTTTGCGTCTTTTACCGTCTCCATCAGGAGCTTGGAGGTGCTGTCCAGTCTGTTGTCAGCACTGCCGGATCGTCCAGTCGCATCAATGATGCAGTTGAAGTCACCGGCCAGAACGAGAGGCTGGGATGTGGCCAGCAGCGGTGGGAGCTGATGGAGAACGGTCAACATTCGCTCTGCACAGGTGAGCCATACACATTAATTAACCGGAGCGGAGAACCACGGTACAATACACCATGCCTCGTTGCTGATTTTGAACCAGGCCTCCAGACAGAGAGAGAAGTGTGTGAGCAAGTGAGTAAAGAAATACTTGGCACTGATGGTCGAAGCCTAAATAAAATTTATTTTCAACGCTAAATACTAAAGAATCTTTTAAAATTGCACTTTGGGTAGAGATTTACAATAAACATCTTGGTTTTGTCAGTTATTTTGAAATTTAAAACATAATTCTTACATGGTAAAGCACTAAGATCTTTGCATGAAGCAATCAGAAATCATTAGATATGTGACACCGCCTAAAGATAATCTTCACATATCAGTCATTACAAATTTCAATATATCTTCATAATCTGATGATTAGATGCTCTCACTAGTTACAAAGCTTTTGCAGTTCTGTAAATGTCACAAGTGAGGAGCATAATGAACTGTCATTTTATTCTACAATCACATGGACATTCAATCTGATTGGAGAAGGAAAAACACCTCCCAAAAACCAAGGCAATTCTATAAAATACTCAGCACCACAAAACAAAATTGAGTTTGTAAACACTATAGAAAACAAAAAGTTTGACTAAAACTCACAACGTGAAATAAGCAGGTTGTCACAGCCGAAGATGGACAAAATGCTGGAACAACGCAGCGGGTCAGGCAGCATCTCTGGAGAAAAGGAATAGGTGACATTTTGGGTCTCAACCCAAAAAGCCACCTATTCCTTTTCTCCATAGATACTGTCTGACTCGCTGATTTGTTCCAGCATTTTGTGTCTATCTTCGGTGTGAACCAGCATCTGCAGTTCCTTCCAACACAACTTGTCACAGCCAACTGATTTAACAACAGAACAGTAATAATATGTCTTATGTATAACACCTCTCATCAGAAATTTGCTTTAAATACAATAAATCACCTGTCTGCACCAGGAACAAAGTTGTCACCAATAATAAGTAAACATCATGAACATCAGCGAGAAGCTTAATTTCCAACATTAAAAGTCACTGCTTACCATATTCATATTTATTTGAAATGTGACACATGCAGGTCTCAATTTGGAATGTACTACTTCACAAAATACATGCTGCTGCAGGGATGACGGCAAAAGTAGCCACTGGAGACTGCGTAGTGGCACCATAATTTAGAGGTTCAACAAACAGCCTCAATGAATTGACAACACTAAGATAGCCCTACCTCTAACAGCGTTTCTGATCCTACCTGTACCGTTAACAAACTCTGGCCCACAGCCTCTATTTGAATAAAGTAAAACAAGTAGAGGAGGATAAATGTGTAGGAAGTAACTGCAGATGCTAGTGTAAACCAAAAATAGACACAAAATGCTGGAGTAACGCAACTGGACAGGCAGCATCTCTGGAACGAAGGAATGTGTGAAGTTTCGGGTCAAGACCCTTTTTCAGACTAGTCAGGGGAAAGGGAAACGAGAGATATTTATAGTGATGTAGAGGGATATAGAGCAAATGAATGAAAGTTATGCAAAAAAGTAACAATGATAAAGGAAATAGGCCATTGTTAGGTGAGAATGGGAACCTGGCACGACTTGGGTGGGGGAGGGATGGAGAGAGTGGGAGTGCAGGGATTATTTGAAGTTACTAGACACTAAATGCTGGAGTAACTCAGCGGTAAAGGCAGCATCTCTGAAGAGAAGGAATGGGTGACGTTCCGGGTCAAAACCTGAAGAAGGGTCTGGACCCAAAGCATTTTGTGTTTACCCAGGAGATCAGGCTGACTGAGCGAAGGTGTTCAGCAAAACGATCACCCAATCTACGTTTGGTCTCGCCGATGTATAAGAGTCCACATCTTGAACAACGGACACAGGAGATGTAGTAGGAGGATGTGCAAGTTAACCTCTACCTAACCTGAAAAGACTGTTGGGGTGCATATAAGCTTATTAGTCAAATGTTCACTGGGAGGCCTCAAACAGTGCAGCAGAATGGAACAGAGCAAGCAAAGAAACTCAAAGCAAATCCAAATGCTATAGAGTCATTTTCATGTACCATATGTTCTACACCACAGGGTGTAAAATACATATAACATTATATTCAAGTTTATCATAGGTACGCATATAACAGTTAATCAAACACAATTTTGAAAATATTTTCCTTTACAGCCTTAGCTTACTAAAAATAAGTCATCTGCTGTTCTCCAAACATCACCAGATTTTATCATAATATGGACTATAATTAAACTAATGCGTTTATGGATACAAATGAAAACCACATTGCATCATTCTTCATTTCTGAGTCAGAATACATTTCTAATCTGGTTAGTCTAATGACTGTATTTGCAGTTTATCACAAATTAAGAAGCTAATTACATTAAATATTATTTTAAATAATGTAACAAATTTCCTCAATCATGTGAATGTAATTTACCATCAAGCTACAATCATATATGAAATCAATCTGGCTTATGTCACTACGACCTGTACAAATGATATAATGCAATATTTTTGCTGTTCTGAATTAGGACAAATGAAGTCTAGAAATGATAAATGAAGACACTGTACATTCACCAGTAATTTTAGGATTACTATATATATGTTTTGTCATCTCGTACAGTATATACGCACAGATTTCTTTTTCTCAAACATAAGAATTCTGAATTAGTGAAACTGATTTTCAAATTCAGATTAATTACTGCATATAACACAACAGGATTGCAATGTATAATGAGTGTATTTTGCTATTTTAAGGCTTTAGTTGGGAATCCATGTAAACACAATTTAGCATAGTTTGCATTGTGTTTTGGGTGGAAAAATTAGAAGATTGTCTTGAAATTTTGACTTCTTCTTCTTGCATATGGCATGCACAGCCTAAAGTTGTAGGACAATTTGTTCTATTTGATCTTTTTTGATTGTGCACGCCGGGGTGATTGCATTCGTTGAAACAGGGCAGACCACGTGAAGATTGCAATCTTCCACCCCCAGTTTTGACTGCCATTTAAACACCTCTTCCTGGATGTTATTAGCCATCTCAGCTCATCATCTCTGGCATTAACTCCACCCCTCCTCTCCACATTTACTGCACTCTGTGATAACCTCAAGATATATCTGAGCACCAGAAATATGGTATATTGTTCAATTCAAAACACCACTTCCTGCCACATATTTGTGTTGAAGTGTTTTACTCTGTCCTATGCATTATTTCATCCTCTACATATCCATAAATGCTATCTCTTAATCATTTCAAGATGCAATCTCTCTCAATCTCTCACAGTGAAATTCTTCACACAACCCAACCCTATCTGTTAAAATATGTTAGAATACTAGTCATGTTCCAGGACCCCAAAATTAAGTAGACACAAGAAACTGCAGATGCTGGTTTACAAAAAAAGACAAAGAGCTGGAATAGCTCAGCAGGTCAGGCTGCATCCTTTGAAGTCTGAAGGGTCCCGACCCAAAACGTCACCTATCTATGTTCTCCAGAGATGCAGCCTGACCCATTGCGTTACTCCAGCACTACATCTCTCTCACAAAATTAAGTACACTAATTTCTCTCATTTCTGGATCACAGATCCCAGAGAACTAAGTACATTTAACCTCCATCCATTGGCTTGATTAATCTCCAACACTTTCTGCGTTCCGGTCATCATATCAGATTATTGGCAAAACAGTTATAATGGGTGACTTCAATCTACATAATAGATTGGGTTAATCAAATTGGCAGGGGTGCTGAGGAAGAGGATTTTTTGGAATGTATGCGGGATAGTTATCTAAATCAACATGTAGAGGAACCAACGAGAGAGCAGGCTATTTTAGACTGGGTTTTGAGTAATGAGGAAGGGGTAATTAGCCGTCTTGTTGTACGTGCCCCCTTGGGCAAGAGTGACCATAATATGGTTGAGTTCTTCATTAGGATGGAGAGTGACATTGTTAATTCAGAAACAATGGTTCTGAACTTAAAGAAAGGTAACTTTGAGGTATGAGACGTGAATTGGCCAAGATTGACTGGCAATTAATTCTAAAAGGGTTGACGGTGGATATACAATGGAAGACATTTAAAGACTGCAATGGATGAACTACAAAAATTGTTCATCCCAGTTTGGCAAAAGAATAAATCGGGGAAGGTAGTGCATCCGTGGATAACAAGGGAAAATCAGGGATAGTATCAAAGCAAAGGATGATGCGTACAAAGTAGCCAGAAAAAGCAGCATACAGAGGACTGGGAGAAATTCAGAGACCAGCAGAGGAGGACAAAGGGTTTAATTAGGAAAGGAAAAATAGATTATGAAAGAAAACTGGCAGGGAACATAAAAAAATGACTGCAAAAGTTTTTTTATAGATATGTGAAGAGAAAGAGGTTAGTTAAAACAAATGTAGGTCCCTTGCAGTCAGAAACGGGTGAGTTGATCATGGGGAACAAGGATATGGCGGACCAATTGAAATAACTACTTTGGGTCCGTCTTCACTAAGGAAGACATAAATAATCTGCCTGAAATAGCAGGGGACTGTGGGTCAAAGGAGGAATTGAGTGAAATCCAGGTCAGTCGGGAAGTGGTGTTGGGTAAATTGAATAGATTAAAGGCCGATAATCCCCAGGGCCAGATAGGCTGCATCCCAGAGTACTTAAGGAAGTAGCTCATGAAATAGTGGATGCATTAGTGATAATCTTTCAAAACTCTTTAGATTCTGGAGTAGTTCCTGAGGATTGGCGGGTAGCAAATGTAACACCTCTTTTTAAGAAGGGAGGGAGAGAGAAAAACGGGGAATTACAGACCAGTTAGTCTAACATCGGTAGTGGGGAAACTGCTAGAGTCAGTTATTAAAGATGGGATAGCAGCACATTTGGAAAGTGGTGAAATCATTGGACAAAGTCAGCATGGATTTACAAAAGGTAAATCATGTCTGACGAATCTTGTGGAATTTTTCGAGGATGTAACTAGTAGCGTGGATAAGGGAGAACCAGTGGATGTGGTATATCTGGACTTCCAGAAGGCTTTCGACAAGGTCCCACATAAGAGATTAGTATACAAACTTAAAGCATACGGTATTAGGGGTTCAGTATTGATGTGGATAGAGAACTGGCTGGCAAACAGGAAGCAAAGAGTAGGAGTAAAACGGGTCCTTTTCACAATGGCAGGCAGTAACTAGTGGGGTACCGCAGGGCTCAGTGCTGGGACCCCAGCTATTTACAATATATATTAATGATCTGGATGAGGGAATTGAAGGCAATATCTCCAAGTTTGCGGATGACACTAAGCTGGGGGGCAGTGTTCGCTGTGAGGAGGATGCTAGGAGACTGCAAGGTGACTTGGATAGGCTGGGTGAGTGGGCAAATGTTTGGCAGATGCAGTATAATGTGGATAAATGTGAGGTTATCCACTTTGGTGGCAAAAACAGGAAAGCAGACTATTATTTAAATGGTGGCCGATTAGGAAAAGGGGAGATGCAGCGAGACCTGGGTGTCATGGTACACCAGTCATTGAAAGTAGGCATGCAGGTGCAGCAGGCAGTGAAAAAAGCGAATGGTATGTTAGCTTTCATAGCAAAAGGATTTGAGTACAGGAGCAGGGAGGTTCTACTTCAGTTGTACAGGGTCTTGGTGAGACCACACCTGGAGTATTGCGTGCAGTTTTGGTCTCCAAATCTGAGGAAGGACATTATTGCCATAGAGGGAGCGTAGAGAAGGTTCACCAAACTGATTCCTGGGATGTCAGGACTGTCTTATGAAGAAAGACTGGATAGACTCGGTTTATACTCTCTGGAATTTAGGAGATTAAGAGGGGATCTTATAGAAACTTACAAAATTCTTAAGGGGTTGGACAGGCTAGATGCAGGAGTGTTGGGGAAGTCCAGGACAAGGGGTCACAGCTTAAGGATAAGGGGGAAATCCTTTAAGACAGAGATGAGAAAGACTTTTTTCACACAGAGAGTGGTGAGTCTCTGGAACTCTCTGCCACAGAGGGTAGTTGAGGCCAGTTCATTGGCTATATTTAAGAGTGAGTTGGATGTGGCCCTTGTGGCTAAGGGGATCAGAGGGTATGGAGAGAAGGCAGGTACGGGATACTGAGTTGGATGATCAGCCATGATCATATTGAATGGCGGTGCAGGCTCGAAGGGCTGAATGGCCTACTCCTGCACCTAATTTCTATGTTTCAGATTATTGATATCAAATTATTCACCACTTTCCATTCGTTTCACTCTACTATTGCTAACTTATCTCCGCCTCTGTTTCAAACTTCTTCCATAAACCCCTTCAGCTGGCTATCGTATTCCTTTTAAGGTTTTTAGCTTAATGCAAACTGTTTCCATCATTTAAAATAGAGACGAGAAAAGGCCAGAACAAATCGGGGCTGACAACAGATGACCTCAGGAATGGTGAAGCCCATTGTAGGCTCATGTATGATAACAAGAGCAATACAAGGATGTGAACAGTGGAACTGGTAGAATGATTAGGGTGGAGGAGAGGAGGGGAGGGAATGCAGGAGTTACTTGAAATTAGGGAAATCAACATTCATATTCATGCCACTTGGTTGTAAGCTGCCTGAGCGAAATATGAGATCTGTTCCTCCAATTTGCGCAGGGACTCACTCTTAACAATAGAGGAGGCCAGGACTAAAAAGGTCAATGTTAGAATGGGAGGGAGATTTTAAATGTTTGGCAGCCAGGAGATGGCGTAGGCCAAGGCGGACTGAGCCTAAGTACTCGGCAAAACGGTTGCCAAATCTATGCTTGGTCTCACCGATATATAGGAGTTGCATGGGAGAAACAGAATGATCCGATTTTGTTTTTTAAAAAAAATGTCAGATGTACAACAGTGCAACTTCCCACCAAGCAGTCAGAAATGCACATGCTAGATGAATCAGTGATTCAAAGGCTTCTTTCAATTAAATAAACCACAAAGATCAAACATAGACTGGGTGACCACTTTGCAGTACCTATGTTTAATTTACAAAAATAGCCCCAGGCCTCAGATTGCCTTACATTTGAAAAAGAACTGCATAAATAATTGCATGATATATATTTGATGGGTTTCTTAAGCAATCAATAAGCTGCAAAATATACTGGCACTGGACTCATGTAGGTGCTGGTTTTTCAAAAGAGCTTTTCAATGAATTAACTTCTCTGCTCTTTTCTGTTAGTCCTGAAATTATTTCCATTTCCACAGCATATCCAATTCCTTTTTGAATGTTCCCACACTGATGAAACTGACCTCAATCTGACACTGCTCCAACAAAGCTCAACAGAAGCTTAACGATTGGTATCACACTTACCAAAAAGGCATACACCTGTTTTCTGGATTTAACATGAATTTCAATAATTGTGGATAATTGAAATGGTTACATTTAAGAGGGAGTTAGATGTGGCCCTTGTGGCTAAGGGGATCAGGGGGTATGGAGAGAAGGCAGGTACGGGATACTGAGTTGGATGATCAGCTCGATGGGCCGAATGGCCTACTCCTCACCTATTTTCTGTGTTTCTATAATGAGCATTTCCAACATATTTTGTTTTTGTTTTCAGATTTTGAGCAAACATGGATAATGATTCTCTTTTTGATACCTCATCACTCCATGATCAATCATTTTTTTACTGTTGCTTAATCTATCTGGCAATCTATTCTATTACAAGCCTTCCCTTTTGCTCACTGCTCCCCATTGCTTCTTAAAGAACTCATTCAATGTTATTCAATGGCTTCTTTACCTTGGTTCACATTGACTCTGTTTCCCTTTCTATTGAATGACACTCCTGATGAATATTTTCAATGATTTTTATTTCTGGTTAAGAAGTACCTTATATCACATAATTATTATATTGCCCTGTAACTTCCATTTCTCTCATCTGCAGACTATGGATAATCAGTTATGGAAGAAGCCCAATGGGAATCGAGGAATATGGAAATTGGTGAGGAAAGTGTATGAAGTAGAAGATCAGTACCCTGTTCCTGCTTTCTCCCCATATCCCTTGGTCCCATTAGCCCTCAGCTATATCTAAATCTCTCTTGAAAAATCCAGTGAATTGGCCTCCACTACCTTATGTGGCAGAGAATTTCAGATTCACAACTCTCTGGATGAAAAGGTTTTTCCTCGTCTCAGTCTAAATGGCATACCCCTTATTGTTAAACTATGACCCCTGGTTCTGGACTCCACAAATATCGGGAACATTTTTCCTGCACCTAGTCTGTCCAATCCCTTAAGAATGTTATATATTTCTATAAGATCCCTTCTCATCCTTCGAAATTCAAGATAATTCACACTTTACACATAATAGGTAATATTCTTGACATCAACCGTGCAAGACCCCTTAGGATCATTTCAATGAAGTCACCTTGTGAAGTCTCCAGTGATATAAGCCAAGCTTATTCAACCTCTCCTTGTGGCATTTTGGGATGTTATGCAACTGTTGTATAGGATTTTGGTGAGGCTGCACTTGGTGTTTTGTCTTTAGTTTTGGTCAAACTCTCCTATAGAAAAGGTGCCATTAAGCTGAAAATAGTGCCTAGACCCGAGAGGATTTATCAGGATGTTGCCAGGATTCGATGGCCTGAGCTTTAGAGAGAGGGTGGGCAGGCTAGGACCTTGGACTTCAGGAAACTGAGGGGTGACCTTACAAACAATCTCCCAAATGTACTAGAGGACAGAGGATCTAAGGGGGTAGAGGAACTGAAATAATTTTTCATTCGGCGAGAAATAATATTGGGTAGGCTAATGGGACTGAAGGATGATAAATCCCCTGGGCCTGATGGTCTGCATCCCAGGGTCCTCAGGGAGGTGGCTCTAGAAATAGTGGACGCATTGGTGATCATTTTCCAATGTTCAATAGATTCAGGATCAGTTCCTGTGGATTGGAGGATAGCTAATGTTATTCCGCTTTTCAAGAAAGGAGCGAGAGAGAAAACGGGGAATTACAGACCAGTTAGCCTGACTTCAGTGGTGGGAAAGATGCTTGAGTCAATTATTAAAGAGGTAATAATGGGGCATTTGGATAGCAGTAAAAGGATTAGTCCAAGTCAACATGGATTTATGAAAGGGAAATCATGCTTGATTAATCTTCTAGAAGTTTTTGAGGATGTGACACGTAAAATGGATGAAGGGGAGCCAGTGGGTGTAGTGTATCTAGACTTTCAGAAAGCCTTTGATAAGGTCCCGCACGGGAGACTGGTGACTAAAATTAGAGCACATGGTATTGGGGGTAGGGTGTTGACATGGATAGAAAATTGGTTGGCAGACCGGAAGCAAAGAGTAGGAGTGAACGGGTCCTTTTCAGAATGGCAGGCAGTGGCGAGTGGAGTGCCGCAAGGCTCGGTGTTGTGGCCGCAACTGTTTACCATATATATTAATGATTTGGAAGAGGGAATTAGGAGCAACACTAGCATGTTTGCAGATGACACAAAGCTTGGTGTTGTGGCCGCAGTGTGAGCTGTGAAGAGGATGTTAGGCGGTTGCAGGTAACCTGGACAGGTTGAGTGAGTGGGCAAATAGCGTGGCAGATGCAGTATAATATAGATAAATGTGAGGTTATCCACTTTGGCGGCAAAAACAAGGGGGCAGATTATTATCTCAATGGGGTTAGGTTAGGTAAGGGGGAGGTACAGCGAGACCTGGGTGTCCTTGTACACCGCTCACTGAAAGTTGGCTTGCAGGTACAGCAGGCAGTGAAGAAAGCTAATGGAATGTTGGCCTTCATAACAAGAAGATTTCAGTATAGGAGAAAAGAGGTTCTTCTGCAGTTGTATAGGGCTCTGGTAAGACCACATCTGGAGTATTGTGTACAGTTTTGGTCTCCTAATTTGAGGAAGGACATCCTTGGGAATTGAGGCAGTACAGCGTAGGTTCACGAGATTGATCCCTGGGATGGCAGGACTGTCATATGAGGAAAGATTGAAAAGATTAGGTTTATATTCACTGGAGTTTGGAAGGATGAGGGGAGATCTTATAGAAACATATAAAATTATAAAAAGACCGGACAAGCTAGATGCAGGAAAAATGTTCCCAATGTTGGGCGAGTTCATAACCAGGGGCCAGAGTCTTAGAATAAAGGGGAGCCCATTTAAGACTGAGGTGAGAAAAAACATTTTCACTCAGAGAGTTGTGAATTTGTGGAATTCCCTGGCACAGAGGGCAGTGGAGGCCAAATCACTGGATGGATTTAAGAGAGAGTTAGATCGAGCTCTAGGGGCTTGTGGAATCAAGGGATATGGGGAGAAGGCAGGCACGGGATATTGATAGGGGACAATCAGCCATGATCACAATGAATGGCGGTGCTGGCTCGAAGGGCCGAATGGCCTCCTCCTGCGCCTATTTTCTATTAGTCATGACCAGTAAGTTCATGATCTTATTGAATGGTGCAGCTTGCTCTCAAAAGGTCTTCTGGCCTCCTCCAAATTCTATCCTTTAGGCTCTTAGTATAAAATGGTTTGATGTTTTATAATATCTCATGTTATTTTAAAGTTCATTGTGAGTCTTGAGTTTTACATTTAATAACAACTTAAAATCTTTGCAAAAAGAGAAACTGTTACAGAAGCTTTGAATATGCGGGGGTTTTTTGCCTTTAAAGGAATTCGAGAGACGACACGTAAAAAGATCCTATAAAAGGAATGGTTTTGGGATTATTCTATTTTAGAGTTCTTATAACTTAATGTACATCTTTATTATAAAATTATATAAAAATAACATAGGATGAGCATTTGACAGCACTATATTCCCTATATGGGCCTATATTCCCCATATTTAGAAGAATGAGGGGGGGCCTCATTGAAACGTACAGAATAGCAAAAGGCATGGATAGAGTTGATGTGGAGAGGATGTTTCCACAAGTGGGAGAGTTTAGGACTAGAGGTCATGGCCTCAAAATTAAAGGACGTTCTTTTAGGAAGGAATTGAGGAGGAATTTATTCAATCAGAGGGCAGTGAATTTGTGGAATTATTTGCCACAGAAGGCTGTGGAGGCAAAGTCAGCAGATATATTTAAGGCAGAGATATATAGATTCTTGATTGGAACTGGTGTCAGAGGTTATGGGGAAAAGGCAGGAGTATGGGGCTAGGAGGGACAGATCGATCAGCCATGATTGAATGGCGTGGTAGATTTGATGGGCTGAATGGCCTACTTCTAGTATCTACTGATCTTATGATAATCTTTCAAAATAACAAGGCCAATGCTTATCCTACTCCAGTCTCTTAAATATGCAATAATCATATTTGAAATTAATTTTAAAAATGATGTATGTATATGAAAACAAATTAAGACAATTGGTATCACAACACAGACCCCAAAAAAAGAAACCATACTTATTATATTAACAAATGCACAAGATACATTGTATGCAATATGCATTTTATGAGCTTTTATAAATAAGCAATATTTTTAAAATACATTGTTATATTTAGAATCATGCAGAGAGCGTGCTATTTACATCATTGTGCCAGTGCTGGCTGTTAGAAAGAGCTTTTAGTCATCTTCTCATCATCTTTAGTCATCATCTGTTCCTTCCTGATAATTCTGCAAATTTGTCCATTTTGGGCACAGAGCTAATTTTCTTGAATGCTGCTAATGAATCGTCAGCAATCCAGATCCCAATAATTTACTACGCAAAATCAAAATCTCATCTCCCTTTAAGCATAAATGGAAAAAAAAATACAAGATTGCCAAAATTCAATGTGGCTGAACTGAAAACAATGTTTCCAACTGAAAACATATCCTGGGGGTTTAACACAATTGATATCTAAAATAATTAACTGCCATCAAGCAATAGACATTTTTTTAAATAAAAGCAAATCCTCAACCATCCATCCATCCATCCATCCATCCATCCATCCATCCATCCATCTATCTACTATTAAAAGTTTTGTCTTGTTTCTATGTGTGTGCGTGTGCGTGTGCATGTGCGTGTGTATGTCTGTGATTGTGATCGTATCTATGCCAAAACGGTACACGGTACCGTCGTCGCCCTTGTCATGTTTCCTACAGATTTGATGCTATATTTCACATTATTGATATTTAAATGTTTAAAAAAGCCAACTTTAAAAATACCTTTACTGTTAAATCCTTGCAGCCCCAGCTTACAACAAACTTCCATACATAGCTGCAATCCAGGAACACTCTGTGCTTCCAAGTTTTCATCTGAAGGGAATCTCATAGTCCTCCACCTGACACTTGCAACAATGTTGCCATCATAGAACACTTACAGCACAGGAGGGGGTGGGGCCAGTGGAAGTGGAATTTGAATTGGAAGTGCTGGGGGAGGCAGGGTAAGTGCAATTGGATTTTTTTTTAAGTTGAGTGCTGGGGGAGGCAGGGGGAGTGGTGGAATATTACGTTGGGGAACGGCTGGCGTTAGGGGACCAGGCCTTCCATGGAGGCTATGGGTGAGTGGTGGAATATTGGGGGACCAGGTCTCCCGTCTGACAGGGACTATTGGGTCCCACTTGGTCTAGTATCCATATAATTAAAAGTGTCATCTTGACCACTTCCTGTTTGCACTGCGCTTTGATTTGAGAAAAAAATGCTACCACATATGGCTGTGATTTTTTTTTTTGAATGTTTTTTACAGTGAGAGAAAAAAGAAATAAAGAGTGTCGGAATAGATAGACAAGCGAGTAGAAACAGAAAGCAAAAGAAATAAAGGACAGAGATGAGAAGTTAAAAGATTGAAAGAAAAGGAGAAAGTAAAGAAAAGAGAGATTAGGAGAGATCTACCTATCTTGTATTTTTGCCCATCCGTCACCCAGTTCTAAACCATTTAATTTCTAAGATTATGTTATGTTGCACAATATGCTTGTAAAAAGTTGATAAAAGGAGACCAAATCTTTAAGAATTGGTCTACTTTGCCTAGTAGGAGGAATCTCATTTCCTCAAGATGTAGCGTTTCAGACATGCTTGAAATCCACATTTTGAATGTTGGCGTAGGTGCGTTTTTCCAAAATTTAAGTATAAGGTTTTTTGCTGTTATTAGACCATAATTAAGAAAAGCTTCTTGGAATATAGTTAGTTTACTTCCATTGATCCAAAAATAATCAATTCTGTATTGGGTTCAATTTTGTGTTAAATAGGTTTGTAAAAATTCCAAAAATGTAATTCCAAAATTTATACAGTTTTGTACAAGAGACAAAGGAATATGCTATAGTGGCATTTTGGGTTAGACATTTGTCGCAGATGGGGGAAACATTTGAAAATATTTTATTCAGTCTTGTTTTCTAAAAATATATCTATGTAAAATTTTAAATTGAATTAGGTTATGTCTTACATTCATTGAACATTTGTTTACATATAATAAATTTTTATCCCATCTATCGTTCGGAATTTTTATCAATAACTCTTGTTCCCAGTCTCTTCTAATTGCCTCTGTCGTTGGTGTTTCTATATTTAGAATTATATTGTATAAGATATTAAATTGCTTGATTCTGCCTTTCTATTCATTCCTTCCTCCAATAAATCTGGGGTTAAAGTTTGATATCCTTGTATATACTTTTTCAAATAATCTTGAATTTGAAGGTATTTGAAATATTGATTACTTTTCAAATTATATTTTAGTTGTAGTTGTTGGAATGATAAAATTTTTCCCATTTCATACATATCTCCCATCGTTTTAATTCCTATTCTTTTCTAATGGATAAACGTTTTATCAATAATGGATGGTTTGAATGAGGGATTATTAGCTATTGGAGAAAGAAGCGATAATTTTCTTAATTTTAAAGTTAATTTTATTTGTTTCCAAATTCGTATTATGCTATGAATAAGTAGATTATTTTTGTATATTATATTGTTCAGTTTTATCGGGGAAAGAAGGATCGCTCCTATATTATATGGGGAACAATCCTCTTTCTCCATTCTTATCCAATCTACCGGTTGGGCAGAACTGTCCAACCAGTAGATTACATTTTTAATATTCACTGCCCAATAATAATACAATATGTTAGGAAGTGATTTTTTGGCCATCTTACTCAGAGTCCTCCTCCGCTGTGCAGGCCCCAAGGATTTTTCCCATCGATTAAAAATAAAAGACTTAATAGCGTTGAAAAAATCTTGAGATTCTCTCCCCTGTCAATCACCACCATGAAGGCCACGCCCCTTCTGGTGGGAGGGGGAGGGACTATAAAACGCGGAAGTGTGGGCGTGACTCAGTTTGTCTGCAAGATGGCGAGGGAGAGGTCACGACTCTCTATCTGAGCTGGGAAACTACAGACCACTGTGAGTATAAATGATTTGTTAGCCCTTAATGAAAATGATTCAAGATTCAAGAGAATTTATTGTCATGTGTTCCCGATAGGACGATGAAATTCTTTCTTTGCTTCAGCACAACAGAATATAGAAGGCATGAATACAGAACAGATCAGTGTGTCTATATACCATTGCATAAATATATACACACATTAATGAATAAAACAGATAAAGTGCAAATAAACAGATAATGGGCTATTAATGTTCAGTGTTTTGTTTGAGTTGAGTTCAATGGCCTGATGGGGAAGAAGCTGATTCTGAAATGTTGTTTGGCATGCCCTGTGCTTGAAACTGCAATGGCAATGGAAATGAAGTGAAAATGTAATGAGCTGTTTGGCTTGGGCCTGCCCTGTGCTTGAAACTGCAACACCCCATCCCCCACACCACCACCAACACCCTTCCACATACACCCCCTCCCCTACCCCCACAACCTCCTCCCCGCACACACCACCTCCCCCCACACACACCCCTCCCCCACTTCCCCCCACTCCCCTACCCCCACAACCCCCCTCCCCCAAACACAATCCCCACCCCAAACACACCCCCTCCCCCGTAAACCCCTCCATTCCACCACACCCCCTCCCGACCCAACCAGCCCCCAACAGGCCCAGCATGAAGCCGTCCCCTCCCGACCCAACCAGCCCCCAACAGGCCCAGCATGAAGCCGTCCACCTCCCCTGGCTGCAGGATGCTTCCCGCCTGAAGCTATCCCCCGGTTACAGAACGCTCCCGCCGTTGCGTTGGGACACCGGGGCTTCCCATGAGACTTTCCATGAGAAGGGTCCCACTTAGTCTAGTATACTCTTAAAAAGAGGGGGGGTGGTGGTGGTGGTGTGGTTGTGGGAGTGTGGGAGTGTGGGAGTGTGTGTGTGTGTGTGTGTGTGTGTGTGTGTGTGTGTGTGTGTGTGTGTGTGTGTGTGTGTGTGTGTGTGTGTGTGTGTGTGTGTGTGTGTGTGTGTGTGTGTGATTGTATCTTCGCCAAAACGGTACATGGTAGTGCTGAAATGTTTGCAGAACCTTACTCAGATTTTTTCCATCATCGATCTAATCAACTTTCCTTCAGATTTGATGTTATTGATATTTACATTTTTCTTAAAGCAAACTGAAAAAAATATCTGCCTTTGACAGGGAGACTCTTCCAGCAGCTTCCAGTGATGAAGTCATCTCACAGTCCTCCAATCACAATGGGATTTCATTTACACAAGCTGCCATAAAGATTCTGTAAACCGAAAATGACATCACAATGGAATCTCAGGCACACGCTGCTGTGAACAAAAAACGAAAATCACAATGTGATCTCTGCCCCCAATGCACAACCTATGAGAGTTGATGGAGTAGGAGATGAGAGGAGAGGATATGTTATTTAAACATTGTCATCAGTTGGGGAGTGTGAAAGGGGAGAGGTGAGGGAGGGAGTGACTGAGGGTAGGGAAAAGGAGAGGGAGGGGGAGGTGACAGAGAGACAATGGGATCAGCAGCTTCAAGGGGGGTAAGGAGAGAGTGAGATTTTGCCCCCTCCCCACGTAGGAAGGATTGATCGGTTCAAGGGAGCGCCGACGCAGACCCAAAAGTCGAGTCCATTCATTTTTTGCGCGTATGTATGTGATCCCGGAACTACACCGAAACGGTACACGATAGCGCTAAACGTTTTGCACCACATTACTCACAATTGACCTGTGTTGGTATGTGTCACGATTTGTTCAGATTGATGATATATTTCAGAAGTTATTGACATTTTTAGATTTACAAAACCCTAATTTGAGAAAAATGTCTACCCTGTGCTTACAGCTATGACGTCACAATGAGATTGTAGCCCTGCTCGCAACATTGTTGCTATCCAAGTACACCGAGTCCTGTTTGTCCTAGCTAGTGCAATTGCATTTTTTTAAAGTCCCAATACACTGAGTTCTGCTAGCTAGCAAGTGCAGTTGCATTTTTTTTTAAGTTTAAAAATGAGGGAGGGTGAATAAGGCGAAATGAGCAGCATTTGCACAGTTGGGGGCTATGGGTGAGTGGTGGAATATTGCGTTGAGGGAACGGGATGCATTGGGGACTATGGGCGAGCGGTGGAATTTTGCCTTGGGGAATGGGTTGCATAGGGGCTCCAGGCCTCCCGAGGGGGCTCTGGATGAGTGGTGGAATATTGCGTTGGGTGGAATATTGCTTTGGGGAATGGGTAGTGTTTGGGGACCAGGCCTCCCGTGTGACACGGACCCAACGGGGCCCACTTGGTCTATATATATATATATATATATATATATATATATATATATTACTAAAACTCTTATCTTGCTTCTGTCTGTCTGTATCTATCTATCTATCCCAGAAACAGACAGCTCTAAAATATTTGCACCATCTTACTCACAATAGTCCTGTGGTGGTTTGTGTCAAGTTTCGTTCCGTTTGATGTCATATTTCATAAGTTATTTCACTTTCTTTAATTTAAAAATCCCAAATTTGAGAAAATAATCTTCCCTTTGTAGCTATGAATTCACAATGGGATTGTAACCGTACCAGCTACAATATTGCAATCCCGGGACACTCAGTCCAGCAATGTTGCAATCCCTTTTTTTTAATGTTCCCGGCAGCAAGTATATTCTTGGCAGCATGGAGGGAGGTTACATTTAAAAAATATTTGTAATATCTTTAATTGTTTTAATTACAAAATTAAAAATTGAAATTAAAAATACAAAATTGCATTGGGGGACCACGCCTCCCGTGGTGGCTATGGGTGAGTAGTGGAATATTGCGTTTTGTTACTGTTATCATGTACTGTTTTGGAGTAATTCAGGGCCAGGTCCCCCAATGCAACCTGTTCCCCCACAGGTTGCATTGGGGGACCAGGCCCTGAATTACTCCAAAACAGTACATGATAGCGCTACAATTTTTGGACCACCTTACTCGCCATTGTCCTGAGGTGTGGTGTATCAAGTTTTGTTCAGATTGATGGTATATTTTACAAGTTATTCGCATTTTGAACTTTACAAAATCCAGCGAGGAAAATCAGTTCAAGTTGCAGTGGCAGTTAGTAGCTACTGTGTCACAATGGGATCTCATTTACATAAACTACCGACTTAACTTTCCACTGTAAAAAATGTAATTGCCCTGCCCGTTACAATGTTGCAAATCACAGGACGCTGAGTCCAAGGCAATATTCCATCACCTGGTTCCATTGTGGGACCAGGCCTCTCGTGTAACAGGAAACTAACGGGTCTCACTTGGTGTATATTATTTTTATTATATTACTAAAACTCTCATCTTGTTTGTATGCGTGCGCATGAGATTCTAAAACTCCGCCAAAACGGTACATGATATCGCTACAATTTTTGGCCCGCCTTATTCACCATTGTCCTGGGGGTGTCCGTTAGCCAAGTTTCGTTCACATTGATGTTATATTTTACAAGTTATTGACATTTTAAACTTTACAAAAATGAATTTTCAACCCACATTTCCACTTGCCCTGCCCATCAGTTGACGTTACAATGACATCACAATGGGATACCAAATCTCATTTGCATAAAAAAAATTGCAATAAAAAAAAACAAAATCAGTTTTAATCAAATTCTTCCCTTTTCATTCACAATGACGTCACAATGGGATCCCGAATCTCAATGACATTTTTTTTTAAATCGCGATTTTAAAAAAAAACTCAGTTTTAATCACATTCTTCCGTATTCATTAACAGCTAACATTCTGATTTGGTTATTTTAAAGAAAAAACGCAATTATAGCTACTCGGCCTGTCCCCCCCCCCCCCCCCCCCCCCCCCCCCCCCCCCCCCAGCAGCCCCCGTCTCAAGTATGGGATTTGAAATGACGATGGTGTTGAGGCTGGGGCTAGGTCTGGGGGTGGTGGCGCTGCTGCTCCGGGCACATGTGGAGGGAGATGAGCACGACCTGGGGCAAGGACTACGCCGCAGGCTTGGCCTCTCCCTTCCCCAGCTCCAGGCTGCTCAGCCCGTCCCCGACAGACCCTGCCTCAAGTAACTTATTTTGCCATTGTCGTAGAGAAAACGGGACCAGCAGTGGTTTACATCAAGATCCTGGGGAGGTGAGGAGAGAGTGGGGGCTTGAGGGAGAGGAGGGGGTTGGAGGAGGAGGGAGAGTGGAGGAGGAGGGAGAGTGGAGGAGGAGGGGGTTGGGTGAGGAGGGAGAGTGGAGAAGGAGGGGGCATAGAGGGAGAGGAGAGGGGAGTGGAATGGTAGGGAGTGGTAGATAGAGGGAAAGGAGGGCAGTGGGGGAGGTGAGGAAGGAGAGTGGGGGGTGGAGATAGGGGAGGTGCTGAGTGGAGGAAGGCAACAGAGGGAGAGACGGGAGTAGGGAGGGGAGAGTGGTTATGGGTGGAGGGAGTGACTGAGGGTAGGGGAAAGGAGAGGGGAGGAGAGGGGAAAGAGGGAGGGTGCAGCGGAGGGGGAGTATACGAGGTAATGGAGGAGGGGAGGCGGAAGAGAGAGGAGGGGGTGAGCGGAGAAAGCAGAGGAGGGTTAGTGATGGGTGGAGAGAGGGAGGATAATGGATGAGGGGAATAGGGGACAGAAAAGGGAGAGTGTGATGCGTTCGCATTAATCTTATATTTTACAAGATATTGCCATTTTAAACTTTAAAAACGTCGCAATCGCGCTCCCACATGCCGGCCGTGCCTGACCACTTGTGTGAGGGTTGCCGTGATGCATCACAACGGGGATCTCTGGCGTTACAACGGGAACCCGTCAGCCGTACTGCGCATTTGGTGGAATATTGCGTTGGGGGAACAGGGCCCAACGGGTCCCACTTGGTCTAGTATCATATATTTATTAAAAGTCTCATCTTGTTTGTTTGTATGGATGTGGTATTCCAACCCCCCCCCCCCCCCCCCCCCCCCCCCCCCCAAAAAAAGTACACGATAGCGCTACAATTTACTCACCATTGTCCTGGGATGTAAATTAAATAAGTTTTATTCGGATTTATGTTATATTTTACAAGTTATTGACATTTTAAACTTTACAAAAAACACTTTTCAAATGACCTTTCCACTTGCCTTGCCCATCAACCACGATACAATGACGTCACAATGGGATCCCGAATCTCATTTACATTAAAAATCCCGATTTTCAAAAAAATTGTTTTTATCAAATTATTCCGTTTTCATTAACAGCTAGCAATATGTTTAGGTTATTTTAAAGACAAATTGTGATTTTCATTGTGGGGGGGTGGGATAGGGGGAGATTTCATTTAATGGGGGAGGATAGGGGTAGGAAGAGGGATGGCGAGGCGCAGTTGGGTTGCCGTGACTTGCATCACAACGGGGATATCTGGCGTCACAACAGGAACCCCTCAGCCGCCCGTGCGCAGTTGGGGGCAATGGGTGAGTGGTGAAATATTGCATTGGGGGACAGGGCCCAACGGGTCCGCACCTGGTTTAGTATTTAATAAAAAGCCCAATAAAATTATATATCATTTTCACATTTTGGGATTATCGTTCGTTCTTATTAAACACCAAGTCACAACATAATGGGTTTTTTTCCAGCCGTTCTTCTGCAAATTGAACATGTTTTTAAATGTAAGCAAGCTTTAATATGTTTCCTGAGAGTTATCCTACTATTTTGGTTTCTTTCCATCTTCATTTCATGCAATGGAGATTTTACATCACACCCAGTTAATTGATCTTTAATACCAAGATCGCCATATATTTTCTTACCTGAACAGCGAGGCATGAAGCATTATCTGACAGCAAAATCTGTTCCCCTGTATGATAATGAGAAGGCAAAAGTAATTTGGAAGGTAATTTTATCACCTGTATCTGCTCATTAATACACCACAATCTATTTTGTACTGCTTGAAACAGGAAAGGTCTCTCATATTGTTCTTGAAATCTATTTGAAGCTAATATTATAAAACATTTCAGTCTGTCAGAAGAAAGAAAGATGACAAGTTCACTGCAATAAAAAATCCTTGGTTTAGAGGACTGGGGCAGCAACCTATTAGTCTTCATTACTTTGCAGTCTTCTGACATCTGGAGCAGGCTGCGTGCCCCAAATGGGGGCCATAACATGAGCTGATGATATATGAAGAGCTGCTAAAGGAAACCTGAACTGTCTCTGCCAATGTGAACCATTTAAGTTTTTTTTAATAATGAGCCATGTTTGCCATAACATTTAAATATCTGAGGTATCAACAAATCACTTCTCAATTGTTGGAAAAGCCAACAATAAGATGTTTATCATAGCATTTTAAACGCAGCTAATAATACCAACTGATATAATAATTCAATAACGAATTATGAGAGCGAGATTTCATGATTTTCTTTTCTTTCTATGGCGACAGACAGACAGATGTCAATAAAAACTCATGGTAAGATGAAAGGGGACCAAATATTAAAAAGTTACCAGACTTTTCTGAAGCTTTTATTAAATAATAATTACAAAGAAAAATAGGTGGCAATCATTTGCTGTTCTTGCATCGTAATAGAAAGAAGAGGATTTAATTCCAAAATACAATACCCACCTTTTAATGGTTGAAAAAGTATTGCATTTTCAGGCCAAGGCTCTGCTGCTGAAAAAATATAATACACTGAATTAGTACAAGTGAAATGCCCAGGCACGGAATGTATTTCTGAATTTGATGCAGTTGACCTAATTTCTGAGGACATTTGTCCATATTTGTTGAAACAAAACGGTACAGTACATGCTGCATTTACTTAGCTCCCATTATACATTACATTCCATGATTTTAATCATTGAAAAGGTCAGCTGATAATCTTAAATGTTGAAACAAATATGATTTAATTTGCTTTTAAGAATTATGACAAAACAGTACAACATCCTAACTAGAAAATCTTAACTCTACAACATCCTACATAGAAAAACACATTTAACGCCTGATGCTTTAAATCATCACTTTTAGGTCTTGACAGATTTTGTACAGCCACAGAAGTGAAATAGCCAATTACATTCCATTCATGAAATTGGTGAAGTTGATAGAAGCATCAAGAGTCTTTAATGATAGATTGAACAATATTAATATTATTTGGGTTATCAGTTTGCTGATGTCACTTAAGTTAGGAGGCACAATATGTAGTGAAGATGGCAATGAAAATTTGCAAACTGACATTGACTGGTCAAAGGTAAGGCCCAAGAAAAATCAGAGTAATTTCTAAATGGCTAGTGGATGAAAAGAGTGGTTTTGCAGTCCAAATACATAAATGATTACGTTAACTTTCCAAAATAATATAAATGGTTAAAAAGTTGGTTCTTATTCCACATGACCGAGGAATGATGTGTAAGAGTCTGATTGGACTCCATCAAGCTCCATTTTCAGTTCAAGCATGAACCAGAAGGATATGGGTACAACGCAGATTCACCACAACATTCGGGCCACAAAAGTGTTAATTTATGAGGCCTGAATGTTTTGAGAATATTGATTGTGAACTATTTGATAGACATAACATGAACTTCTTAATCTCAGAAAAATCCAGAAGGAAGAACAATTGTTGAGGTAGCCAACGCAAAATGATGGAAAGCACTTCCTTACAAAAGGTGGTGGAAATCTTGAATTCCTGCCCATGAACATTATAGGTGGATTTACAACCCAAGGTCAGTAACGATCTAACAACATAGCACATCACAACTATTGTACTAAATGGGACAGCATCAAACTGATTATCCCCCTCAGAACACATACCTTACATTAGAAGTATCATAATTACATCCCACCACAATGTACGAAATGCATTCTATCACCACCTGTAAACTCGTGTACCATAATCATGCAGGGGCCAAGGTTCCGTGAGGAATGCAGGAGGGCATGCAGGCACAGCATCAGTCAAACCTAAACATGATGTGCCAACCTGGTAAAGATACAACAACACTTGAAACCATCTTCAGCCTGAAGTGCCAAATGGACGATCCATCTCAACCTCCACGTGATCCCAAATCAGATGATTGGTCTAAACCAATTAAATTCACTCCATGTATTGTCAAGAAATAGTTGAGAGTACTGGATAAAGAAAAGGCTAAGGACCTAACAATGTGATGGTTGCATTAAGAGTCAAAGACGTGCTTCAGAAGAAAGCGCATCTCTTTCAAAACACTGACATATAATGCATAAAGTTGCCCAATTACATCATGTCTACAAATTGCTGGACAAGTTCAATCTGGCTAAATAATGGACTGTCCTCCTAATCATCAGCAAAGTAATGGAAAATAATATCATAAGACAACAGTCACATTACCAAGATTCATTTTAGGTTCTGTCTGCCCTTCCTTTATCGTGTCTAAACATGTGTGAGAGATAAAATTAGAGTATGATGAGAAAATCTGCCCTTGGTATCAAGGCAACATTTGACCAAATATGGCACCAAGAATCCCCGATTCAACAAGTGAAGAGGAATTGAGGGAGGAAGTCTCTCCAGAAAATAGCCATACATCTCAGAAAAATAAGACCACAAAAGTTGTGATACGAGTAGGCCTTTCAGCTCCTTGAGACAGCTCTGCTGTTCCGTTGGATCATGGGAAATTCAGCACGTATCAAGTCCTCATTCCTACTCTTTCCCCAGAACCTTTGATTCAACTGTGCAGATATGGTACGTAGAAATTAGGGGATAAACACTTGATTGAATGAATGCAACTCCAATGATACTCAAGAAGTTCAACATTATCCAAAATAAAGCTGCCTGCCTGACTGATATCTGATCCCTTGCTCTAAACAATATCTCTCTAAACTATCAAAAAAATCATAGTATTATGAACTAAAAAATGCATCATACTTAATAGCTCATGCGGCTCCAAATGTAGCTCCCGAGACTGAAACTCCACTTTCAGAAAAAGGGAAGTGCGACAAAAGCAAGCGAAAAGTTGCATTGTGGTTATGTTCCTGGACTACCTTCTATGCTAGATCATTCAGCCAAAAATGCAAATCCCACAACAGCAATTGAGGAACTAGCATTCAATTAAATAGATATGGACTGTTAAAGAAAGTGTCAATAATGGTAATGACTCCTTAAAAAGCAACCTGGTTCGTTAATGTATTTCATGGAAGGAAATTAATCATCCTTATTTTGTCCATTTGTGATTCTGGATTCATTAATAAAAGCATTACATGACAAATGGGTACAGGAATAGTCCCTTCTGCTTGTTTCTCCATTGGATAAGAACATGACTACCTTTGACCTCTTTGCTACACTATAGCCGTCATTTTATTCTCTAGCATCTAAAAATGTATCACCAGTCTTGACTCACCAATTTAGCCACCACAATCCCTTTGAGTTGAGAATTCCTAAGATACACCATGCTCATTGTGAAAAACGTTATATTTGTTCTGAATGGTTAAATCTACATTTTGGAGGCATCAACCCCTCACTCCAGCCAAGAAAAATTTTAACTCTACATCAATGCTGTCAAGCCACTGAAAAAAATTGTACATTTCAATGAGACCACCTCATTGCTTCAAAAGTCAATATTATAGTCTGCTTATCAACTCCTCAAGCAACAAGCCAACATTTTCACATTAAACCCCCTGCTGAGTGATCCGTGGTATATCACATTGTTTATGGAGGTCACTATTTATCTATATGAGAAATAACCACCTATTTTCCCTTTGTTCAGTCAAAGCAGACATGCAACATTATTGGCTTCCCCAAAGTTTAGGTCAGCGTACACTGCATCCACTTGCCCGCTTATCCACTATGGACTCCCATTTGGAATACAAGGGCATTGTCTCAATGTTCAAGTCATTGTTAGCAACGAGCAGAACTTTCCAGTGGTTAAAATAGGGCATCCTGCAGGAGTCAGACAACTCTTCATTTTCTCACATCATGTGTCAGGGTTCGCATTGTCATAATGGATGTGATAAAAGCTATCCTCTCCTTTTTGGAAACTGATGAATCAGTAAGACGTGATGTGACAATATTCATCATTTCTCTGGTGGATTAACTACAACATTACAGCATAATGGGCAAATATTAATTATTTTAGAAGCAAAGTGCCAAAACTCATCAAAACATCACCATTCCTTCAAGAAATTGCAATTTTCTTGCTTGCAGCCAAGAAGCCGCCACAAAACTAATGTGCTACAAACAGGAAAAAAAAAAAGGCATTTTAGGTCAGAGATCCTTCATCAGAACTGTGCATCAAATTTCTGACCATTCCATTCAAAGATGTAGCTGATAATGACATTGGTGGTGAAATGGCCGTGCTGACTCATGAACCATTAATTCTCAGGTTTTTATTTCTATAATCTTGTTACTTCTCAGATATGCAAGTTTTCAAAAGGGAGATGAGCCACATTAACCAGATTATCTTGTCGAGAAGTATACAAGTAATAGTAAGGTAAACAGTCAAATATTTTTTCCCAGGTAAAATACCAAAAACAAAAGAACATAGCTTTAAGGTAAGAGGGGCAATGCTTAAAGGAGCATTACACACTGTGGGTGCATGGGATCTGCTTCCAGAGATAATGGTGGCAGATATGATAATGCCATTTGAGGGGTTTTTATATAGGCATCTGGATATGCAGGGAATGGAGTAATATGGATCATATGCAGTAATATAAGGTTAGTTCACCTTGTCATCATGTACAACACAGGTATAATAGGCCGAATGGCCCATTCCTGTGCCACACTTTTTTTATGTTCTATGTTCTCTGCTAAAGTACACATTCAAGGTGCTTTTTTTTAGTAAGGAAATTCATTGTTGCTTTAACATTTCAATCTTACCAGTTCAAAATTATTCCACATTAAGCATAAATTATGCAGGTCTATTCCTGCTGGAATTCTCCACAGTCAGATGCAATTTTTAAAAGCCACTTGATAAAAGCTTGCATTTCCTAACCCGTATTACTTAACCATCTTTTAATGTGGAATAATTGTTCCATCGCTCCCCATCAACAGATATCGACTCATCAATAATACTATCCTCATATCCAGGTGCAGCTGTAGTTGAGGCTGTGATGATTGTAAATGTCTTTGTGATGATGCAGGGCTCTCGCTTAACTTTCTTTCCCTGCTGCCAGCCGGGCAACCTTGACAGCTTTTTAGGTTGCCAAATGACAGTTTAGGTGGTCATTTAAGACGGTTTGCATGACACATGCAATAATGTGCTCGGACGAAGTGCGTAGTTACCAGTCAGAATTATGCTCAATGAAGCATTCACATATTATGTTCAAGAAGGAACTACAGATGCTGGAAAATTAAAGGTAGACAAAAGTGCTGGAGAAACTCAGTGGGTGCGGCAGCATCCATGGAGTGAACGAAATAGGCAACGTTTCAGGCCGAAACTCTTCTTCAGACTGATGGGTTTCGGCCTGAAACGTTGCCTATTTCCTTCGCTCCATAGATGCTGCCGCATCCGCTGAGTTTCTCCAGCACTTTTGTCTACATTCACATATTATTTCTGCTTCAAATAACTCAAAAACTAAACATATTCACCAATCAAGACATGATATATACTACAATGACATGCAGCAAAATTATAATACAATATCTCAACTGTTTTTACACAATGCAATTAATGCAATTTCTATTAGTTCTTTCCACTTCCAAACAAAAATGTGGTTGGATTATTCAGCAAATGATCAACCTGTGTCAATAAATCTTGGACCATGCACACTACAGATTGATGCATGTTTTCTGTGAAGAACCGAAAATTACCATGACATGGCCATAGCATGGGTCGTTATTGCTATTGGCACAGAAACACTCTGGCTTCCCACATCAATTTTCCATAACAAAATATACAGGTTGCAAGGAAATTTCTAAAGGCATTTTATAATAATAGCTGTTAAAACCGACTATACCCATCTGACAGGTTAAACATTACACTAACTGACAAGAGATGGCCAAAGGACATAACTGCAGCAAATGTTCTTTTGGTAATATGTTTAAAGGTGTCAAAACAAATAATAACATTGGGAATTAAAACACATTTGATTGCATTGCGTTATCAAACATAGTCAAAGTTCGCTCTGAAGACCATGAATCACAATAGGGTCAGGGGGTGTGTGAATCAGTGCGGGTGGATAGATGGCGGGGTGGGGGGGGGGGGGGGGGGGGGGGTTGAGAAGGCAATCGGTGGAATGGATGGATTGAGGCAGGTGAATTAGTACGTGTTGGTTGGAGTATGTAAAATTGTGAGGGGAGAGCACGGGGGATGTCAGTGGTGTTGAATGGGGGATCTGTACGGGATGGATGGGGGGGGATCAGTACGGAATGGATGGGGGGAAGATCAGTACAGGATGAATGGGAGGTTCAGTACTGGATGAATGGGAGTAGACAAAAATGCTGGAGAAATTCAGCGGGTGAGGCAGCATCTATGGGGCTAAGGAAATAGGCAACGTTTCGGGTCGAGACCCTTCTTCAGACTGTTCCCCCCATTCTTCTTGAATGGGGGGGATCAGTACAGGATGGATGGGGGGGGTCGGGGGGGGGGGGGTCAGCACAGGATGAATGTGGGGGATCAGTATAGGATGAATGGGGGGGGGTGTCAGGGCAGTCTGGATCGGAGGGTCTGTGCAGGATGAATGGGGGATCACTACAGGATGAATGAGGGGCTCGGTACAGGATGTATGAGGGGATCAGTACAGGAAGAATGAGGGGATCAGTACAGGATGCAAGAGGGGATCAGTACAGGATGCAAGAGGGGATCAGTACAAGATGAATGGGAGATCAGTAAAAGATGAATGGGGAGATCACTACAGGATAGATGGGGGGGGGGGGGTTGGTGCAGGGTAAATTGAAGGTGGGTCAGTGCGGGATGAAATGGGGGGGGTGAGAAGTGCAGGATGGATGGGAAGGGGGGGTTCAGTACAGGATGAATTGGAGGACCAGTGTAGGATGGATGGGGGGCGGCAGGAGAATCAATGCGAGTGGGTAGGGTGATGAATAGATTGGGGGGGGTAGATGGGGAGGGGAGCACAGGGGATGTCAGTGAGGACTGAATAGAGGAGGGAATGGGGATCAGTGCGGGATAGAGAGGAGGCCTCCCCCTCCCTCCTCCCGGCCTCGGCGTTCTTTGAGAGCGCCGTTAACGGATTTGAAGGCAGCAGCCGTTATCAGGGCGATAGCGGCCACTACCTGCAAATGCACCAACTGCGCTTTAAAAACAACCCCTCTCGCACGCCGAGGCCGGGAGGGAGGGAGGAAGGCCTCCTTCCGCCGGGCGGGGTGCGGGAGGAGGTGGCGGTGGAGCCACAGTCGCGGCCGCTGTTGCCGCTGTTCGAGACCCGTCATTCGCTCTGACCCTTCGTCACCCCGCACCTAGTATCTTTGCCCCGCAATCAAAGATACTAGAGGAATACAGCCGCCGCCGTCGACACGAAACGTCACGCTCCTATTCTCCAGAGATGCTGCCTGACCCGCGGAGTTACTCCAGTTTTTTGTGTCTATCGGTACAAACCAGTATTTGCTTGCCAAGCCGGGCAAAATGAGTCGGCGTTTAGGTTGCCCAGCGGCACTTTGGGCACCCGGGCAACCGCTAATATCGAGCCCTGTGATGGCTCTGCTGTCTCATGAACCACAAGTTCTGAGATTTTCTTCCCCCTACAGGGCAAAGGTTGAATCTGGTGCTTCAGACTGCAAGAAGGTGCACAAAGCATGAATCCATCCCTCTTGAGAAACCCCAGTCATTGTTCTGGAAAATGTTGCCAGATTGCACTAAACATAAAAGTAAAACAAAAATGCTTTATTCAGTATATAAACAAATATTATCTGAAAATAAAAGATCTTTCGTTTACTGTAGGTCAACGTTAACCCATACATATGCTCATGCCAAAAACAATGACTATCTCTTGTCCTACCAGCTCTACTACTTTTCAGGAGTGGCTACAATCTTGAAAAGCTATTTGTGGGGGACAAAAGGCAGTAAGGCACTGTCTGTAAGGGACAAGAACCCATGACATTCTGAGAAAAGACAGGACATCACTAGAACTCTTCAAGGAACTCAGCAGATACTTACATCCAATCTGCTCAACTAAGACAGCAGGCTCCAGAACCCTGCAAAGCGGATAGATAACCTGCTGGAAATCAGATGGCCATAGCATGATCCAGTGCTCTTCCTCTCCTCACATTTAGAAGAGTTCTTTGGGGCCCAGCTTGTGCCTCCATGGAAGCATAAACTTACTTCATTAGCCTGTGTTACTAGAGGCTGATATAGAAATGCACATCGCATCCATTACCAATAACAATTCTGGTCCACGGAACCTCCTGCAAGACGGTATGGATTTTTCTATGCCTTGTCACCTCGTGCAATCAGTCCGGCAAGTCAAATAATGTGTTGAGTGCTTCACTGTACGTTTCTAATATCCTTTTCCAGAGCACACCAGATCCTTCAATAACAGTCAAACAGTCAGCATTCAGAGAATAAGATTTTATTTCCTATCTGAATACAGCGCACATATATGCCAGCTATTTCCGCACACTTCTCCAAACCAAGAGATGCTATTAAATGAGCCAGTGCTAGCAGTGCAATCTCCAGAGCGTCCTTCCACTGTTACATTCCCCAAAGGGCTCATCAAACTAGTCATAGTCGATCAGCTCGGAAACAGGCCCATCATCCCAACTTGCCCACGCCAACCAAGATGCCTGCATGTGGCCGTATCCCTCTAAACTTTTCCTGTCCATGTATTGTCCAAATGTTTCTTTTACATGTTGATATAGTACTTGCATCAACTAATAACACTGTATAATTCCATATACCCACCACCCTCAATGAAAAAGTAGCCCCTTAAGTACCTATTACATTTTTCCCCATCACCTTAAACCTTTGTTTTCTGGTTCTTGATTCCCCTACTGTGGGTAAAAGATTCAGTGCATTCATCCTATCTATTACCCTCATCCCCCTGCACTCCAAGAGATGTAGTCCTAGCCTTCCCAACTTCTTCCCATAGTTCAGGCCTTCCTGGAAACATCCTCAAATCTTCTCTGCGCTCTTTCCAGCTTAACATAATTGTTCCCATAGCAAGATGACCAAAACTGAACACAATACTCCAAATGCTGCCTCATCAACGTTGTGTACAATTGTAACATAACATCCGAACTTCTATACAAAATGTCCAAGATGATATTAGGATAATGTATAGAAGTTGGGATATAAAGTAAATGTCTTCTTAACCACCCTATCTACCGTGACGCACTTTCAGGGAACTATGTACCTGAAAACCTGGATCTCTCTGTTCCCCATGGCCCTGCCATTCACTGTATAGGTCCTGCCCTGGTTTGACTTCCGAAAATGCACACCTCACACTTATCTGCATTAAGCTTCATTAACCATTCCTCAGCTCACTTGCCCAACTGATCAAGATCCTGCTATAATGTTTGATAACCATCTTCAATATATACAAAATCACCCAATTTAGTTAATATTCAAAATTAATAATTATGCCTTGTAATTCTTATATGAAGGTGAGAAGCTGCTCTCAGCTGTAATCTCTTCCTCGATATGTACACCCAGAGCATTGCGCAGTTTTCTCAGCTGAACCTACAATTATAGGGAGTGATACAGTAGGACCGTAATACTCCATGTTTTGTTATTTCTGAAAAGATCCCACAGATTTTAGTTGAATGCGCTATTTCAATGAGGGAAGAAGTCTTACAGGAAAAAGGTATTCACAAAGTATGAAGATACTATGCTGATTAACCCTGAAGCCGAGATAGGCTTAGCTGTCCCAGTGTCCAGAAGAATCATCTTCACCACAGCATTCAGTCTCCAGCCAAAGATAGTCCCCTCCTGACATGAAACAAGAGATGGCATTGTCTGCCTATTGGTGACTTTGAGGATGGGGAGGAGGAGGAGGAGGAGGAGGGGGATAGTATCGACATGTGGCCATCAGAGGAAGATGCAGCTGGTGGCTAAGTGATCAAATTGATAAAGCTCAAGACAGTAAATGTTGCAGTGAGTACAATAAATTGATGGTCTCATCTATTCTGCGAGGACATGGAACTGTTTCCTACAGCCCTTCATGTTTTAGGGCATGTCACTCACACACATGCAATCTCCACCACACATGCTGCCAAATGTTCCAAGTTGTTGGCGTTGAGTCTCCTGCCCTTTCATCACAAAGTAACCCTTCCATTGATTTATTCAACTGCAATTTTTTTTTAAATATCTTAATATGTAAATCTAGACTAGAGGCTTGTAACCTTTCCTGCCTCATCCACTGCAGTTTCTACACATAGCAATTTATAACAAATTTCAATACAGGTGGTTATTGGGAGTAACAGAAAATCATCCCTACAAAGTTCACAATCCAAACATTTGAAATGAGGAATAAAATTAACTCTCGAAATTTATGTGAAAAAAAATGTGGCCAACTCTTCTATATTGACGCAGAAAATCACAATCCAGATTATTTTCTAAGAATGCCATCCACATGTAGCGCGAGGGCTGCCTGTCTTGGTGTGCTGCATGTTTCCCTTGAAGGGTGACACCAAAAGATCACAAAACACAGCTAAGTAGCAAGTTTCCAAAACTGCATGTAATGATTTTTCTTGGGCTGCCACTTTCCATTTTGGTTAGAGTTTAACTGCACTTACACATTTGCAAGAGGATTATAGTGCTTGTGTGGCACAAAGTGCTAATGTACCTCAGAGGGTCAGCATCTCTGGAGGAAAAGGATAGGTAACATTTCGGGTCAGGATCCTTCGTCAGCCCTGACCCAAAACATCACATACCCTTTACCTCCAGTGATGCTGCCTGAGCCGCCGAGTTACTCCAGCACTTTGTTTTAATCTTTGATATAAACCAGCATCTGCAGTTCTTTGTTTCTACATGGACTGGAAAGGTTTAGAGGGATAAGGGCCAAATGCATGCAAGTGGGACTAGTGTAGATGGGGCACCTTTTTGGTATGGTTAGGCTGAGCAAAGGGTATGTTTCATTGTTGTGTGACACTATGACACTATAATTGAAAACGGAGTTTTGGGCAATTTTTAAGGTGGCAATTGTACAATTATGCTCACAATGTGCCTCTGCCATGGCTATCTCCCCCAATACTTACAGTTTGTGATAATACTGTGATGACTGCTGCTTTTAATGTTCTAACTTTACAGCAAAAAAAAATATCCAGACTGTTGTGATCACAATGGCCTTTCTGTTGAAATGCAAAAAGATTGGCAGTGAACAAATATTTAAATCAAGATACTTAAATAAAAGAACTTGCAAGTTTGTAATGTGTGGACCACTTTGGATAAGAGCAGGATGGTTTCTGAATTTTTAAATTGCTTTTAAGCGTAATGTCTGGCAGAAGCCAGACACCAAATGTATCATTCTTAATAATGTCTCGAACAGCATGTGCACCGTTAGAAATCAGTTTGCACTTCTAAATCACGGCACAATTTTTTTCGCACTGAAAAGATCTATATAGGAATTGGATAAATTAATGTGTACATTTCCCTTCATTTGCATATGACGTGTTTAAGGAATACAGACAAAAAGCACGTCTTTGAAAGAAAAAATGAAGGATCAAGATAGTAAATAAGATAAAATAATGGTGAGGCAAGGTGCATAGGAGATGAGTAGAACAATATCAAAGTAACAGATGCCAAATAGTATTGGAGTAGAGAGGGCTAAAAAAGCTCAAATAAGATAGAGGGATGAGTTTTAAGATATAAATGGGGAATAAAAGTCTTGAAACTCATTCAGAAAAGTACAGAATAAATTCTGACTGGCATCAAAGTATTAAATTGCAAAATTATGGAGGAACTGCAGTTTATGGAGGATATAAGATGTGAAGGCACAAGTAGAATCTTTGACTTGCTAAGTCATGTACAAACATTTGAGATAATAAATAGGAAGTAGCACTGGGCAATAATGGTAAAGCTGGCAATTGTACTCCTACAATCACAGTGCATCTCTGTTGTGAGATTTTCACCTGATGCCTAGATTATATTGGACTGATTATGTAATACAAACTTCAGGACAAGCCGCAGCTATTCGAAATCCAAGGAAATCCTCTGAGTAAACTGGCCAACATTTAATCCTTTACTAACATCACAAATATTATAAACAATTTGTTTATGGGTCCCTACTTAGATAGTGCCGTTGATTAATACAACTACCAATTTACAGAAGTAATTCCCTTATTGCAAAATGAGATGAACACAGGAAAGATGCTATATAAACATGCATTTATTTTCTTTTTATGTTTTTAGCTGAATTTCTGATGAATAATACGAGGCATTTTATGACTGTGTGAAGCCCATTGGCCTCTTGCACGGTTCAGGGTGGTGAATGGAGGAAAAACAAGAAACACATTTTTCCTCAAATATAAATGTATCCAATTCTAATATTGTCTTTAATTCAACGTTAAATCAAATCTGAAGTCTGTATAGATGAAGTTCTTTGGAATGGCCAAACAAATATTATATTTTAACCCTAGAATTCAAAGCAATTTCTTCTTCTGCTTTCCACCAGCAGTCATTTGAGTCACCATGTTCAAAGTCAGCAAGGAAGGAAACCATTTTGTTACAGATGAAAGAGCTTCCTTAGCAATGCAACTGACTGATGCAATGTTTTTAAAGACACATTTAGTTAGTCTAAAGAATAAGAATTTCCCAAATCATTAAATAGTATTTGTAATTTGTTTATCCAAATTGGTGAATAAACATCTACATTTAAAACTTATTTTGCATAAATGAAAAGCAACATTCTGCCAAATTAAACATAATAGAATACTTTAATAATATCACTCAATTAATTAGAGACAATGTGGTATAATTCCACCCTTGGAACAGGAAATAAAATATGGAGGAATAGTTTCCATGACAGGTTGAAAAGGCAGAATTTATTGGAAAACTTGCATTGTGCATTCCTGCAATCAAAGTAAATAAAAAAAATTGTAATGCACGTCATAAATTTTGTTACAGCTTCTACATTTCATGGCATATAAACAAAAATACATCTACTAAAAGCATGCATTACACCCTTGTTCAATTCAATATCACTGAAAAATGAGGAATGGCAAAAGCTTTTTTGAAGGCATATTTATCCAAATAACAATCTGATAGGTTCTAAAAACAATTCTGAAACTAGTATCAGTTATTTAAGTGTCAATCATATATTAAATTCAACACTACATTTCAGGCAGAAAATAATACAAACCATTTCTATTTAATATAATACTTTAGTTGTATTTGCAGACCTACACACATATTGCTTTAAAATAGATTGAACATTAAAATAGTTCCAAGGTTTAATGTCAGCCAGTCAGTCTTCTGACGAACAGATTGTTTAAAGCCGATCAATAATAGAATAGTAAATACCACAGCTGAGTTGCAGCTGTAGTTTTTCAGCTAAAATAACAGCCTTATTCAAAACATGCATCTTAAAAATGCTGAATATGTGCAACATTTCTTACATCACCAAACATTAAAATTACATATTGTTTAAACACTCATGCTAGTTTTCTTCAAATAGTGATTTATAATGCAGAAATCTCCGCTAAAATCAAACCGTTTTTTTCTTGGACTGCACATTTCTATAGTATGTGGACTGCAGTTTGTAGCTCACCACATCTAGCAGAACATAAAAGGAGATTTCCCCAAGGTCTTTATATCACCAACAGAGGTCTCTGTAGCATATCAAAATTTGATTTTGTAATGTACAATTTCAAGACTTTCCTTTTACCTATTGTTGGAATCTTTTAAAAAAAAATGTTCCTAATATCTCCCATTTTGTGCAGAAAATGGCATTTTGCTCAAGTATATTTTTGCACGTGCAGAGCGGGCCCTTTACTGCACCACAAAGGTTCCTATTGTTCACGTAAGAGTTCAGACAGCAATATTCAATAGGTTAATCAGCCATAAAGAGAATTACAACTATAACAAATATACACACCTGTCCTTTTACAATTAGGACCCACCAGACAACATTCAAGAACAGCTGATTTGCTTGCCATTTATAAAGAAATGGCAGAAATTATCACAAAGCTAGTATCTAGTAGTACAAGGGGTGCTCCATTATCCCAGTACATTAGGTTAGTAAGAGGAATAAAAATATATTTGCCGTTCTTTATCCAAGCCTAATCAAAATGCAACAATTACAAGGCATATAAATACATGGATGTTGAGAATAGACAAGGATGAAAACGTGATTTTGATGGATAAGTATTCAATGCCTTGATTCAGGCATATCCAGCAGATAGCTGTTTGCGATACCAAAAAGTGGTGAAAGCCAAGAAACTGCTTGCAAACAAGAACTGCATTTTTCACAGAAAAATTATACAGGCCATTCCTGTTAAGAACACCCAATTCATGGACACCCCTACACACTAGTGAGCTCCCATAATACTATGACATTTTTAAATCTGTTGTACAATAGGCAGGAGATTCTGTGGCCACAATTGAATCTATAGTGAGATAATTGATGCTAAAGTGAGATAGCATGGAACTTGACTCGTAGAGCCAAAGGACCTGTCTCCATGCTGTATATTTAAACCTCAGTGCAATGCACTAAAAGTTAGATGAGTCCTTGCTCTACTTCATTTAATAAGGAATCTGGGATGTTCATTAAAATACTGAGTTGATCAGCAGATACACTGCCATATCTGGTCCTTCAGCTTTATGCCAGCCATTCTTGCTGCAGGTATTGTGGATTCATTTGAATGCGATCAGCACCCTTCACTAAAATTCTACGTGAATTTAAAATGCATTAAAAGTTATAATGAATATTCCAGATGTTACTTTTCTGAAATTTGATGTACCTTAAATAAAATTAAATATTCCTAAATTAATTCAAGTTAAATGTTCTTTAATTTGAAGAGTATTTACAATCACTAAAAACCTTCAAACATCACAAGCTGACAGCTGGCCATCAGAGTGGTCCAGTACGAAGGCCACCGCACCCAAGTCACCTCTCAAGAACCACTCTGCCTCAGGAAATGTCCACAGCAGCAAAGATGTTCAGAGCATCATGGTTACAAAGTGTAATCAAGGGTACCTTACAGTAGGTTTCTTACAGAGCATGGACTGGGTCAGTATAAAGCTATCCTGATCACAAGGAAATTGTTTCTTTATAACTTTCATTTGCCTGCTTATCCCAACCTAAATGAATGTTAAATTCCCTTTTAAAACAACTCTGCCTTCACTGTGAGTTCAGTGAATTTCTGAGTTGATTTATTTTGCCATTTCACAGCTGCTGCCAAAGGGACTAAACACTCCCCTTACTGATCCAAAATCCTTTTCCATTTCATTATTCCTCAATACCCTGCTTACCTCTGGTAAAAATCTCTCAACAAGAAGTAATTATAAAATTACAGTTTCACACTCAAGTCCAACGCAATAAAATGGCTTTTGAACCCTTGGGACAGCTTCCCCTCTACTATTGGAATATTACAATAGCAGCAGAAACCTTATTTATGTGTGGAGTCAGATCAGATCCATAGGAATTCCAGGACAATAAAAACAAACTGTGTTTCACCTCTGCATAGCAATTCCTGCTGGAACAAGATTTATGGTTGACAGGTGTCAATAAAATCTGAAAGGGTAGCAATCCCTACTGTTGAATCAAGTGAATTTCTGACAAGTATTATTTAGCTTACACACCATTGATCCCAGGACTACATAAAGGATGATGACAGTCACTCATATTGAGACTGACTTCTACATTACTTGTCACTTTTCTTACATTGTGCAGGTTCTCCCAGCTAAGTCCCCGATTGTCCTCATTAACTCAATGCCCTACTCTTGCTCTTCCATTTCCAAATGTATTAGATTTCCTTGGGCCCACGTGGTTTTTTATGCAAAGATTTATTTTAAATAATTAAGTAGGAGAGATCTTTCTTACCAAGGTTCAAAACTGATACCCGTAAAACGGTCAGCAAGACAGCTGGTAAAAATTACTGACATGGGAAATTAGAAAACATCTGCTACAGGCTTATTTCAATCACCAAGTTGAAAGATATGTTTTAGGTTTGAAGTCTTGGATGTTTTATGTCTTAGGGGAAAAACGGAGATTATTACCTGCACGCAGTGAGAGATAAAGGGGGAGGTCCAGTGAGATCTGGATATCCTTGTGCAATCAAGATAATGCAGGTGCACAAGCAATTACGACAAGGAGGATATTACCCATCAAAGCAAATGGAATAAAATATAGGAGCAGGCATGACTTGCTGCAATTGGAGGCCTTGATGGGACCTGAGTATTATGCAAGTTTTGGATTCCTTATCCAAGTAAGGATGTTCTTGCTGGATAGCAATGTGCCCCAGGATTATTCATGTACGACAGGACTTGCATATGAAGAGAGATTCAGATATTTGAACTTGTTTCACCGCAGTTAAGAAGAATAAGTGGGAACCTCCCTAAAAACTTTAAAAAATCATGATGGAAGGGGGGAAAGAGTACATATCTGCAGGTCTTAGCCCACAGCCCAAGTAAATGGGCTAACACATTTTGGATGTATATGGGAGGTCATTTCTGAGGAATTATCGACCACTGAAGGCATTCTGGCCAAATCATTAATATATTGGAGGAAGTAAATATGGTATGAGTGGCTAAGGAGATAAAGAGATATTGGGAGAGAAGACAAGATGTGTTTTATATGTCCCGGATGGGACAATGATATTCTTACTTGCTGCAACACAACAGAATATATAAACATAGTACATAATGAGAGAAGAGAAAAAAAAAAGAAAAAGTTCGATAAATAACAAATATAGTGCAATAATAACATAGTCTTTTGTGGTTCTGAGCTCAGAGCTTATTCGTTGTTGTGTTTAATAGCCTAATGGCTGTAGGGAAGAAGCTGTTCCTGAACCTGGACGTTAGTTTGCAGACTCCTGTACCTTCTTCTTGATGGCAATGGTGGGATGAGTGTGTGGCCAGGATGGTGTGGGTCCTTGATGATTTTGGCTGCCTTTTTGAAGCAGCGACTACGATAGATCGCTTCGGCGGTGGGGAGGTCAAAGCCGGTAATGGACTGGGCAGTGGTCACAACTTTTTGTCGTCTTTTTCACTCCTGGATGTTCAAATTGCCGAACCAGGCCACGATGCAACCAGCCAGGATGCTCTCTATAGAAGTTTAGGAGAATCTTCTTCTACATGCCGAATCTCCGTAATCTTCTCAGGAAGTAGAGTCGCTGATGTGCCTTCTTTATAATTGCATCGGTTTGCTGGGTCCAGGAAAGATCTTCCGAAATATGCATGCCCAGGAATTTGAAGTTATTCCTCTCCACCATCGTCCCATTGATATGAACAGGATTGTGGGTCCTCATCCTTCCCCTACCAAAGTCCACAATCAGTTCCTTGGTCTTACTGATGTTCAGAGCCAGGTTGTTGTGCTGGCACCATTTGGTCAGTCTGTCGATCTCACTTCTATACTCCGACTCGTCGGCGAACTTGATGCCAGAGATCGCATTATGTCCGGCTATGCAGTCATGGGTATAGAGTGAGTAAAGCAGGTTGAGCATGCAGCCTTGGGGTGCTCCCGTACAAATTGTTACTGAGGATGAAGTGGTTCCTCCAATTCGAACAGACTGTGGTCTGTGGATGAGGAAGTCAAGGATCCAATTGCAGAGAGACCATGAAAAGCTACCAAAATATTGTAAAAACCCATATGATTCATTACTATCTATATAGAGTAAAAGCATCTATTATCATTTTTCCATCTAATCCAAATGCAACTCTAGTTTTACCTTGTGTGGTCGACATTGCATTCACTTAGTAAGTCACTTGGTTGAACCAATACCAGTATTTTTACACAGAAAAGGAATACAGCTGGACAGATCACCTGGCACCTGTCAGAGGCACTAAATTTGGACTGGGAAATGTGTTGCCTTGCAATTCCCAATGTTATTATTTGTTTTCAACACCTTTAAACATATTACCAAAAGAACATTTGCTGCAGTTATGTCCTTTGGCCATCTCTTGTCAGTTAGTGTAATGTTTAACCTGTCCGATGGGTATAGTCGGTTTTAACAGCTATTATCATAAAATGCCTTTAGAAATTTCCTTGCAACCTGTATATTTTGTTATGGATAAATTATGTGGGAAGCCAGAGTGTTTCTGTGCCAATAGCAATAACGACCCATGCTATGGCCATGTCATGGTAATTTTCGGTCCTTCACAGAAAACATGCTTGCATCAATCTGTAGTGTGCATGGTCCTGGATTTATTTACACAGGTTGATCATTTGCTGAATAATCCAACCACATTTTTGTTTGGATTTGGAAAGAAGTTCACAGGACACACAACTACATAAAAGTTAACATAAACATCCACCACAGCGGATTCCACATTTTTCACATGTACCCCAATGCAGACATTGGACTTTATCTATGGAACTGTTGCACCACGTGACGAGAACTATTTGCTACACTCAAAGTAACATTAGCAAATTTGCAGATGACTCAAAGCTGGGTGGCAGTGTGAACTGTGAGGAGGATGCCATGAGAATGCAGGGTGACTTGGACAGGTTGGGGGAGTGGGCAGATGCATGGCAGATACAATACAATACAATACCGTTTATTGTCATTTGAACCTCATTGAGGTTCAAACGAAATTTAGTTTCTGCAGTCACACAAACAAGAAGAACCAAGACACAACACAATTTACTGAAACATCCATCACAGTGAATCTCCTCACTGTGATGGAAGGCAAAGTCTTATCTCTCCCTTGCACTCCTCATTCTCCTCCCGATCTCAGAGTCAAAGCCCCCGGCGGACGATGATAAATAAGTCCCGCGGCCATTTAGGCCGCCCCGGGCAATGCAAGGCCGCGCTCCGGGTCTTGATGTTAGGGCCCCCGGCGGGCGCTAGCATGTCCCGCGGCCATTAAAGCTGCGCCAGTCGATGTAAGGCCTCGCTCCAGGTCATTTTCAACCCCGCAACTCGGGCGGGAGAAGTTGCCGCCGCAGGAGCTCCGAAAAGCGGTCTCCCACTAGGGACCCACGAGCTCCCGGTGTTACTGTCCACCGGCCTGCAGCTGGAGCCTCCGAATCTCCGGGGTCGGTCAGCAGCAGCGCGCTACCACAGCTCCTCCCGTTCCGAAGTCGGCCAGCTCTACGATGGTGAGTAATCTGCAGGCTCCGCGACTTGAACCCCAGGTCCGGTTAGAAGCCGCTCCACGGCGCTAGGCCCCAACAACAACGGAGACCCGACAGAGGAAAGGTCGGGTCCTCCATACAGGGAAAAGATTTTAAAAGTTTCCCCCACCCCGCCCGCCCCACATATCCAGCTAAAAAAACAAAACACTAACTACACTCAAAACGAGATGAAGTTTAATGCAGATAAATGTGAGGTTATCCACTTTGGTACCAAAAACAGGAAGGCAGATTACTATCTAAATGGTGTAAAGTTGGGAAAAGGGGAAGTACAACGGGATCTGGGGGGGGTTTGTACATCAGTCTATGAAAGTAAGCATGCAGGTGCAGCAGGCAGTGAAGAAAGTGAATGGCATGTTGGCCTATACAACAAGAGGAACTGAATATAGGAGCAAAGAGGTAATTTTGCAGTTGTACAGAACCCTAGTGAGACTCGGCCCAAAACGTTGCCTATCTCCTTTGCTCCTTAGATGCTGCTGCACCCGCTGAGTTTCTCCAGCTTTTTGTGTTCCCTAGTGAGACCAAACCTGGAGTATTGTGTGCAGTTTTGGTCCCCTAATTTGAGGAAGGACATTCTTGCTATTGAGGGAGTGCAGCGTAGGTTCACAAGGTTAATTCCCAGGATGGCCGGACTGTCATATGCTGAGAGAATGGAGCAGCTGGGCTTGTACACTCTGGAGTTTAGAAGGATGAGAGGTGATCTCATTGAAACATATAAGATTGTTAAGGGTTTGGGCACGCTAGAGGCAGGAAACATGTTCCCGATGTTGGGGGAGTCCAGAACCAGGGGCCACAGTTTAAGAATAAGGAGTAAGCCATTTAGAACGGAGACGAGGAAACACTTTTTCCCCACAGAGAGTGGTGAGTCTGTGGTATTCTCTGCCTCAGAGGGCAGTGGAGGCAGATCCTCTGGATGCTTTCAAGAGAGCTAGATAGGGCTATTAAAAATAGCGGAGTCAGGGGAAATGGGGAGAAGGCAGGAACGGGGTACTGATTGGGGATGATCAGTCATGGTCACATTGAATGGTGGTGCTGGCTCGAAGGGCCGAATGGCCTACTCCTGCACCTATTGTCTATTTTCTATTGTTACTCTGTATTTTTTCCTTTGCTCCATGTACTATGCTTAAGCTTGGCTTGATTTCATTTATGTATAGTATGTTACCTGATCTGTTTGGATAGCAAACAAACCAAAGCTTTTCACTGTACCTCAGTGCACATGGCAATAATAAACCTAAACCTCAAAGCAAACTACTGGAAGAACTCAAAAGGTCAAGCAGGAACTCTGAGGCCAAGGGATAGTCAACATTTCAGGTCATGACCCTTTGCCAGGATTGAGGCGTGGATGGGAGATAGCCAGTGTTAAAAGGTGAAAGGGTGAGTGATGCAAGGACTGGCAGGTGAGAAGTGCGTTTATGGGTATATGAATGAATGAATACTTTATTGTATTGAGCCAGGTGGGGGAGCCGGAGGAATATTTATGGGGACACAATGGGATAAGGTAGAGAGTGGGATGATTCGCAAGGCTGGGTGATGGGGCTCACTGAAAACTGGTTGAAACTGGATAATATCAGTCTCACCATTTTTAAGGTAATAATGAACTAAAGTGAATCCATGCATAGTAACCAGTAATCAGACTCCATGGAAGAATTTACCATTGTGTATAAATCACCATTTGACTCCTCCCATTTCCTCCAAATACAAGGCGTAGCTTTGGGCGCACGCATGGGCCCCAGCTACGCCTGCTCTTTGTCGGGTACGTCGAACAATCCTTGTTCGAGGCGTACCAGGGCCCCATCCCTGACCTCTACCTCCGCTACATCGACGATTGCTTTGGTTCCACCTCCTGCACCCACACACAACTGACTGACTTCATCCGCTTCACCACTAACTTCCATCCGGCACTCAAATACACCTGGACCATTTCTGACACTTCCATACCATTCCTTGACCTCACTATCTCCATTGCAGGTGATGGACGTCTGACCGACATCCACTGTAAACCCACTGACTCCCACGGCTATCTTGACTACTCTTCCTCCCATCTTGCTTCCTGTAAGGACTCCATCCCCTATTCCCAATTCCTCTGTCTACGCCGCATCTGCTCCCAGGATGAGGTGTTCCACACCAGGGCATCGCAAATGTCCTCATTCTTCACGGAACGGGGGTTCCCCTCCCCCACTATAGATGAGGCTCGCACCAGGGTCTCCTCCATACCCCGTAACACTGTTCTCTCTCCCCATCCCCCCATTCTCAACAAGGGCAGAGTCCCCCTGGTCCTCACCTTTCACCCCATTAGCCACCACCTCCAACGTGACCCCACCACTCGCCACATCTTCCCATCGCCCCCCGTCTGCCTTCTGCAAAGACCATATCCTTCCGTAACTCCCTTGTCAATTCTTCCCTTCCCTCCCGCTCCACCCTTTCCACGGACACTTTCCCTTGCAACCGCAAGAGATGCTACACTTGTCGCTTTACCTCCCCCCTCGACTCCATTCAAGGACCCAAACAGTCGTTCCAGGTGCGACAGAGGTTCACCTGCACCTCCTCCAACCTCATCTATTGCACCCGCTGCTCTAGATGTCAGCTGATCTATATCGGTGAGACCAAGCATAGGCTTGGCGATCGTTTCGCCGAACACCTCCACTCGGTCCGCATTAACCAACCTGACCTCCCGGTGGCTCAGCATTTCAACTCCCCCTCCCATTCCGTATCCGACCTGGGCCTCCTCCACGGCCAGAGTGAGCAACACTGGAAATTGGAGGAACAGTACCTCATATTCCGCTTGGGGAGTCTGCATCCTGGTGGCATGAACATTGATTTCTCACAATTCTGTTAACCCTTGTTGTCTCCTCCCCTTCCTACCTCTCCCTCAGCCCTCGGGCTCCTCCTCCTCCTTTTTCCTTTCTTCTCCCCGCCTCCCCCCACCCCCTATCAGTCTGAAGAAGGGTTTCGGCCCGAAACTTTGCCTATTTCCTTCGCTCCATAGATGCTGCTGCACCCGCTGAGTTTCTCCAGCATTTATGTGTACCTTATCATTGTGTATACCTGGTAAAAACTGGATTTTACACAGCTTACGTAGCCCCAAGTGCATTAGAGCATAGAACCGCAAAACAAATTCAGCTCATATGTACTCACATCTGAAACAGGGTAGTGATAATGGAGAGAAGAGAATAAAGAAATGCATAAAATAAAATACACTTTGGATCTTCCTTAGGACAGGTTGGATATGCCCAAACAGGCAAACTTGTAATAAAGGATTTTTTTCCAATGATAAACCCCAGAGTCCATGTGAATTATTTCTGTCCACAGCATGATGTTGGGAGTTAAAGGCTGGCGGAAACAGAAAACGAGAGAGAAAAAGAGGGTGCAAATACAGTAGGGACGGGTGGAGGCAGAGACAGTCCAGAGGGTGATAAGTGGGAACAGAAGAGACTGCAGAGGCTAGAATCGGAGAAGGACGGTGCTCAGCGAAACCATATATGATGGGCAGTTTGAGAGAGGTCAGGAGAACCAGTAGGCAGGTGCAAGTTGGTGGATGATGTAGAGCCCCGAGCATCCCTTTACTTGTAGGGCTCGGCATGCTGAGTTCCTACAGCAGTTTTGCTTTGAATTCCAACATCTCTTGTGACTACTGAAAGCATTGACACCCTGACCCTATCATTGGGAGGTGATAAGCAAAGATTATAGAGGAGCTATAATGTTTGTTGATAAGGGGTGTGCACTCTTGTTGGGGAATTAACGACACTGCACATCAAATATCCTTTTGGACCTTTGCCCCACACAGTAGCTGTTCTCGCGAGCGGCGGGGGCGGCGGCGGCGGCGCAACCAGCGCTGCTCCGAGTCCACCTGTTGCACCCTCGGTCCGGGCCCAAACTACCCGCCGCAGCTACTCTGATTCCCCCTCGCGATCATGAGCGGCTCGGAAGTCATTACCTGCCATCTGGTTAACGAAGGCGTCGGTCGCCATTGACATGTCGTCACTCGTCAACTTCGGGCCAACGGTTGAGGCTCAGCGACAACGGCTCTCTCTCTCGCGCGCGCACGCACACGCACAACGTCACCGGCGCCGCGCGACCGTCCGCCCACTTCCGGCCCAGCAGCGGCCAGGCGCGCTTGCGCAGTGCACCCGCTGGGCGGCGGCGGCTGACGACGCTGCGTCGAGCCCCGTGACCAACGCCATAAAAGATGCTCTCGGTAACCATGCAAGAAGACGTCTTTCCCTCTGTTATCGGTACTTCCGTAAGCTGGGGTCGTGTTCCATAAATACACTTTTTGTTATGGTGTCCACTTATCTGTTATAGAGTGACACAGTGTGGAAACAGGCCCTTCCGTCCAACTTTCACACACCGGCCAACAATGTCCCAGCGACGGTACACAAAAGGCTGGAGAAACTCAGCGGGTGCAGCAGCATCTAAGGAGCGAAGGAGATAGGCGACGTTTCTGGTCGAGACCCTTCTTCAGACCAGTCCCCACATGCCAGCATTTGGTCCATATCCCTCCAAACCTGTCCTAGCCATGTACCTGTCTAAATGTTTCTTAAATGTTGATTCCTGCATCAACTACCTCGTCTCGCAGTTTGTTCCATACATCCATCATCTGCTGCAAGTAAGAATGTCACTGTCTTTTTAATTTATACCTTGAAAAAACGGTTATGACTGTCTACCTATCTACACCTCATAATTTTATATACTTCTATCAGGTGCTCAATGTCTGATGTTTCAGGCAAAATAAATGCTAATAATTAATTGTCTAAAGAAGGGTCTCAATGCAAAACGTCACCTATTCCTTTTCTCTAGAGATGCTGCCTAACCTGCTGAGTTACTTCGGCTTTTTGTGTCTATCTTTGGTGTACGGTATACCTTCAATACCAATCTATTTACATGTGCTGCCACTTTAAGGTTGGTGTCATCTGTAAACTTAATAACCAATGCATCTACATTTTTGTCCAATTCATTTGTATATATCATAAATAACAGCGATACCAGCATAGATCCCTGTGAAAATCCACTGGTTGCAAAATTTATTTCTACACTGGAGATTATGTGGTTTGTCAAAAATATTTAGATACCAGGAAAGGATGTTGATCTGGTTCACTTAATCTGCTAATGCACAGTTATGTGGAAAAATAATTAATCGATGGTATCTCTCCATTGCTTTGAAATATCTGCTGTAAATAAAGTCTCAGACCATGTAGGAAGGCAACCATCATTGCTGTTGAGTAGACCGTAGGTTCTGCGTCAGGTTTTAAGTCGTGAAAATAAACATGTTTTTCCTCAGTTGGCCAGAGGCTGTGCTGGTGCACCAAAGACAATGCTGAGAACCATAATTAGCAACCCTGAAGGTGCTCTTACGGGCCTGTCCCACTTTCACGAGGTAATTCATGAATTCTCCCGAGTTTTCCCCTGATTCAAACTCGCAGAATGTTCGTAACGAGTCTGTAGGAGGCCATAGAAGTTCATAGATATATCGTAGCGGCTCGTTATGCTAGCCGTAGAGGTACTCGGTGCATCAGGTAAGTCGGGATGTTTTTTCCAGCCTGATGAAAAATGTCCACGAGTAAAAAAAAAGTTGGGATGAAAGAAATTGCAACTTTTTACTCATAGTTAGTTCGGGGGCAGACAGTAGTAGGCCGTGAGGGTGTCGTGGGTACTCTTAGATATTCATGGGTACTCGTAGCTCGGCAACTGGACAGAGGAAAAAAAGGTGAGTGAAAAAAAAGCTTAAGTCAACACCACGTGACCTCTGTCACTCCAGTTCGTGAGCAAATTCGTGGAAGGTCATAGGAGTTTGTAGATTACCAAAATCTTGAAATATTTTTTTTTAAGTCCTTTAAACTCGGCAGAGGTTTTGGATTAAGTCAAGAAAGTGGGACAGGCCTTGAGGGTATGAGAGAAGGTCTCGCTCAAGTTGTCTGGAGCAGGTTATTTGAGGGGAAATAAACATCAGCCAAGTGGGATGTTTTTCAAAGTGTACTGAAGAAAGCCCAGGATGTGTATGTTCCCGTTAGATTGAAGGGCAAAGCCGGCAAACGTAAGGAAGCTTGGCTGACGAGGGAAATTGAGACATTAGTCAAAAGCAAGAAGGATGCCAGGGACAGGGAGTGGCAGCTGGGATCAAGTGCATCCCTGTAGGAGTTTCGGGAACTAAGGTATAAACTAAAAAAGGAGATAGCTCCGGCGGGTATCATTAAGGACAATCCCAAAAGATTTTATAAATACTTAAGGGGGAAATGGGTTACTGGGACCTCAGGAATCAAAACGGTTACCTCTGTGTGGAGCCATAGGAGATGGGCAAGGTCCTAAATGAGTATTTCTCCTCTGTATTTACTGAAGAGAAAGATTGTAGGACGGTGGAAATTGGAGCAGTACTGGAAGTGTCTTGAGAGCAGTCAGGGTTACCATCAAAGAAGTACTGCAGGTACTGTCGTGTTTGAAGGTAGACAAATCTCCAGGGTCTGATCAAATATATCCGAGGACTTTGCGGGAAACTAGAGAGGAAATTGCGGGAGCCCTGGTTGAAATTTGAGTGGTCCTTAAATACAGGAGAGGTGCCGGAAGAATGGAGGGTGGCAAATGTCGTGCATCTTTTCAAGAAGGGATGCAGAGAAAATGCTGGGAACTATAGGCCGATGAGCTTAACATCTATAGTTGGTAAGTTACTGAGTATTCTGAGGGATAGGATATACAGGCATTTGGATGGTCACGGACTGTTTATGGACAGTCAGCATGGTTTTGTACATGGGAGGTCGTGTCTCACAAATCTGATTGATTTTTTTTTGAAGACGTGACCAAAAAGGTTGATGAGTCTAGAGCTGTAGATGTTGTGTACTTGGACTTCAGTAAGGCGTTCGTCAAGGTTCCGCATGGTAGGCTGCTCTGGATGGTTAGATCGCATGGGATCCAAGGAGAGATCGCCGAATGGATAGCAAATTGGTTCCATGGAAGGAAGTAGAGGGTGACGGTGGAAGGTTGCTTCTCAGACTGGAGGACAGTGACTAGTGGTGTGCCTTAGGGTTCGGTGCTGGGCCTGTTACTGTTTGTCATCTACATCAATGATTTGGATGTGAACATACAGGGCAAAATTTGCAAGTTTGCTGATGATACGAAAGTTAGTAGTTTTGCAGATAGTGAAGATGGTTGTGAACGATTGCAGCAGGATCTGGATCGATTGGCCAGGTGGGTGGAGGAATGGCTGATGGAATTTAATACAGAGAAGTGTGAGGTGTTGCATTTTGGGACATCGAACAATGGCAGGACCTACACAGTAAATGGTAGGCCTCTGGGTAGTGTTGTAGAGCAGAGGGATCTAGGAGTACAGGTGCATGGTTCCTTGAAGGCTGAGTCACAGGTAGATAAGGTGGTCAAAATGGCTTTTGGCATTTTGGCCTTCATCAGTCAGAGTATTGAGTATAGAAATTGGAAGGTCATGTTGCAGTTGTATAAGATGTTGGTGAGACCGCATTTAGAATATTGTGTTCAGTTCTGGGCACCATGTTATAGGAAAGATATTGTCAAGCTTGAAAGGGTTCAGAAAAGATTTTCGAGGATGTTGCCAGGACTAGAGGGTGTGAGCTATAGGGAGAGGTTGAGTAGGCTGGGTCTCTATTCCATGGAGCGCAGGAGGATGTATACAAAATCGTGAGAGAAATACAGAGCTCGAAATTAGCGGTTGCCCGGTTGCCAATGGCAACCTACAGTCCCACTGGGCAACCTAAAAGCCATGCCATGTTGCACAGCTTGGCAAACACCCTGGACACCTATCGTTTAATTCTGAGTGGGCCCCCTCAGTGTATGTATGTGTATATATATCTCTCTCTCTCCCCCCCCCCCCCCCCCCCCCCCCCCCCCCCCCCCAGCCTGCCACCCGTGTCCGGGTCTCGGCTCTCCGCTCTCTCCTCATCCGCCAGCACGGCAGGCCGCCTTACATATGCACACTGCCACGGCCTGCACATCTTCCCCCTCCACATAGTGAGGATCTTTGGCCAGCACATCATCGGCCATGGTTATGACATATGCCGCCCTACACACGCGCACTGCCACTGCAACTGGTCGGAGGCGGCCACTTTCTCCCTCCCTTTGCATTGTGGGAGATCTGGCCGCCAGTGCTGTCCGGTCGCTGCCTCGCCGCGACCGCTGAAAACCAACACAGAATCACTCGCTGGAGCTGGAGTAACTCCTTGGAGTAACTCTTGCTTCTTGGTTTACTGGTCCTCCAAAAATATTCGAAATGGAATTGAAACAGGAGTGGACTCACCACCACCAAACTCCAAACTGAAAAATAACAGCCTATTGCATTTTATCTGTTTATTTATTGTGTGTGTGTATATATGTGTGTATATATATATAGTCTATGGTGTATAGACACACTGAAATTTTATCTTCTATTCTGTATTATGTTTACATATTCTGTTGTGCTGCAGCAAGCAAGAATTTCATTGTCCTATCTGGGACACATGACAATAAAACTCTCTTGACTCTTGACATGGACTTAAGCAATAAAGGATTCTTGGAGAAAAAGAGAGCTACCTTAAATTTAATTGCGTCTGGTTGGGTACCTATAGTAGGGTGGAGACTATTCCATGCTTTAATTCTGCAGGGGAACTCCATGGAGCAGCCAGCATCTCTGGATAGAAGAAATTGGGTGACATTTCGGGTCATTCAAGAAAGGAAGAGACCATTCTTTAGATTTCAGCTAGACAAAAGTGCTGGAGAAACTCAGCAGGTGTGGCAGCATCTATGGAGCGAAGTAAATAGGCAACCTTTTGAGCCAAAACCCTTCAGGCTGATGTTGGGTGGGGGGGCGGGAAGAAGCAAGGAAGAGGAGGAGCCAGAGGGTTGAGGGAGAGCTGAGAAGGGGAGGAAACAATAAGGGCTACTGGAAATTAGAGAAGTCAATGTTCATGCCGCTAGGGTGCAAACTGCCCAAGCGGAATATGAGGTGCTGCTCCTCCAATTTCCGGTGATGTTCACTCTGGCCATGGAGGAGGCTCAGGACTGAAAGGTCGGATTCGGAATGGGAGGGGGAGTTGAAGTGCAGAGCCACAGGGAGATCAGGTTGGTGAATGCGGACCGAGCGGAGGTGTTTGTTGAAACGATCGCCAAACCTACGATTGGTCTCATTGATGTAGATCAGCTGACATCTAGAGCAGCGGATGCAATAGATGAGGTTGGAGGAGATGCAGGTGAACGTCTGCCGTACCTGGAAAGACTGCTTGGGTCCTTGAATGGAGTCAAGGGGGGAGGTAAAGCGGCATTTCCTGCGGTTGCAAGGAGAGGGGGTGGTTTATGTGGGAAGGGACGAATTGACCAGGGAGTTATGGAGGGAGCAGTCTCTGTGGAAAGCTGACGGGAGGAGATGGGAAGATGTGGCCAGTGGTGGGATCCCGTTGGTAGACAAAGCTGGAGAAAATCAGCGGGTGAGGCTGCATCTATGGAGCGAAGGAATAGGCAATGTTTCGGGTCGAGACCCTTCTTCAGACTGATGTCGGGGGGGAGGAGTTGGGAAAAAGAAAGGAAGAAGTGAGACAGGCTGTGGGAGAGCTGGGAATTTGAAGGGAAGGAGGGTGAAAGCAAGGACTACCTGAAATTGGAGAAGCCAATTTTGGGGAAAAAAATCATAGCGATATAAGGTAGTGTTTTTTCTAAAATGTATTTACAACATAGACAGGAAGTGGACAAGATGAGACTTTCAGTAATAGTATAGACACTGGTACTGCCAGTGATGTCCACATCTTAAAAATAAATGAGTGAATAAGATAGTAACTGTGTAGAAGTCATGTTTTCATTCATTTTATTTTAAGTATTCTTTTAAAATGCTCGTGATTGTCAGATCCATTTGCTTGGATATGCAAGTCAATAACATGACAGTAATGAAAAAGCAAAGACCGAAATGGAGCAAGAAACAGTTCGTAGGATTAAAAGAAAATGAAGATTTTGTTAAAGAAATAATTAATGCTAGAATTAGTTTGTAATTACTGCTGATGGATTACAGAGACTGAGTTAAGAACTGATATTCCCATGTTATTGAACACTAATGAAAAAACAAACTAATCTAAAAAGTGCAACCTGAAAAATTCATCCATGCCTGTGTCCAACTTTGTTTTCTATACGTTATCAGATTTTCCTGATTTATAAATCAAAGGGACTAATTTTTCACATTCCAGCCTTTGTGCACAAATCAAATAGTCAGATTGCAGCACTAATATAGAGCGGATGGTAATGAGATTATATTGTTTTGCAAGCAGAATATAACGGTAATGTAATTATCCATTTCTGTTTTCTTTTTAAGTCTACCATTGCTTGATCATTAGCTGTCAGAAGGGAAAAAGTAGCTTGGGATGAGATAGTAAAGGTCATCTGGTTTGTTCTCAATCATGCATTTGAGCTACTTTGAACTGAATATGCTGAAGTATTATCCACTACCCTGAGTAGAGAGCAAATTGCAATTTCTGACAGAACATCTGAACCCAAAATAACTTAGATGGCTGCAATTTTAAAAAGCCCATATCTTTTAATCTACTCTTTGATATTAGCTGTAATCTCTTATATTTTATTTATTCCTAATTTTAGTTTTCAACGTATCACCAGCAAAGTCTACATTGCCCATCTACATTGAGAACATGCCAGCATCTTATCACTACAATCCATTTGTAGGGAGTTGCAGGATTTTAACCTTGTGATGATGAAGGAATAGTGCTACATTTCCAAGTCAGGATGATCCATTAGAGGAATATGTGCTGCTGTTTTCATGCCTCCGGTGCTATTGGTGTAGTGTAGGCAAATTCCTGCAATTCACTTTGTAATTGGTACACATTGCAGCTAATGTTGGAAGGAACTCTACTGCTGCACCACTGTGCCATCCCTAAATATCCAGACTCTCATCTTCTATTGTAACATCGTTGGTTGGGTCGTCACATTGGTAATACCACTGAATGTCAAGGGCAGGATATTAGAATTTCTCTTAATGGCTGGCACTTCTGTGTAATAAATGTTTCTTACTGCTCATCAGCTTGAATAAATATATTGCCCAGGTTTTCTGCTTGTCTGCTTTTGCATGAAGGGCATGCAAATGAAATCACACATTATGGAATCATCCCTGCTTCTGATCTTATGTTGACAGGAAGATAATCGAAGCAGCTGAAGATGGTTGGGATTAAGAGACTGTTCTGAGGACCTCCTGCAGTGATGTTCTGGGAATGATTAACCTTCAGTGAGCACAACCACATATGACTCCAGTCATTGCATTTTATTGAAATCAATTGATGACTGGTTTGTAGGAGTTTCTTGATGGCACACTTAGTCAAATGCTACCGTAATACCATGGACCATCACTCTCAGGCCAGGCAGCATCTCTGGAGAACATGGATAGGTGTTGTTTCGGGTCGAGACTCTTCTTCAAACGCTTGGTCCAGAACTGGGCCTTGAATCCTGGAGGTCGGCAAGCTGCATGGGGCGGCAGAAGCTCGAGGCAAGGGGCGGCCATACCGGGACAGTGGGGCTGGCTCACCTGCCATGGAACCAGAAACCCAACTGGAGTCATCCAAGGCTCATCTTCCTGCTTGACCCTGAAGACTGGGGAGGAGGGAGTTGGCAACGGCGGCAGACGCTGGACAAAGGCCCGGTTTCAAGATGGCAGCAGATGGAGTACAGGATCAGGGTGCCGCCAAGGCCTTAAAGGCCAAGAGAAGACCGCACTCTTAAGAACTTTTAAACTCTGTGGGCACCAGTAACGTGACCTCTCTTTGTGTACTGTCTTGGTGAAGTCTACTTTTACAGTACATTTCAATGCACTTTTGTACTGATCTATAATTGTGCTTATCTATGGAATGATTTTACTGGGTTGTATGCAAAACTATTTTTTCGCTGTACCAGTTACATGGGTACATGATACAATAAAGTATCATCATACCTTTTCATAGCAAAAGGATTTGAGTATAGGAGCAGGGAGGTTCTACTTCAGTTGTACAGGGTCTTGGTGAGACCACACCTGGAGTATTGCGTACAGTTTTGGTCTCCAAATCTGAGGAAGGACATTATTGCCATAGAGGGAGTGCAGAGAAGGTTCACCATACTGATTCCTGGGATGTCAGGACTCTTATGAAGATAGACTCGGTTTATACTCTCTAGAATTTAGGAGATTGAGAGGGGATCTTATAGAAACTTACAAAATTCTTAAGGGGTTGGACAGGCTACATGCAGGAAGATTGTTCCCGATGTTGGGGAAGTCCAGGACAAGGGGTCACAGCTTAAGGATAAGGGGGAAATCCTTTAAGACCGTGATGAGAAAGACTTTTTTCACACAGAGAGTGGTGAGTCTCTGGAACTCTCTGCCACAGAGGGTAGTTGAGGCCAGTTCATTGGCTATATTTAAGAGGGAGTTAGATGTGGCCCTTGTGGCTAAGGGGATCAGAGGGTATGGAGAGAAGGCAGGTACGGGATACTGAGTTGGATGATCAGCCATGATCATATTGAATGGAGGTGCAGGCTCGAAGGGCCGAATGGCCTACTCCTGCACCTAATTTCTATGTTTCTATGTTTCTATCATCATCTGAAATTTAACTCTTTGGTCCATGCTCGGTTAAAGGCTGCGATGAGATTTGGTCCTGGCAAAACTCAAAGTGTGCATCAGTAAGCTAATGGTTCGATATTGCCACCTGAATTGCATAGTTTCATTAAAACTTTTATCACTTTGCTAACTGATTGGGCAGTAATTAGCCCAAATTAATTTAATGAACCTTTTGCTTTTGCTGCCTTTTCTCAGAAATATATCTTTTAATTCTGATAATGGATGATTAAGAACTAGGACAATACACCTAAATAGTAACAGAAGTTATTTTAAGTGTGTCCAAATAGGCAGATACATTTAGACTTTAATCTTTGGAGATACTGCGCGGAAACAGGGCCTTCGGCCCACCGAGTCCATGCAGACTAGCGATCACCCTATACAATAGCACAATCCTACACACTAGAGACAATTTACAATTTTTACTAAAGCCAATTAACCTGCAAACCTTCATGTCTTTGGAATGTGGACATAAACAAAAACACCCAGAGAGAACCCATGTGGTCACAGGAAAAATGTACAAGCCTTGCACAAACAGCACCCATAGTCGGGATCGAACCCGAGTCTCTGGTGCTGTTCTACTGCCACCCCAATCTTTGTATGTAGATTCCAGAACGTGGTTGCAGTGGAACAAATTGCCTAGAAGTATGGTTGGTTCTGCATTGTAGGTCTTGCAGTTCAGTTGAGATGATGTTGGGTCCCATTGCCTTTCTTGTACCTTCTGTTCTCAGTAATTTCTCGATGATAATACTCTGCAAACAGATTTGTGTGAACCTAGGTATGTCAGGAGGAAGCTGAGATGGATCATTCAGTCAGCACTTCTGGTTGAACATGGTTCTTCAGCCTTTTCTTTGAAGATGGGGATACTCAGGGAGCATTCTTTTCCTATGGATGGTTTTTACTATTCATAATTAGTGACAAGTGCAGAACTTTGATCTGATCAGTGAATTGTTGGGTGGGTTTGCATGTTCACCACTGTTCAAAGGGCAGATAATTTCTTATTGCAAATTCATTAAGTTGACAACTCAATTTCGGGTATCTTGATGCTCTTCTTTCATGCCCTTCCTATTTCTCTTAACTGTTATGGATATGCTGGGGCATACTCAAATATATTTTCAAGACTCAAGTAGATCTTACTATTTCTAACCTTATAACATACACAACTCCAAATTAGCTTATATCCGCTACTGGAATGGGAAGAAATACACCAGTTGTGTTTAATAAATAGAGTTACAAATAAAAATGCGACCATATATTTCTTACAGTGAACATAGAACAGTGCAAACCAGGACAGGCTCTTCAGCCCAGGATGGCTGTGATGACCATCATGCCAATTTAAATTAACCACATAATCCTGCATATGGTTTCTAACCCTACATTCCCTGACACTTCACGTTCCTCTCTAAATACCAATTGAACATTGCTTGTGTATCTGCTTCCAGGTGCAGTGTGGAACCACCCCAGCCGTGCATTCCAGGAACCTAACACTCTCTGTGTGAAAATCATGCCTGGCAAATTTCCTTTCAACTTTCTGCCTAGAAAGTTGGGGCGTTATATTATAGTTTTGCAAGACGTTGGTGAGACTACATTTGTAGTATTGTCTTCATTTTTGGTCACCTTGAAATAGGAAAGATGTCATTAAGCTGGAAAGAGTATAAAGAAGATTTATGAGGATGTTACCAGGTTTCAATGATGGAATGGAATGGAATACTTTATTGTCACATGTGACTAGGCACAGTGAAATTCTTTGCTTGCATACCCAATGTATACAAATCTGGGCTATAGGGAGAGATTAGGAAAGCTGGGTCTTTCTTCCTTGGAGTGCAGGAGGTTAAGGGGTGATCTGATAGAGGTGTGTAAAAGTGTGAGGGTGATTAATAGAGCGAATGCGGTATAAGATCATGAGGGTCTTTTACCCAGGGTAGGGGCATCAGGTACCAGAGGATATAGGTTTAAAGTGAGAGTGAAAAGATTGAATGGGAACCTGAAGGGCAAGCTGCCAGAGGAGGTAGTTGAGGAAGGTACAACATTTAAAATACATTTGGACAGGTACATGTATATGAAAGGTTTAGAGGGATATGGGCCAACTGGGGGCAAATGGGACCAGCTTAGATAGGGCTTCTTCACCGGCATGGATGACTTGGGCTGAATGGCCGTTTTACTTGCTCTGATTATCGAAGCTGATTGTAACTCGACTCGCGAGGTTTAAAATTCGATTCCGCACAATTGGAAAGTGATCTAGTTTTCGTGGGAGTGAGCAGTTCATGGGACCGACGTTGTTTAATTACTACAGACACGGATGGTAAATGCTATGGATGCGATAAAAATAAATGTGCGTCGGTTTTGTTTTCGGAGAGCCAAGACGTCCATTTGCCAAACCTCAAGTATACACCGCAATTGAAGTGAATAATCTAAAGAGAGCAAATTAATATCAAACCTTTAGAGACGGGTTTTCATCAGCAGTAGATAGGAAAAGATACTGCGGTCCATCAAACCTGTCCTATTCAGGATGAATGACACGGAAAATGTTCTGGAAAAAGGGTTTCTACATAATGAATGGCCTATTTGAAATAGTAATTGCAAATTAATATAACCCATTTACCTATACTTTTTTTTTTTCAGTTTCCAATCTAATACGGAATATTGAAAAAGAACCATCAATGTGCATCTATGCAAAGTATTTTACTGCCCTCGTACAGTTTAAATGTTTTTCAGCCGAATGATATATATTCCCCGTTCAATGTGATATCGTCAATAGCGAATTTGCCCATTGTGGATTCGAGAAATAATAGCCCGACCTTGTTTATTTCGCTTTTTCTGCCACTTCTCTGAAATATATGTTTTAATTCTGACGCTTAACGTTTAATAATTAAATGCGCCAAAATTGTGTTTTAAATGTGCGAGAGAAGTCCTCTTTCTGCATTGAACGTGCCTCCTCATCTTTTAACCAATCGAATGCACGACGAGTAATCCTTCGCCCTTCACTTCTGCAACCTATAATGCGCGCTAGTCCTCCATAGAGAATTACTCTGCACCCCTCATTACGTCCAGAATGTTCTTGGAAAGATGCTGAAGACAGCAATGTTAACGATAACTTCCAATTGGAAATATGTGAAAGCTTAACAAACGTCCAGAAAAGTTTTGAGAAAGATTCCTGGAACGAAGGGATGTTACAAGGATAGATCAGAGAGCCTGTGACTATTCCCTCAGGAAAGTTGTCTGTGGGGAGATGATTTAGATGTGTACCGTATGAAGAAAGGTCTGCAGAGGCTTTCCCGTTGGTGGGGAAATAAAGTGGTCGATAATTTTTAGTTATATGCGAAATGGGGGGCGGGGGGTTAAGCCGCGTGAGATTGGAAACGACAATGCGTTTCCTGCAGATCTGATTGTTTCCACTTTAATCCTTCAGGGGGGAATTAGACAGAAAACTGCAGAAAACTTTACAAGACAACGAGGTGGACCCCGAAAATTGCTCTGGTAGAGCGACGTCGCTGATTGGCCCTCCTCTCAGATGTTGTAACAAATCAATCATCGGGAATTAACAGCGACTTATAATTTATTTTTAACGAAGATTGTAAGAAGGGTCTCGACACGAAACGTCACCTATTCCTTTTCTCGAGAGATGCTGTCTGACCCGCTGAGTTACTCCAATATTTTGCATCTATCTTTTGCAAGATAGAATCAAACAATTGATAAGCTGTAGGAAAAAAAAACCCTGCAGATCCTGGTTCATACCAAAGGTAGACACGAAGTGTTGGAGTAACTCAGCGAGTCAGGCAACATCTCTGGAGAAAAAGGACGGGTGACGTTTCGGTTTTGAAGATGGGTCCCGAACCGAAGCATCACCCATTCTTTTTTTTTTCCAGAGATTGTGCCAAACCCGCTGAGTTACCCTCGCACTTTGTGTCCAAACAGTTGACAGACCCACTACTCAAAACTATTACGACCATTACATGACCACAGGCGTCCTTTATGGGGGGGGGGGGGGGGGGGGGGGGGGGGGGGCAGAGATAGAATTCAGTCACGACAGCCCCAGCTGCATTTTTTTGTGGAAGAGCTCTCATGATTGAGAAAAGAAAACGGAGGGGTTGGGGGTGGGGGTAGGGGGGGGGGGGGGTCGCGGCAGAGAGTCTGAAGTAGGGTCTCGACCCGAAACGTCACCCATTCATTCTCTCCAGAGATGCTATCTGACCCGCTGAGTTACTCCAGCACGTTGTGCCTATCTTCAAATTCGTGAAGCTCTGATGTAAAAATGATTCATTGTAGAACTAACAATTTAACTTGGACAACCTACTCGCAATAATAACCTACTCAACCACGAATACACGCATTTGCTAGTCTGTAACACACATCATTATTTCATTCTATAATTTCCATGAACCATCTTACAATTCGTACATTTCACCAAACTTTTGATTCATCGTGGACCTAAAATGAAATAGTAGTTAGGACCATTATAAAGAAATTATAATTAATATCTGGGACCGATTTGGAGAATTCTAAAAGGATTCGTTGGCGATAATAATTTTAAAAAAAAGTGGTGTTCATATTATACCTTATAATTGGAACACTCATATTTGATGAACAGTGTAAAAAAAACGCGTATTTACATCAATAAATAAAATGTAAGCTCTGAAAAATTACATTAATTTTAGCCATTAACAAACGCAGATATCAATAGGATCTTGGAATTGCGCCTCATTGCTGGGATATTGAATTGATTTCACTTCAGGCGTCCGGTGTCACCATCAACCACTTCCAGGTCGTGTAGAAAGCTCAGTTCTATTTGGTCCTAACATCGTGCGCTGTTACGCTGACGTGATTTGATTTCTAATGTACCACACCAGATATGTGGCTTCTCCGAGAGAAGCTGTCAATTCGTACCGAACTGGAGAGATCGGTGCCGCAGGCCCACGTTAACTAGTTACTAGATGCAGACTGACCAAACTCACTTCGGGCGCTGACACTGACAAATTCATTTATTCTGTCAGCACTGAATTTCAACAAGACTGTCAGAGGTCGGTCGGTCTCTAGCCAAGTGCGTTAACCAGTCCTCTTCTACCCAAAAATATTACTGTTCTCAGAGAATAGATGAGAAGTGAAATGAGAATTGATGGCTAATGCATCTTGCCTATTTAACTAGTAAGTGCTAACCATGCCTCAGAAAAGACAGCTCGATTACATTCTCGCCAAATATAGGCTTCCCCGACATAGTTTGATAGTGTTTGGTATTGCACCACGTTAATGGCAGGCAACATAATTCAAAATAATTTGTGGACCAATTTTAATAGCTGTCGAGTCAAATAAGTATAAATTCTGGTTTCCTGGTTATTTGTAGATCGATATTCCAGGGAAATATATTTACTCAAACATGAAATCCTCTTGCGTACAAAAGAAAGGGAAAGGTGATTTAAATCCTACTATAAAATGACAAGTAGAATGAATCTTCAGTCTTCTTTGCTCCGAATAATGTTGATGCTTTCGATTCCCCAAATAAACAATTGTTCAAGACAATATGAAATGTATTGATTGCAAAATCTTCTTCATAGTGCACTGGGATTCGCGATTACATAGCCGCCATTTCTACTGCAAATCTATTGTATTATTTTTTCTGTAGGTTTCGTCGGATCACGATTCACATATATACATTGGCTGGGAGCCAAGGATATATACAGCGAGTTTTCCCATTTCGTTGTCTATTTCAAACTTATCAATCATTAGATTTACACTAATGAATTTAGGAGACATCGAAAATTGACATGCTCTTTAGAATAACAAGCATGGAAGTGTGGAACGTCGCTTTGTATTTAACTGCTATGAATATTGTAAGGTAATCAAATGGAATAATCACACTGAAGCAATTCAATTTGGATAACTCAGTATCAGATTCGGTATAATATTTCCACGTGGAAATCAGGCAATATTACTTACTAGGTATCGTTACACAAAATTTGACAGTTGCACTGTTACAATTTTAAATTAGTTTCCAGCACTGTTACTATACTAACAAGTCTTATGATACATATGTTATGATATTCATCAATTAAAAGTGTTATTATATATGTTGTGTTTACATATTGACTCAGTTAATCCACAATGATCAGTTTTTAACCAAGTACAAAAGCGAATTGATTAGTTTGTATTTGTCTGATCCTCCTTCGTGGTGTCTTAGCAAAATAGCAATGCAAAGATAGAGGTCTTTTTTGTCCAAACCTGTTCATAATTTTAACTAAAACTTAAAACAGACATTGACAATTGTATTTTTATTCGTTTGCTCCTAAGCAGCGTGTAACCGATGAAGGTTGGGCCTTTCTGGCTGCTTTCCACAATCGACTGCAATTATTGGCGGTGGTTTTTGTTTCCGAAACACTTTAGAAAAGGGAAAAAAATGATGCTCTTCGCTTGGACCCGAGTACAATCAACGGTTTTTCTTGCAACCAGTAATGTGTCACGTGCATTTGTACTTAACTATGCTCCGAAGGATAAAAGGAACACGCGTAGCTAAATACATAACCACTGGGTCTCGACCCGAAACGTCACCCATCCTTCTCTCCAGAGATGCTGCCTGTCCCACTGTTACTCCAGCTTCATGTGTATATCTTTACGCAAACGCTTCGCAACTTGTCCCGCTAAAGGGAATGGTCATACCTATATTAAGTTATTTTTTTCAATTGTAATTGCCAGATCTCTAATGATCGCCCATATCTAAACATGGCTTGAAGATTTTACGCGAAAAGATTTCAAATTTCAAATGCAATATTACAAAATAATGAGCAATGAGCAAACAAAATATAATGCAATGAGCAAACAAAATATAATGCAACGAGCAAACAAAACATAAGATATAAATTTAAATTATTTCCTAAGAAACTATTGTTTCTTAACTAATCTTAATTTCAACGCAAATGTATCCAAGATTGCGCGACTTGTTTTCCAGATCTCAATAACATCAAGCATCTTTAACGAAGGAACCATGCAGAAGATACAGTTTATAATCGTCTCTTCGCAGTTGTACGACAATGTTACCACGATTCCTGTCGCACAGGTTCAATATGTACGCAGTAAGACTGCTCGAATAATTAATGTTACATCGCTCCATTAAGAACAGCAGGCCATACACATGGAGTAATGGATATGCAATGCTGTATTTACTAGGCTTGCCTCTTACCAGGTCAAGAAGTATCAATGTCAAATAACTTCTAAACTATTTACATTTAAATATATAATCAGCATCTGCAGTTCCTTCCTACATATAACATTTTGGAACTGTGTTTAGGATTTATTTCCTGTATCAATGTTGACTTTCATGTCGTTCCTGTAAAAGTAACAGTGAGTGAAATAAGTCCGTGAAGGAGCAACAGTTAAATAAATAATTATTCATGGAGCGCCTTAATCAAATAATTATACTCAGATAAATATCAGGCCAAGCCGATGGCGAGAGTTATTCGCCTAGAAGTGTCACATGGATAATTTGCATGTTTAAACAACATGCACTCAAGAAGATCTGAGTCTTCGTTCTCGGAGTAAGAGTTATGGGGTGCTACCAGAACAAGCAAATGCTTTCATTTTTAGATAGACACAACATGCTGGACTATCTCAGCGAGACAGGCAGCATCTCTGGAGAGAAGGAATGGGTGACGTTTCGGGTTGAGACCCTTCTTCAGACACCTGCCCCGCTGTTACTCCAGAAATTAGTGTCTATCTACGGTGTAAACCAGCCTGCAGTTCATTCCTACAAATTGCTTTCATTTTTAGCTGTGTTTATAAAACGCAAATACAGACAATGCTCTGAATGTTAAGCGGTCAGCCAGTGTCATGGAAGGGGAAACAAAATTAATGTACTGGGTTACTGGCCTTTCATAAGAACTGGAGTCTGTAATAGATATAATAACTTTTAAGCAAGTGAGGACGCTAAGAAGGATAACATTAAACAAATTATAAAGAGAAGGCGTGTGATGGGACACCAAGGCAAACATTTTTTTAAAGGGTCGGTCAAAGGAAAAGCTTAAAGAGACGAAAGGTTGAATTGAAAGCGGAATCATCTCTAATTATTATTAGCTAAATAACAATGTATGCAGCTGTTAACCCGAAAGGTTACATTCAGTGAACAGTGCAGAAGTGCCTAATTGAAAGGTGAGGTGCTGTGCTTGAAGAAGTTACGTCTGGGATGCACGGTTCCAACTTTGAAGGGAATTTAATTTGGCGGGTTTTATATCCCTTGCAGCGTTGAAAGCTATGCGGAGAAATAATTGGGTCGCCTAAAATTATGAGGCCTCTCCCCCTCCCCCTTTAAATCGGGGGATAAAAGTTTAAGGTCGGGATGAGATTTAGATGAAGTTTTCTTTTCACCGAAATCTGGAATGCAGTGCCCGAGGCGGGGGAGTAGGGCGAGTTACAATGTTGGGGGCAGATAGTCTCATAGCATTCACGGAATATTTAGATAATCACTGGAAATGCCGTGGCATAAAAGCATACAAGGCGATGTGCCGAGCGCCGGATAATTGGATTAGTGTAGACGGGTACTTGATGGCCTGCACGGACACGAGGAACCGAAGGGGCCGTTTCCTTGCGGCATTATTTCATGGCACTGAAATTCAGTTTCGTGGGAACAGTGCACGTGGTTGTGGACAGAGAGCTTGGTGTGGTGTTGTAGCAAAGGGTCTGCGCTAAGCTGCACGATGTTTATTCTTCCTGAGCACATCAAGGAACACGAAATCGAAGGAGCTACAAGCGGCGGGAAAACGTTGATCACTTTGCAGTAATGTTTAGCATTGACGATGGAAAGTCAAGATGTAAGATGGCAGGTGTGTCCATCTCCTGCATATAAGGGTTAGTGCCACTGGAACGCCAGGTGCACCAAGAACGGACTCCGTTGCTGTGGAGGGAAAGGTCCCTTCGGGATACCGAAGGTAGAGGAAATAAGCAAAGCATTTCACTGCACCGAGGTACATATGACAGTAAAGTATCATCATCATCATCATCATCATCATCAGATGTAGTTGTCCTAGTGCTGTGGGTGGCAGAAATGACAAAGGGTGGAACGTTGAATTTGCGGATCATCTTTATATTCATTACATGTTTCCAGGGCAAAGTGATAAACTCGACACAAGAAGGAGCAGGGCTGCCACGGAATGATGTTATCATCGCTGCGACAATCCTGTCGGTGCCGAAGGGCTTCTTTATTGCATTAGTTTTGTCAGCAGTACATTTCGCAGAAACATTGGTTTCCCTGCAGCGCTGACTGAAACACGTTCTTCATATCTTTGGGTGATAGGAAGCAGTTGCAACAACTGCTATCTTTTATCTTTTTATCTATCCCCCCCAAAAAACAAACTTTATTCCAAATTTTAGAAAAAATACAAAAGAAAAACTGTGCAAAATCCTCTTCATACATTCCCAGTCCATGCATTCGGTGATATCATACTCAGTGGTGTAGAAAAGTGCTGGAGTAACCAAGCGGGTCAGGCAGCATATCTGGAGAAAAATAAAGGTGATTTTTCGGGTCGAAACCCTTCTTCATACTCGGGAGTGTTCGCACCTATCTGTGGACAGACCACGCTTGTGGCCCATAGGGTGATATGAACGTCATCGAACCCGAACGTCACTCGACCCGAAACATCACCATTCCTTCTCTCCAGAGATGCTGCCTGTCCCGCTGAGTTACTCCAGCTTTTTGTGTCTGTCTCCGGTGATATACATTCCCTTTTTGAGGGGTGACCCCATCGGACTCAGCACCTCAATGTCCAGCAGCGAAAATCACACTTTCAATATACTGTTTGTTTTTGTTGTTTTAGAGGTACAGCATGGAGTACTGTCATTTTGATAAATGTTTTATTAATATGGGGTATAATGCTCAAAATTAATCGACATCAGCGAACAGTCCATGGCTGACACGCCCTTGACATTTTCCACGAACGCAGCGAATTGCCGGCATATTAATTGTGCGTCAGCCATAAAGTAAGGTTAAATATTCATTTATGCAGTGCCACGGTGAACTCTGACCTTTTGAGTCTATTTAAAGATAAGAAGTACGCGTCACCTTAATTTAAAGATGCTCCCGAATATTAAACTCGTTTTTTTTCGATTAGATAAATACACGATTATATTTCGTGCTGTTTATTTTTGAAAGAAAAAAAGGGCAGAGATTGTGATCACAATGGGAACCAAAGAAGACTAAGGATCGATTTGGTGGTTTTTTTTCGCAGTGAACTTTCAGTGAACCTGGTTCTGGGGGTGGGGTCGGTGGGATGCCTGCTATGGTTCACCCTTCCACAACCCCATTCAGCCAGAGTAAATATTGAATAGTTCTTCCGCTGTGAGCAGGAGTAAAACGGGATATCAAACAAGTGCAAACGAGTATTGTGGCCCTTACAATACAAGGCACAGTAACGAACAGTTTTCGCATTGTGCTAATAAAATCCCTCGCATCCCCCACGTCTTCGGGAGCTTTGGGGAGTAATCACGACTGGGATCAGAGGTATGATAACATAAAAGCGAACAATAGGCGCCGAACGGCAAGGGACAAAACAAAAGACCTGCAAGTTTATAACATGCAATCGCACCAGGATATGCCATCTCCCGAGGCGTAGCCGAGCATCACATACTTAAGCTCTCCAAAAAGTATCACGTTTTTAAACCACTCTCTCGGTCTGGGTCTAACAAATGTCGTTGCCTAAAAATAAAATAAATAAGATGTACAATAAAGTTCTGAATGAGGCATTTCCCTGGGCGCAGAAAAATACAACCACACGTCATCATCAAAGGATCGTGGAATTCATATCAAAGATCTCCGAATTGATTCCGAAGGAGGTCATTGTAAAATTTACGGCTTCAGCCATTCTTTGAAATGCCGCTTCGTGGAGACTGTTGTATGTTATTTCAGTGGAACTGTAATTAACACTAAGCCGACAAAACCAAATGGTCGAAACATTTGGATGTAAAATATCGGCATGTTGATTGCGTTCTTCGTGTTTACTGGCTTTATTCAAAACCTTTTAAACATACAATGGCATTTTGATTTGCGATTTTCTCATTTGAATAATGCCGAAAATCAGACAATTAAAACCCAATGGAATATCATAGTGTAAGCAATTCATGTTGAAAATGGTCAGTTTTACGCGTCTTTTTTTTTTAATAGCCAAGTGTTTAAAATACACCTTCAAGCTTAACCCAAATGAAGATTTTGGGCGTAGTGAATATACCGTTAATCACAAGCCACCTTGAAAGGTACTGACATGCGCGGAAGTGTAAATACTTTGTCATCGATTATATTTCAAAAGTACTATATGGCGGAGTCCAGAGGTCCAGCTGAAGGCGTAGTGTAAAATAAAGTTGTTTTGCTTGTCGCAACTTGTTTTGCATCGATACTCTGTATGCTCAGTCAATGTTATGCCAAGCATATTGAGGATTAGTTAATAACTGCTCAAAATTCTTATTGTCATCATTACCATCATCATCTATAAAATCAACCATAATTTGCAACATGGATTCAGTTGGCTACTTATATAGTTTGTGCTTTAAATGAAGTTAAGAGTTGCAGAATAAACGCTGAATGACAACGTATCAACAGCAAGATGCCAGCATATGTTGTCATCCAAATACAGCTGTCCAAGAATAAATGTGAGAAATATCAATTAAGAAATTGTGTGCAATTTTTGTCAAATTTTACAACTGCCATTTCTTATTTAGTAGCAAAACTGTTCATTATTACATTTTAGCCTCTATACTATCTTGAGTTAATCTTTTTTGAAAAATAAATGGATGCTGTCATCACCAATTGACTTTTTCTCCTGACACTAAGCAACCATGGAAAGCTTATGTCTATAATCGGATGATAAAGACAAGTCCTAGTTAGCCCAATAGCACATGATACAAAAAGTTAATAAACAAGCAAACGTCTTTTGTGAAATTGAACAGGAAGTCGTTGAATGTTCTCTCTCTTTTAATATATTGATCATTGGGTAGACTTTTGCTGAGCAAAGATGTTCTATCCATTATATTTTGCTAATAATGCGGAAGCTTGCTTCCTTTCCCTCCCTTGGTACAGAAAGAGAATGCTCTATATCCATCAAATATTTTGACTGCACAAACACTAGGGTATCAATGACAATAAAATGTAAAATGGCAGTCATTCCAATTTATGGAGGCTATCCATATATCACCTACAAGTTGCAGACCTCTTTATTATTCTAGTTGGCAGTGCGTTAAACAGTTGAGTTATGCATTGAACCGCTGGAGGTTTTCTTCCTTGAAGTACATTCAGATCAAAGAAAACACATTCTCTGTCCATTTGCTCCAAAGGAGTACAATACATGGAGAGAATTAATTGAGATGACTGCACCCGTTAGTTTACAATTTGGAATATTTTATTTCAAGCACATTGTTTTCCAAGCTCATGTTGTTTTTAATGTTCTTAGCTCTGGTTATTGTTTTGTACAATAACAATTACTAAAGCTGACAAATTATTACTTATCACAGATTAAAAATTACAGGCATTTTAAGTCGTTGCACATAATAAAGCAGAATACAACCTGATCTTCACCTTTTTTTAATTTACAGTGGTGTAACCGAGGTAGAGTGGCTATGTAGTATATTCACTCGAGAAGGAATTGTAGATAGGCACAGTGTTACATAGCAGCAACCACACCTTTTAACCTGAGGCATAAATTGTGCAAATTCCATTAATTGAGGAGCTGTGTCCAACATGCTAGGTTACATTCTCATTGTCATCACACATAAATCAATAAAAAACATACATGTAAACAATTTACTTCACAAAAGTGACAATCTCAGCAAGTCAGTATATAGAGGAGTAAACCAGTAAATCTGTAGCAGCCTCACACGGTCAGACTTCACTTACAACAGCTGACCTGCTGCTTGTGTAAACGAGTAAAGAACGTTTTACTATCACAAGTAGAGTTATATATATATGATTTCACAATTGCTCCTAACTTGTAATAGTACATGTTGATGTACATTGCAGATCAAAGTGAAAATACTGAGCAAACCTCATGGTGCCCAATTGAATAACTAGAGCATTTAAAATCATTTCAAACCAATATATACAAACGCTTCACCCTTTGGCAGCTATACAATAAATGTGAAAAACATTGGCATGTGCTAAGTGATTCCAGTACATTGAGGCAGATACTTTGTGTAAATTACGTGGCTTCAAAACCAAGTCTTGCTTTTTTTCGCTACAATTATTTCAAATTCAGCGAAGTTGGGAGTTTCTGAAATGCTCATTGTTGGTGGGGAAGGCAATGGCGAGCAAGAGTCCGATTTTTCAGAAGTTTCTGTGAGCGGTGAGTCCTGACTACCGCCCAAGCAGACTAGACTGCCGAGGAGGCCTTCTCTTTCTCTCTTCTTTTGTTTCATTCTTCTGTTCTGGAACCAAATTTTCACCTGAGTTTCACTAAGCTGCAGAGCGTTCGCTATTTCCACACGCCTGGCCCGCGTTAAGTATTTATTGAAGTGGAATTCCTTCTCCAATTCTGTCAGTTGTTTGGTGGTGAAATTTGTGCGCACACTGTTGAGGGGGCTGACGACTCCCTGGTCAGTTGGTTTGACTGCAAAACACATAGAGGCGAGTTAAGCAGTGTTTCGTGGGAAGCAGAAGTAAGCACATTTCAACATTGGCACTTTTTCACTTCACTATCCTTGTGTTCTAACAACATTAATGTCGTTAATGTGAACGTGGGAAGTGAAAACGAACACCAAGAACCACACCTTTCACCAATTACATTATCTCGGTGTCTAGAAAGGGTTAGCACTATATTATTGCTTTGAACGCACGCTACAGACGGCACCCACGAGAGCGCAGATGCGTGAGATGAAGAGCATTCTCACCTAAAGGTTAAACTGACCTGTTTTGGGAGGATTTCTCTTCACTTTCATCCATTCGAAGGTGTTCGCTGTGGGGATTCTTACGGTTGTGGGAGACTCCGGACTTTGGTAAAGGTCCTGAGAAGGGGATAGACTCTGGTATTGCCCGGAGTAAAAGTTTGGGAACTCTTTGCCATAGGTTTGATATTGTTCCTCCTCCTGATCACCAAATACACTGTACTCATGCCGGCGCGCACTGAACGGTAAAGAGGTGCCTCCTGAATAAACAGAGGTGGTGTATGAGAAAAGTCCACCAGTGTCATCCAGCTCTTGGTGATCAGCGTAGGGAAAGTCACAGCCCTGGTGACTTTGAGCTAGGACGTTAGCATCGGCAGTTGGAGAGGAGTTGTAGCTGTACAGTTCGAGACTAGCAGGCACGGCTTGATGGAGATGATTGAGGTGACGATGGCCGAGAGATGAATTACCTTCCGGTCCAATTGCTCCAAAACGACCTTCTCCGGAGCACTGCTTCAACGGGACACATGGGGAATCGCTGCGATAGAACTTTGGAGAAAACGTCAGAATATCTGCACCCGGGATATATTCTAAATAAGAGTTCATTCTTCCAATGACGGGCTGGAGGGGAATGCGATGCTTGGCGCGGGTTGATTACTGTCTATTCCCGAACAACATAACAGATCCTTCACTTCCGACGTAGAGGAAGTAAATATTCCTAATATAGAGCAGGAAAGTCACGTTACCACGCCCGCCCAATCACAGCAGCCACTAGCAGCGCTATTCCATGGCGGTCGGAGGTCCCCGCTTATCTCCGAGAGGAGTGGACCCTTCATTGCGCTCATCTTCCATTAGGATCACATCATCAGCACAGCGCGCAGAGACGTCCGCAGTGCAAAGCCCATGCAACGGTCGATGCTCCGAGAGGTAAGCGCTCGCTGTTACCTGGGGTCGTAGACGCGTGTTACCGATGCACAGCAAGGAGAGGGCGATGCACACGGCGTAAAGGCGCTCTCTTCCTTTGCTGCTAGCACTAGTTTTATGGCAGGGTGATCATCAAAATAGGGGGTGCAATCATGACAGAGTCACGGACTGAGTTACTATAGTCACATCACAAACAAATCAATGACAGAATACGTCTAAAGGCCTTTTAAACAGTTTCAGGTTTTCCTGGCAGGGTCCCGTTCTGCAACGTGGTGCAACTAGGTTTTATTTTTTAAAGCCTTTTTCTCTGGTATGCGCTGCTTCAGAGTAATGCCAAACAACGCCATGGTCAGATCTGTTTGGAAATGATTTTCGGGAGTAGTTAAAGGGGCGTTTAAAACGACCAAATTACGTCGGATTATCCCGTAGATCGAGAGTTTGCGATTGCTAACGCTGGGGTCTGCTGTTCAAACACGTAGAAAAACCAATTAACTTTCTTCCTGGAGATATAATAAATAAGCAGATGTCCTTATCTTTCCAAACGGTAACTTGTCATGTTTAATAATGGCACTAAAAGATGCACTAATATTTGCATCAAAACTGAAATAGGTATAATGTGTAATTATATAAATAAGAGACTGAAGTAGGTTAAGAGCTTCCTTTTTGCTCACCTGCCTGAACAGTATTGAGCAGAAGCAAATCGCTGGAGGAACTCAACGGGCCAGACAGCATCTGTGGACGAAATCGATAGTCGACGTTTCAGGTTGAGACCCTTCATCCGGAAGGAATGAGCGGGGGAGGGAGGCGGGGTGGGAGGGGAGTGAGCAAGGCGGGGGGGGGGGGGGGGGGGGTAGGGGGGCAGGCGCGGTGGTGGCGGGGTGAACAGTGGGGGGGGGGGGGAGGTGAGCGGGCGGGGTGGTGGGGGGGATGAGCAGGTGGGGTGGTGCGGGGGGTTAGCAGGGGGGGGGAGGGAGGAGGGAGCAGGAGGGGTGAAGGGGGGGTGAGCAGTTGGGGGGGGGGGGGGGGAGGAGTGGGGGGGGGGGGGGGGTTTGGGGGGGTTGGAGGGGGGGAGGTCAGCAGGCGGGGTGGTGGGAGGCCCCAAAGAGGTATGACCCGTTGCTGAATCTGAATTCTTACACTCTGCTATCTCCACCTGCTGCATATAGCGTTTTGTGATACAACGATTATATATTTAAATAGTGATAAATATGAATTTAAACAAATAGATTCATATTTAGATGATATTATGATGATGATCATCATATTAACTTTTTAAATTGTAAAGTTTTAAAAACAAAAATATAATGTTTTCCCGACTGTATAATTAAGTAATTACATTTGTTCAGAGAAATCGATACTACAATTTAATATTGTGATTCATTTGGCAAATGTGTGCACATATAATCCTGGGACATTTCCGTGGTAGAAACTGAGTAGAAGCCTTTGACCTGGCAAAGCACTTTCTGGCAATTGTTCTTTTTAATCGCCAGGGGCAGTATGCATTCTCATTCATTTCGCTAGCTTGTTGGCACAGTGTCTGAAGCCTGAACAAGATTTGTGTTAATGGATACAATTGTTTTTGTTTGAAAGAAACGTCTTTAATCGTATGAAAAGAGCGTGAATGTATGATCGATATAAAGGTTCTGAATTTATAATAACTCTTTGCAGCGTGTTTGCCTAGCGTCGGTATTTCTGCTATGTTTCTTGTCTGTACCTACCGATCTACAAGTGAATTCTAATCCCTCTGCCTAAATGCTCAAAGTTGGCCATCCGAGTCATTCCCTTACATTCTGCTCTCGTGTCCCCTCGCAATCGGATGTTGCTGAGGGCCACAGCAGTAATAAAGTTTCCCATTGCTATTTTGCGCTTTTGCCTTAAAAGGTTCGGCGTGGAAAAGCTTTTCCAGTCCACGTTGCGGCCATATCTTTTAAAAAACTGTTATGCATAATTCAGAGGGAAGTGAGTTTGAGAGCTTTGAAAGCATAGTTCCCACGGATTTGCAAATGACTAAATTCCTGCATACACAATTCAGCATATGCGCATTCCCATTCACTTCACATTTGTCTTTTGCTAATATGCCTCTTCCGTGTTTTGTGAAGGATATACGCAGCATTCCAAACTTAAAAAAAAGAAAAAACATCATAACAATGTTTTGAAGATTCGCATTTATATAGCGTCCGTTCAGGTCCCATTCAGGACGCCCCTAAATGTTTCAACGCCAGTGAAATACTTTTGAAGTATAGTCACAGATAAGTTACATAAACACAGTGTTCCTTGTTTAAATGAAATATTAAAACACTCCCCTTTCCATATTGTTGTTATACGGAATTATATCTACGATGCAATCACGATCATTTTCTTTGTATCGATATATTTACATTGTTCTTTGATGTGCAGCTTTACAACCGCATGGAATCGGGATCCACAGCAAGTGCCTCTACATTTGTGCTGATAGCAAAGTATTAGTACACGTCTGTATGTTTAGCAGCCAGCGATATAAAGACGCTCACTTCGGAACACCTTCTGCATAATTTAACATTGCACAGCTCCGAATCGTTTATCTTACCGACAATAGTGTGATTTGCAAATGCAAAAAGTTAACTCCGATTCCCAAAGCTTCAAAAACCTATGCATTCCACATCCAAACAATGTTGAAAGTTTTATGATGTTGTTTTCTTTTAACCGCTGCACGCAAGTCTGCCAAAAGGTTTTGATTGATTATTTGAAAGAGTAGGAAACCTTTCAATATTTATTTAATTTAATCGCAATTTTACATTTTTTTAATGAAGGGGCAGTATCAGACCCACGTGCTTAGTTGCTTAAATACACAGGCAACTAGTCTTGCTTGTAATACTATCAACCCCTGGCTATGATCTCGCCCACAAGTAGTTGAAATAAATCCTGAAACAGATCCTTTTATTTGGACAGTATTAGGTGAAAATGATTGAACCATGCATTGCGCGACATATCCGAACTGGATGATACACTTATTTTTTAAATCTCAGATTATGTTCACTCCATTAAATTATGTGGGACTATACCCAAATTAAAGTCTGAATCTAGATTCAAAGAATGGCGCACTTTTTCATATGACGCCGGTTAATCATATAGTTTCACTCGATACAAGGCACTTAAAACAACTAACACAGTGGGTGTGACTTTTCTGCAGTATTTAAACAACCATTTGAAGATAAAAGTTCTCCTGGTGCAGATTACTCGGAGTTGGTTCGGGGTTTGTGAAATAAACTAACCATGTCAAAAAATTTCCCACGCTTTCCAATAAAATCTCGGATACGTAGGAGGCTAGTCTCCATCTTAATGCTGTAATCACATGGGGCGGAATTGGAGTGATGGTGGGGGATGGGAAGTGGGAAAGATGTGGGCCATTTCGACATCTGGAGATGAAAGGATCAGTTTGGAAACATAACCATTCGGGGGCGAGTTGCTTTGCTTTTGTAACTCATCAAGAATCCCAGGACTGTCCCTGAACTAGTTTAGCTTTCACTTTATCGTTCGCAGCGATTGAAGTCATAAGTTCATAAGTTCTCGGAGCAGAATTAGGCCATTCGGCCCATCATGTCCCATCAATTCGGTCCATCAGATCTATCTCCCCCCCCCCCCCCCCCCACCCCCAACCCTGACACCCGTACTAATTAAGAATCAAGTCATGCATTCTATTTTTCCAAGCTAAGTTCCTTTATTCAGCACCAAAAATAGATATCTGGATTTTCTTTCAATCCCCGTCAGTAATAACAATTATACTAGTTTTCCATTAACTGTACTGTGAATCGACAAGAGGAAATGCAAGGTTGTAAATAAAATATAGTGGGGTTTTATACATTAGGGATTCCTTCAATCTACATCTATTAGTGCCACATTTTAAGAGGTTAATGCAAATGACCCAATACCACCAAAGCAGTCATACATGAAAATAATTTAAGCACACATAGCTTTCGCATCCAAATTAGTATTATTGGTGTCCTTGAAATGCTTTACCCTCTTTAACGAGCAGTAACTTGGGATCCAGGTTTGCCGAAGACTAGCCGTACGGAAGGTTTCGTCTGTAGTGTGGTGTGTTATTCGTTTTCACATTTGTCCGCTTTGGCAGCGGTTGCTGGAGGGATCCCAGCTGGCCTTGGCTTGCTTTAAAGTAGGAGGAACTGCTGTCGAGGGAAAAGTGCAGATTTCATGATTGATGAACTCTTAACAATGCCCCACTGACAGCCTTGCATCCAGAGTTAGCTGCAAGTCTTTCAGCAGAACTCCTTATTTGCTAGTACCTTGTTTCAAATTCCAAAATTAGCCTTCCTTTTCATTTGCAATCGCGCTTTTATAGCCATCACGTTTGTAAAATAAACGGAAACAGTGGTTGTAAATATACCAGCTACTTGTCAATATAAACATGAAATATGATGACTGATTTTGCTGTCACGTGACCGTTTGCTTAAGGGTTCCTGGAGAGCTGCTGTTTATTGCCAAGAACACTAAACAACGCACTCACTTTTTTTTCTGAGTGGGAGTTTAATATTTTTGGGAAGCATTTATTGTTTTCCTCTAAATAAAACGGTAAAATCTTCATAACCCAATGAGCCACTTGTTTCTGTGAACAAGCTGGACGGAGTGATCTGTGTGCACTGGAACCAAAGCACAACGTTTGACGGGGAAGGAATTAAGTGAGTTTATTGCTAATTTCATCAGCGTTTAATGCAGATGGAATAAACACATTACAATTAAATATGCTGAAAAGTGTTTACTATTTTTGCTGTGATATATTTGCAAGTGAAGTTAAAGAGGATTAATAACTTCTTTTGAATGTATCGTTTCTGATGGAACCGTGAGCAATTAATTAAATGTTTCTTTCAAGTAAATAATGACATTAAATAAATTAAAACATTTGCCACTTTTTGGCAGTTAAGCGTTAAATGGAAAGGACTTTTCCTCGAGCGTTTTGTAATAAAAGCGTGATCTTGCCTAATATATAAAACAAATAGATTCATATGATTTGGCTGCTCACAGGTCGTTTTTTCTCGTTAAAAAAAGACATAAAAGGATTTTTGAAAAATAAATATTTATTGGACATTACAAATGTGCCTAGTGGGCGTTCCAACGCGCAATTCTGGCACAATCAGCAGTGGTTACTAATAAAAATGTGTGTGGGCGTGTTAAATATTTTAAAACTGCTTTTATTCCCCTAAGTAAAATGTTATTCTTTGTCTGCTGAACGCCTAAGGTAGACTTTTTTTATACAGCACACGTGTTCATCTTCAGAAACAGGAAACGATTTGCATCTTTTCTTCGAAAGAACTGGTGAATTTCTGGCTTAGACTATGATTCAGTTTATTTCCCTTTACATTATTTTCAGCCACCATCAAGCGCAATAAATTTCATGAAGTCGTAAAAATTGATAAATGGCTGGGGTAAATATTTTTCGAGAATATAAGATTTTAAAAATCAAGGTTTTAACAATAAATCTGCGGGGGGGGGGGGGGGGAGCGGTCATATCAACATTACCTTTACATGGAGTTTAAAAAAAATTGTTACAATTAGATCTTTGCCATTTTTTTTAAACTTTAGACTCTAGATATAGCGCGAAGATTGTTTTCCTCGAAGTAGTGCACAAGATTTAGAAATAGAAATATCACACGTAATCGGGCCTCAAATTGTGGAAGCCGAAGAAAGTATGCCCACTTGAAATACAAATTTGATTTGCTATCTCATTCATTTGTAATACACTATGTAATACATTTGATTTGTTATTCAGCGCTGGAAATGTATTCATATTTGGTTTATATTTCCAAATGTCACGCATTTCTTAGTTGGAAGCTGGAAATTGAGTTATATATGAACCTTTTGTTCTCCCACCTCCTGTCAGTGGGTGCTCATATATGACTATACAGCTGCTAAATCCTTAGTCTAACAAAATGGCGCCTTTCCTTGGTATCGCTAACAGTTTTCTTCAGGAACAACAATCAAATAACCGGGTAGTTTTATAATTGAAAATTACATACACCTTCATGAGAATGAAGAGGATCTCTGTAACCTTTCAGGTATTAAAATCATAACAAAAACATCTTTGATATTTAATTATGAATAAAGATTCACAATGTAGCTTGAAAAAATGATCCTTTAGTGGTTTATAAAACCTGATTTTTTAAAATTGTTGAGATCCATAAGCCTGAAAGGAGCTCCCACGATTTATAATTAATGTAGTTTCTAAAACAACCAATCTTTCTGTTATAAGGAACAATAGTTTTATCATAAATAGTGAGTTTTGATTCATCCAGAACACAATTATTGCTATTTTTATTTGATTGTTGGTTGATTTTTTAATTTTTTTTCCAGGAATGTGGCTGTTTTAGATTTTGGACTGACACAGATCATCTACGGGGCTGAATGTGATCGGCAGAGTCAGAATGGACACAATCAACTGTTATATTTTATCCTTGCTTGCATATTTTTATGTTGATTTTTTAAAATACAAAGCTAATATATAATCTGTTATTTAAGAACGTAATTCGTTTTGGAAAATCTGCAATACTGGACATATTTATACTATTCAAAATAAAATATTGAAAATAATTTTATTTCTTGCACTTCATTAAATTTTCTCTGAACTCATTGTTTTCATTCATGGCATAATGCTGGTATGAACTGAGGTCCATAGTTGATTATGCCTCGGACCAAGAGGATTGTACTAAATGACACGACTTTCCAATTAATTCGTAGCTGCTGGAGATAGCACACGTTAGAGTATCTCAGCAGAGTGTGTATGGATATGTTACATTTCGAACTAAAACTGCAATTGCTGCAAATCAGTGGAACTAAAACTGTCACTTAAAAAGTCAAACACATTGGACGGAATAGCCAGCGTGTCTTCGTTTTCCAACAAAGACATATGAGGTAAATCTTCCAGCAGATCTAGACGGGGTTCGATTGTAATTTTGTCTAAGTCCTCCAGAGATGGGATACTGAAGCTCTCCGGACTACTGGGGCTTGTTCCAGCTGAGCAGTTCTTCAGTATAGGTAGCAGGCAGTCGGTTTCATCTGAACTCTGAGGGAAAGGATGGCTCTCCGATCCCTCAGTGGGGATCAGAGAGGAACCAACACTGAGCAGATCTCTGCTGATGTCGCTCAATGTATCTTTATGTATAAGAGCACATATATCTTGCTTTGTAGTGCTTTCACTGTATAGTGAACTCAAAATTTTATTTATAGGTGCCTCAAAACTTCTCGTGGAAAATCCACTCTGATTAACATTGTTGGCAATGTGGCGCTTTGATTCGGCATTTTGGCTTTGTTTGAATCGAGTTTGCCTCTTGTGTTTCATGCGTCTGTTCTGAAACCAGACTTTGACTTGCCTTTCTGTTAAATCGAGGAGAGCTGCGATTTCTACCCTCCGTGGTCTACAAAGGTATTTGTTGTAATGAAATTCCTTCTCAAGCTCCAATAGCTGATTGTTAGTGTAAGTGGTTCGTAGTCTCCTGGAGCTGTCATAAGGACTCCCGTTATCCGGCTCATTAAGCTCTTCGTTTTCTGTAACAAATAAAGAAAAGTTTCGATAAATCATCTCAATTTTAAACCAAATAATCCAGCAACATAAAATGGCCGTCTCCGTGACACCGAATGTTTTCATTAATGGCCCAAGCAAAGCAATAGATAGATAATACGGATGCTCTCCTGTAGTATAGTCCGGCTATTGGTAAGCACACAAGATCAAAAGAGCTTTACTTTCTGAATCCTGTTAAGAGAAGGGGTGAGCATTTTATAGGCATGACACCTTTCAGACAATTAAACCTTTGTTTCTGCTTCAGAATTGACCTTTAATTTGAAAATAACCACTACCTCTGAACGCCAAATTAAAACTAAAATACAAGTAAATATTATTGACCCGACCTTCATTGGAAGAACAAGACGAAACTGATCCTGGCGCGGGAATAGTTTTTTTCTTGTGGTTTTTCTTCTCTCTCATCCACGGGTATTCCAGAGGTTTGTCCCTTAACGTGGACCGACCAATGCCTTTTGAAGTGTGGGTTTTCCCATTTTGGTGTGTGTTACCAGGGTCCAAGCTGCAGAAGCTGTGCTCAAAAGGAGGAGGAATCAGTGTCGAATGTGAAAGCGTCGAGTTCTTGATTGATGAACTTTGAAATGTCTCGCTTACAGGAGGCAAGGATGGCAGGCACTCGGCAAGCGATGGCTCACTATTGATAAAACCAACCTCTCGCTCAAATTCGCTGTTCATTTCTGCTCGGGGAGAATCGGTGGAAAATTGCTTATTTGACAATTATTTTGAAAAAAAATGTATATTTATAAAATATACTGATTGCAAACACTAAGGGAGTGTGCTATTATTAAACTATGTCTATTGAATAGACGGTCCCGACGTTGAGATGAGGCTGATTTTATCGTCACATGATCGCCTGAACCAATGGCAAGAGTGGAAAATAAGATCGGCTTTCTCAACGATTCTGAAATAAAGTACATGAAGGTGTAGGTAACATTTCCTCTGCCTTTTATAGGTCATAGCATGTCGGGTTGGGTATTGAAGAAGCGGTTTTATCAAGTAAGAAATGTAGGGACTACAAAATATTCTTCTCTTGGTGTGTGGCTATTTCATGGAGCAGAAAGGAACATTTGAGTCAAGTCCTGCCAGCGAATGTATGGGGTCGAGTAATGAACGACAAATCAATTAATCTTCCGAGCTCTGACAAAGATCGCAAGACTCTTCCTTACAGAATAATGGACAGAAGCTGTGGTCAAAGCAGGACCCTGGACAGTTGGAGTTGGCAAAGGCAAACAGGAGAATTACTTTCAGACACACTCTGGATTTTACCATGAATATAAACTAGCATGGTAGACAGTTCTAGCTTTACTTTCATTTTCCCCTTTGGGCCATTAGAAATTGTTTTAATCGTGCAATTTATTCTGTGTCTGCACAGTCTCAACAAGCACCATTCAATTTATCCATCTCGAGCAGCGCACCATGTATACAAACAACTTCCGTGCATTTGTTATTTGTTGCATTCAGAAACACCCACAAGCCATTTCTTTAAATCTTCTTGAAGTAATATCTCGGAGACTCTCTCTGAATACAGCTGTCGCGATTTACTAGCTTTCCACATTTTGTAACAATATTTGTAAATTATTTGCCACTTCAACCCCCAGGCTGCGCATTCTGCAATACATTATTGACAAATTAGTAAGCACAATATTTGTTATTTTTTCCCCACTCACATAATATTTCAGGCTCCAAAAATCAGTCGAAATGCAACATTACATTTATGTGTGTTATTCCAGTGAATTCGTATCGGCTTTCGGGAATAAGTGGAGTGAGGGCGACTTCACTCCCTTCTGCTGGAAAGACAACATTTGGCATTTTTTGACGTGTGGGTGGCTTAATAAGAAAACAAGGCTGAAGGATCCCTTTCCAGCGTTGGCGTTAATGATGACCAACAGCCGCCGAGGAGCTGTTTGATGTGCATTACAATCTGCATTGTACCTACATCCAGCATTAGCTTTGTCATTACACGTTTTATAATGAAAGAAATTAAACTAGGTAAATTAAATTAAGAGAGGATTTAAAGTCCTGTACTGGCTTTATTGCAATATTCCACACAAGATTGTTAATTTGCTGTCATTCCCCAAAGCGCAGGCGATTTCAAAGCTGGAAATAAACAGTTTATTTGCACCTTAAAATAGGGGCATGCACTTTTTCACTGCCTGGGGGATATCTTTGTTGCTGGAGGGATTACAACGGCCCCGCTGAGCTTGTGAACAAGATGGCGGTACATGGGTTGGGGTTGCGGGTGACTGGTGTGGACAGAGACGGCATTCAGCGGCCGGGAGCTCCCACGGCCCCCGCCGGCACTCGCTGCCCAGCTCAGCACTGGGCCAAGTGACCCGGGCAGCATCGGATGTAGCAGACAACCACCGCCGCCTCCCTAACGCAGTCACATTCTGTACATTAATTCTGTGAAATTGCGAGGTGTACTTGAATTGCAGTGAGATTCACTTTTATCTTTAAATCTATATCCATGGAAATATTTAATGTGGCACAAATGTTTGATATTTAGGAAAAGTAAAACAAGGGTAATAGACAGTCTTCATCAAGATATCATTAGGATATTAATTTTCGCTCTAGTTACTTTCTACTGCTGTTTTGTCACATTTTTCTCCTCCTTTCTTCCATTATTTCTATGTCCACGTTGTATTTTCTGTGTCCGCCTCTTAACGTTTCTTTTGAATGCAGCAACATTACATTTCTGGGTGAAACAAAGAGTCGCATTTGCCCATGATGTCGCATTTGAACATGATAGTCTATTTTTTTAAATCCCAAAAGCACAGGGAAAGCAGCACGGAGCAAACAGCTCAGGTCCCAACCTTTGACTGTAGCCCGCTTGTGGTGTGTGATTGGGAAGTACGGAGACAAGATGGCGAGGCACAAAGGTGGTGTAGTGCAATCATAAATGAGGGCTACATGTTTGTTCAAAGAACACCGTTTTATTCTAAATATCTGTTGAAATAGTACCAGACAATTGAAATAAAGTATTCTTATAGAAATGTATTGTCTATCCTGTAGTGTCACATTTTCTCTGATTACTACAGTCATAACTCACAATTTGCTTTCAGAGATAATCCTTACATAATCTACAAACACCAGCCACTGATACAACTGCTCAAGAAACTATCCTCTCATCTAGTTTTAACCCAGGTTTACTAAAGAGGAGAAATATGATTGTAACAGACATGGATCAAACAGGTCAAAGTCAGATTGTATAAGCTCTATAAATTTCACATAAATACATTAAGTCAAGGATAAATAAGTGATAGAAAAATCTTTTTTTTTGATATTGACTTTAAATAATAAATACATATTGTTGACGTTGAACGTAGTTTGTTCATTACTGAAAAGTACATAGCTGAGGTTCAGGGCAATAAGACCAGTTACAGACAAAATACCACCAAAGTGGACTGTATAGAATACCAGTCTTTAAAATTCACATTAAGAAGGGTTTGCCGAAGACTGACTTTGTATGTCTTACCTTCATAAGCACCTATTTCAAGCAATTGTTCCTCTATTTGCATTCTGTATTATGCTAGGATCTTATTGAAAGGGATGGCTGATGTGTAGACCCTTAAATAAACACAGAAAAGCAAGGTGGTGGATAGAAAATGAATGATTGACAAATACTGTGGCAGTCTCATAGCAGGAGAATATCTGATACAAATGAGGTAATAAAAAAGCGAAGTACCATCGCTTGGCAGACCATACTAGTCCGTTACAGATGCGTTAATTTGGGTGCTTCTTGAATTCTTCCCTGAGCTGTGTGATGAGTAGTCAGATCCGTGTAGGTGGGATGAGGATCACATGGTCCATGGTGGTGATTGCCTGCTATTTGAGCAGCGCAGTTATAGTCCACAGTGGCTGATGAAGGATGAGGAAGATGGCTAAGGTTGAACATTGGCCCAGAAGCTGGCATTGAATCAACAAAGTTTCCTCCTACATACACAGGGCTGCCTTGCAAATTATGGTTGGCAAAGCTACCATTGCCCTGTATAGTATGATGGTCATACTCTGTGCCTGGGTACCTTTTCTGCTGGGGTAAGCAGCTATTGAGAGGTGCTGTGTAAGCAGCCAAGCCATACATATTTTGCTGAGATTTGGTGAATGATGTTGGAGAATGAGTTTCATAATTTAAACTGTTGACAGTAGTGAGCTGGTTTGAGAATCCAATATTATTTGGAGCATTTAAAAGAGGACTTCTGTCTGGAGACTGTCCAATGGGTGAGTGCATGATCCCTTTGGCCTTTTGATCTTTTTTGTACTTCATTCTTCGGTTCTGGAACCAAATCTTTATCTGACGTTCAGTTAGATTCAATAAATTTGCCATTTCAACTCTGCGAGGGCGACACAAGTAACGATTAAAATGAAACTCCTTTTCCAGTTCAACCAATTGTGCACTGGTGTAGGCGGTACGGACTCTCTTGGAAGCTGGACCAGGTGGGCTTTTATCCTCACAATTGTCTCCTACAGGATGAAAATATATTAATAACTGTACATAAATATACGTACATGCATTTTCCATAGAGAACTTTATTGGAATTTATCTTGCACTAAATGATATAGCCTTTATCCTGTATCTGTACACTGTGGTTGGCACAATTGTAATTACATAGATGTTTTCATTGACTGGGTAGCACGCAACAAAAAAGCTTTCCACTGTTACCTCGGTACACGTGGCAATAATAAACTAAACTAAACTAAAGCAAAATAAAGTCACGTAAAGTAAACAAAACTAAGAACTCTGCAACATAGTTGCTCTAACTTGAAACTAATATGGTCAGGGAAATAAAAACTGGTATTGGTAGCAATAATAAACTAAACTAAACTAAAGTAAATTAAACGATAAACTTTGCAATATAGTTATTCCAACTTAAAACTAATATATTCAGAACAAAACTTGTCTTTTCTCCTCTAAGCTACTTCATTTTGCCAGAGTAGACTATCTAGAAGTATAAAATGACCTCACATAATAAATATAGTAATTTGCAACAGTCCAAGAGTATTCCATAAGTGTGAATAACTTTGGACTATCTTGGGCCCAGTGCAGAGACTGCATTCTGTAAATGCAAATTGTTTAACTTCACTAATATTTGCACCAAATTCCAAATGCAATTTTGGGAGATTCTGCCAGCAATGTCATTAAAATCACAAAATATGACTTTCACAAGAATTAATCTTTATGAGAATAGCCACTTTAGACAATACCATGAATATTGCTGAATAAGACTACCATATTGTTCCAGCTTGCATATATTCTGTCTGAAAATAGACACAAAGAGCTGGAGTAACTCAGCGGGACATGCAGCAACTCTGGAGAGAAGGAATGGGTCGAGACCCTTCTTCAGAAAACTGGGGTTAACTAATTAATCCACTCCAAAGAAAATAATGTGTAGAGAAATGAAAGGTCCGTTTTGTGGATAGTTTGGTTGGTAAAAGTTAGTTGCAATTGCAAGTATAATGCAATGATGCAATGACCAGTAGTCTAGGTGCGTATTTTATTTTATTCTATATATAAACCATATATAATTATTGTCATTTGAAGCACAGTGATACCAAATGAGGCTTCTCTTTAGAATTTAATTTGGATAAGAAGTATGCTTTCCAGTGCAAGCATATATTTAACTCTGGCTAGGTCAAATGCTTTCAACCTTCTGAATTTTCAGCCATTCTGAATCAGTGTAAGTGTAAGATGTTAATATTTGTTCAAATTGATGGAGATATAAAACTAATAAAAGTCCCATCCTTCCATTTATATATTTTGTTAGAGGAATTATTTGAGCCATTTCCAAGCATTGCACAAAGTAGAATGTCACCATGCAATGTTTGACAACAAAACAGAGTTTGACAACAAAACAGAAACATTTACATGTTCTTGTAAGTTCCTGCAAATCTGCATTCTCGGTTAACTATATCAGCAAATGCTATTTATTCAACTGGATCCTAGTCTGAGTCCATCCTTACTGAAAGAAATAGATTATTAATTACAAAAAATATGTACAATGTTGATAAAAACTGGATGATTATTTTACCCTTTTCAACAGTTGCTTGCAACATGGAAGGAAAATGCTCTCACCTCCATATGACATTTTTGGCAAGCTACTCCCACCCATGTGTGACATTCTTTGATAAACCTTCCCATTTTTAAGAAGCTTCATGCAGATTAGAGCTGAGAAAAGCACAAACTGCTGAAAGATACCTGCAACTGTGCAGTTGTTTTTCTGCTTGGTATTTTGACGAGATTCTTTCATCCATGGGAAGATTTGCTTGCTCAGGGTAGCAGCCGGACCGCTGGAAGAATTTGGAATGGGCTTGGTTCTTTTCTGAGTCGCAGTGTTGCTTCCATTTGGCGACGGTGGCAAAGGAGGTGGTTGTTGTGGCTCACTAATGGTTGGAAGTTGGGCAGTGCCTTGATTGTTACTTGTTCTCATACAACTGCCATTGATATCAGTGGACTTATGGGCTGGGGCTCTGGCACTGGATGTTTGAACTGGGCATGTTGAGTTCTGATAATCATTATCAACCGATGGTGGTGGGTAGGTTTGATGACCAGAGCTGTAGTTGTATGTATTTGATTTTTGGTAAGAGTAACCACTAAATATTCCAGAGTTGTCATAATAAGTTGTTTTTTGCATCTCGCTATTTTGAAATGACAGGGTCTTGACACCCTTATCGAATAGCATTGACACCTTTGATCACACGGCGCGTTTACCACAATCGACAGAATGCAAAGTTCCTGGATGGTGTGAAACAAAACATAATAAAAATGAAACATCAAGAATCATAGTTAATTCAGTGCATAAACTCAAATAAAATATCTCATAAATAACATTTGGCATTGCTGCCATTAACAGACTTGTTCATTTCCTCTCCTACAACTTTAAGAATTATTATTTCATGGGGCAATTAGTAAGTTGGTGAAATCCAAAGTACTTTATTTGACAATTTCATGGAAATCATTATAGTTTTCTAATGGATTAAAGAGTTGGTGCTTTCCTGAGTTGGAAGCTGCTAGTTTCAATTTTGTGTATAGCTCTTAGTGATAATTTACACCAGCCATATAAAATGCTTATAATTCAAATGATATATAAATTATTACAGTTGCATTCCACTTCTTTGGCTATCAACTGTTATTATTTGAATTACACTGCATTATCCAATTACTACAATCCAACACAGACAAACTACCCTTTCATAACGACTCTATTTTCATTCATTTACCAAATAATATTATAAAGGAATGTTAAGAAAACTGATGAGCTCTGCCATCTGAAACGCATCACATCATGTAGAAACCAACCAAAAAACAAACGCTCTGCTATTTTCCTATTGAATATCCTCATAGTGAATGGAAATTGCAGAAGGCTAGCTAGATATGCTCCTGTCATGCTTGATATGACTGGATTTCGGTAGGACACACAGTGCTATTCCAGTTGACTTCACTGATTGAGGCCATTTTTATAATGGTGAGAAACAAAAAGGCCCCTCTTAAAAAGAGCGAAAAAACCAGAGTCACAGGCGAGTTATTTGCCTGCAGCATTTGCTGTGGGTACAGACCGTTTTATTCTGTGGCCCGGACGCTGTAACGCACGACATGATGGATCGGACCAGTTCCAAAACCTGAAAAACCAGCGAAGTGTACCCTCACCATTGTTGCCTTCTTTTTCTTCAACGTAAGAAAGGTTTGTTTTAAGCGATTTTTTTCTTTCTGTTACACGTTTTGCTTTATGACAGGGATAGGCATTGTAGTTAAAGTATAACTAGCATCTATTCAAACTCTTTGTTCTAATTAAAACAGAGAAATAACTAAGTCAGCATTTCACATTTGCACTCTGCTGTTTCCAGCATCTGTCTATGAAATAATTTACTATTGGATAAACTTATACGAACATATAGAAAAATAGATAAACACATAAGCGCGCAAAACTGAAACAGAAATCAGCGAATTACTGTATTTTATAGCATTAAGCATCATCTTTAAAGTCAACAGACGGTTTATGATACTGGAACTGATTGCAGACAAAGAAGGTTAGACTTTTGAAACTGGCTAAATAAACAATATTACAGATAAAGAAACTGAAATGTTAACTTTAAATATATATTTATACATGTACTTTCTCTCCACCCTAGTGCCAATGAAACAAACATTATTTAGTTATTTGCAACGGCATCAGTAAGCTAATTATATTTAATTTATCGCAAATTCTTGGCAAAAGCCCTTTTTCACGGAATTAACCTAACGTAGTAACAAAACCTCCCAAAAGGCCGGTGTCTGCGTGAACTGGGCGGTGGGGGCGTGGGGGGCGTGCGGGGAGGTGATGGTGGAGTGTTGGGCGGTTGGTTGCTGTGGTCAGCAATACAATCAAATCCCTTAGATTGAGGCGTATGGCTAGTTCCCGGTTAGACCGCCGTAAGTTATGTGTTAAACTAAAAAGTTATAGGTGCGATCAGAATTAAATGGTCACAAATCACATTAAACAAATCGCAGTGAAATGCATAAAGTTGAAACATAACACGATTATAAGTGACCTGGGATTTAAGTTTTGAATATAACACTTAGTCTATCAAACTATTTAAATAAAACATTGTTGGATAAATCGTCACAACTATTGGACGTATGACTTATCTGGCTACTATATCACGTCACAAATAGATTTTCTATTCATTTGGAAAAAAAAGCCTTCAGCCATACAAGACCTGACATTATAATGAAATATGAGGTTTATGATCCGCGGCCTCCAATGTAGAAACTCAGCACACGTGCACACATCTATGCTGTTCTTTTTAAAAAAGCAATTCATTTTTCCCCTCTTTCCTGATCTACGTTGCCCGTTTTCATGCATTTCCATATATTTTATTGTGTTTTGTTACCCAGCTTTCCCGTGGTATCCATGCTCGCCATTTTAGTTTAATAAATTTGGCATTAGATTTCTGCTCTTTGTTTGGCTTTTTAATCTGAAATCTAATTACATTTCTATTTGCCCCACCCCGTCTCCCCATCTAATCAGCGTTATGTGTGTGAGATAAGAAGGTAATACTGTTTACTCCCATGGGCTCTGAACCTTCGCCACCACAACCGGCCTTAACGTTTGTAGTTCATTTGGAAGTGCTATCTTCAGAAAATCAAAACTAGCATTAATATAAAGGCAATGTGGGGCAGGGGAGGGGAGGGGGGGGGGGGGGGGGGGCGGTGGTGAAGCTGCAAATCTGGCTCAGATATACCAACTGCTTGTGAACTCTGCTTGAACCTAAATCGCAGCCATGGGCCATAAATCACTTGGACAATGGTCAACTGTTTCTGCGTTCATCTTTCAGATCTTTCTTACCTTACATGTTTTCTAAATGCAAGGGTGCATCACCTAATACATGGCTTTGATAAGTAACACCTTGGTATGAACCATCACTTTATTTCAGTGCATTCATTGATACATGGTGAACAATCGTGGAACCCGTGGCAGAAAATATAAAGTAGCAATTTATTAGATCTGTCTTTTGTTGACATAAGTGTGAAATGTTAGTTAAGAAAACTGGAAAACCAAAGGAGGGAATAGTGCTGTTCCAGAAACGGATGGGGGCCAATGAGCTAAATTTCCATTCCCCATTGTCGAAAATCTCAAGTCCCATGTGGAGGGCGGTGTCACATTAGACTTTTGTGACATGACTCGATACGCAAGAAAACATCAAAATCACGCCATTTGTCACGTTTTTTTCCAATCTGTAGCCGATGTGCTCTAACCTACAATTTAATCGTTCTGGTACTTTTTTATGTGCTTACGATCGGGCATCTGACCAGCAGTTTTATCAACCAAACAACAAGCAAATACTAATTCCCCGTCTATTTTAACTTTAGTCGCGTATCAATAGAGTACAGAGTATCCTAAGAATGTAAAAGCTATGTCGTAAGGGTGAGCAATTTAATGTTATTAAGAAGACAGAGTCCTCACAGTGCATATCAAAGCACCTGTCATTATGTGCTACGCAACATTTATGGCAGCGCGTTCCATAGCCGTAAACTCTTCTTTCCAGAAGGTGGGGGGGGGGGGGGGGGGGGGGGGGGGAGAGAGACACTTTCCAAAGAGTTGGTATCTTCAGAAGTGTAAAGTAGATGGAGCGTAGGAGGAAAGACCAGAAAAAGAATGTCCATACTCCGCAAGTTTCTTACCTACGAGGCGTTTCGCAAGTTCTTGCAGGATTTTATATAAGGCATTGAAAGTGCTCCAGGAATTTTAAATACGTTGTCGGTGACAAACTTTTCACATGTAGCAGAATCGCGTGGCTGGAGCTGGAGGATCTGAAACTTGTCTTTGATAAGTGCAAGCTGGGAGCCCATTTGAAATCAAATACTTGATTTCAGGTATGAAGTCAGAAAAAAAGGGGGAAATTGAAAACCAATGTGTTTTTGTTTTGTAATACTTAGTGACTAGCGGGCAAATTCACTGTGTGGCGAGTTTAACCGTAGCTTTTCTACAAATTACTTAAACCTTGGGATATGTTTTGTTAAAATGCCTACGCAAATATGTATTGCCTTCAGCTATTACTGGCTGGAAGATTATTATTTTTGGAATGTAACGACATTGATTGTGTTTACATTCTGCGGATCATTTCTGACAAGGAATTCGGCTGGATAGGCACATCTGCCCATATTTCAAGTTGATTCACGCAATCCCCAACAAATCCGCGGCTAGTCCCTGAAGCGTCCACATTTAAAAACTTGTATTTAAATGGAAATGATTTGCTTAGTCTACCCAGGACACTGGTACAGCAACTTAGGCAGTCAAAAATATTCCATTAAACTAACATACAATCCGATTCCCCCTTCAACTTATCTTTATAACGTTTTCTTTCCTACGTTGTTTTTTGTCGGTAAACACATCTACAGTAGACTGCCAAGATTACATGAATCATGTGGCCCTTATATCAAAACAACACCATGATCTGATTTCATGAGGCCACCGTGTAATTTCATTGAATTATAAACTAGGTATTTTGGGTAACCAAGAATGACAAGAGATGTAAAAAGCTGATAAAAGCAACACTGCAATTTTAATTTTAACGAGAGAGATTAAGCAACGATGTTGCAATAGAACCGGACCTATAGTAACGGGAGTGGGAGCGTGGGGGAGCAACATCACAGTTCGAACGAATCACTTTCCAAGACTTCATAAATCTCTCTCCCAGATAGCTATTGCAGGCTTAACGGAACGGGCTCAGGTTTAAAGACTGACTACAAACATCGCTCATTCTGTGCATTAAGAATAGCAGTGAGGTGGTGAGCTTAAACAAATGTTCATTTTGCTCTTATTTTCAATCCATTAACTCGAGTGTGGGCCTACATGATCTACATTTTAAAAGTATCAATAGATGCAACCCAACTTTTAGAATTAAGCTTTATGTTTCCTGTACAAATAGAAACAGATTCATAGCCGGCGACTGCTGAAGAGACCTACAAAGAGAATTCAAAGATCGCGTCCCTGCCTGTTCAACGTGTTTCGTTGCTGTTTTATGTTTTTTTTTTACTGGCCATGGCATAAAATTACGAATCACGAACTAGATCTCCATTGGCAAATTTCAGTTACACACAGAACCCAGAGCAGGACCGAATGCAGTGTTGTTCAAAGCGTAAAAAAGCAAAAATCGAACAACTCACCACACTCAATGTTTCTATCTGTTTTTCTTTGGATTGAATTTGGAATTTGTCCTGATTGACCAGAGGCCGCTGGCTTTGTTCTGAAAGAAAATGTAATTACAGTTTTTTTTTTCAAATGCATTAATAATATTGTTGTATATCACATATATTTCAGGCCACCTCCCCGGACACTATCAAAGAACACAACAATCATCAGGTTGCGAAGACTTTTAAAAAATGGATGTTTTATTAAGAAGACATAAAACAATGTTTCTTTGTGGGTTTTTACAACAGAACGAATGCGTTTGATTGGCTTTTAAACGAAAGCAGAAATAAACTAAGCATCAGCTTTTTTTCCTTCAGAAATTCTAAACAAAGTGTTATTGGTTGCACTGTTGTGTGATAAATGACCGTGAGTCACGTTTTCGATGATTTTGTTTTGAAAAGTCAAACACGGAGTTTAACGAGATTTGGTGACGGTAAAGATTAGAATTAGATTTTTTTGAAGGCGGTGATATTTGACAAATACTGCTTCATAAGGATTTGAAAACTATAACCTATAATTTAAGACAAGCTGTGTTCCTAATTCAGATTGTTATTGCAGAATGATAAATCTATGTAAAGCATTGAGCATTTCAGATCCAACTGTCAATTAGAGATTCAGGCATTGTGCCTGAAGGGTGAATGTGTACACTTTACGAGAACAAATATATCTGTAGTGGCCCTTTAATAGAAGCTGGGCCTGAACAACGTACGGAATAAAAATCTCGAATTTGTATCGTATGATCTTTCAGTTTCATCTCACCTACACCGACCTGACGATATCAGCATGCCTCCGTTAGATATTTATTTCTATTCCGTTCATGTTTAGCTATGTGTATTTACTGAGGGGGGGGGGGGGGGGGGGGGGGGCTACCGCTGTTGTCGAACATTTTAACATAAACGCACAAAACAATACAAATATGGAGGATTGCAAGAAGGAGCCTGGCGCCATATATGAAACTCATGAATAATGTATCATATTGACAGACGGTTATGCTTTGTCATCGGGATACCAAACATCACGTACGTATTATTTTATATCGATTGGGCATATTCATAATACAGCCAAGAAACAGCTTGGTTATACAAAAAGTCACTAAAATGCATTAACAGTGCACTCCTGGAGCCTCCAAATAGACTCAAAATTCCAGTGAAAGAGGCAGATAGAACATACGCCGAAGCTGAAGCGCATAAATTGTACCACTCAATTTTATATCAATTTAAAATGCATGCTTTAATCTAGAACTAAATTTAAGAAAAAAAACAGCAACTGTGGCAGATCAAATGCATAAAGAAATCCCAGTCATTAGCTGACAAAATGTAAGAGTCATAAGCCTTTGAAATGACCTTTGGCATGTACAGCAATAACTCACCGCTTAATGAACAACCAACGGAAGCGCCTCCACTAGCTCACAATACAGCCCATCACACAACTTCACCATGGTTTCTCTATCCCTCCTTAATCCTACTAAGACGCAGCACCTTACAAACTAGCCTCACCAACTTGTGTCGATATAATTTGAAGTTAGAAGAGGATCCAAATCACAGTCGCCAAGGCATTAGGTCCTGGGTCCAATGCCTCCCACCATAATGTGTGTAATGTATTCACGTGGCCACACGTCAATTTATAAGCTTTTATTTCTCTGTAATCACTGGAAGTAAGTATTTGCAGAGTAAACTCGCCACTTTCCAAGGAACCAGTAAGCTGCTCAAACTTTAAACAATTGGTTACTTTCAGATGGTTTTGAGAAATGTGCTCGAGCGAGGTCTGTACGGTAAGTTTTTAATCATCTTGCTTACTAATTTCGCAGAAGTGCGAGCGAGCTCTACTATTACGGCCCTCGAACCTTAAAGGCAATCTAATCGTGTAAATGACGTTAGTGGAAAGGATACTAACGGAAAAGTTTTGAAAACTTTCTCTCACTTTACTAAAGACTAGCTTTGCAGGGGCGGGGGGGCGAAGACGAAAATAGTGACGTGCTGATTAGTTGTACTGCTTACCAGAACATAATATAGCCGTGTAGTTCTGAGTCCAAAGCAGTTACTGTACTGGGGCCGGAAAAAGTTTTCGACTTTATTCAGAGATGAAAAGTTGAAGGGTAGACTATCAGACAGACGTTGATATTTACCATGGCGAGAGCTGAGGAGAGGCTTATTGAAATTTTAGGTGAAGTTATAAGTGAGTGGCCCCATCGAGCAAAATTAAATGCTACTCACAGTAATTGGATTTAGCTGACTAACATGGCAGTCCGGCAGCTCCCAGGCATGCAGCAATGAAAAATGTTCGAGTCAAAAGTTTTTTAACCGACCGAAGAGGAGCGCTCTCTCTCTCTCTCTCTCTCTCTCTCTCTCTCTCTCTCTCTCTCTTTCTCTCTCTCTGTCTTTTTCTCTTTCCCTCTCTCTCTCTTACACACGCACACACACATATACACCCACCCACCCACACACACACGCACATACAGACACCCACCCACACACAGATAAACACGCACACACACACACCCACACAAACACGCACACACAGACACCCACCCACACACACATAAATACACACACACACACACACACACACAACGAATCAAACACAGTACCTGTGAATATTCTGAGAAAATGTCCCAAAGATACACACAAATAGATACACATAAACACATTGACGTAAGAAAATAATGGACCTCCATTCATAATGACGATTAATACAACAGTTTACAATTTGAATGCGTGTTTTTAGATAGCAACTTCAAACACCTTTGACCGTACGTTGCATCCATTAAAAAAAACATCTTGCGTGCTATACTTATATTAAGGTATCATGTCTAAACGTGGAATTACAATGCACTCTATATTTTAAGACTGGAAAGTAATACAGCTGAATTCGACATCATATTTAACTACTGTAAGTGAATGCATTTCTAGAACTGGAAGGAAAAACTACGTTAATATTTAACATTTAATTCCAATGAAATGATCGCCTAATCAGCAACAAATGGGGTCAAAACAGGACTGTTTTATCTTTTGCAAGAAGCGGCCAAAAATAAAGAGTTTAATTAGAAAAATATAGCATTTAATCAATTACAGAGACTATCCTCTGGCAGGACCACAATAAGTTAAAAATAATACTCGATCTCTTGTACTTAATACAATTTGAAATACTGTTATACCAAGTTCTTCGAAATTCACAAATTGTTTTCCTTGAACGACAATAACCTTAATTGAGAAATAATTTATACAGGCTGTGCAATAACTTTACCCCGCAATATATTTCTGAAACGCATAAATCACGGAAGACTGCAGCCTGACGATAAGCTAGAGACAACAAATTAATGTGATTTACGATCTAAGTTTGCTTGTGACAGTTTGAAAAGTTCCCTGGGTTTCTGTGCCTTTTTATTTCGTTTTCATTTTACCTAAAACTGCCGAATCAGCTAAAATACAGCCACAAGACAAATTTGAGACTGCTCTGGTTTGCCCGATCTGACCTTTCTCAAATGGTGCACTTTCGTGAAACTGCAAACATGTTCCTTAAAATCGACTTTCCTTGCTACAAAATCATTTTTCTGATCTACGACTGAAATGGAAGCAATGCACGTTTGTATCAGAATTTCATACAATTTGGAAATAACTATATGCCCTTCTGATGCCGGGATTATGCAAACTTACTGCTAAAGGTTGCATTTTATCAAACGATAGCTTACCTGTGTGTCAATTTATCATATATCTGTGCTTCCCAAACACAATCTCTTACCCTGCAGCGGCGAATAATATCCTCTGCCGTTTGTCTGCAGACAATGCTGTCTTAAACTAGATCTTGCAGCATTACAGACATTTCGATACGAAAAGCAGACCGTATTCCCGATAGAAATGGCTTCAGTCTCAGAAACAACTACCAATAAAAACGGCGTACAGAGGTGTTTTTGCTTTAAATCTAAATCGAGATTTCATAATCGAGCAATCAACGAGAAAGTGGTCTTTACAAACCGGTATGTATTCCTTTTAAAATGTTGCCTTTTATGAATTTTATAGTACAACGGATACCTTTTATAATCAGAAAATATAGGCGCTGCCTTAAAATACAGGCATATTTGTTCACGTGATCTGTGTTACCAGATTGTTCTGATTGAGCCAGTAACTTAAGCCAGCGTTACCTCACTATCATCTCTTTAATATGGATAGTTAGGAGCTTTGAGTCACTTCTTCCATGAACACTAATGGGGAGTTAAATGAAAAAAATGATATTTTGACCCTTACTTGAAACAGGATAGTATAGTTAGACCTTCACCGGCATCGTTTTTCCGAGCGGTAGCACGTTTACCAAAATGAACAATAGATTTGTATGTTATTGCTAGTTCGCCGTCTCGGGGGCTATATATTGTACATCATTATTTCTTCCCGGCGCATTTAGCTAATTATTGCATTGCTTTCTTCAACTATAAAAAGGATATTTTTTTGTCCGATCAGATTTCGTAAATAAATGTAACCGAGGCAAAGCATTGAAATAAATTATTTGTCTCAGTGTGAAATATTTCAGATTTTTTTTTAAATCAATGTTTTAAATTGGTCTCGAGACATGAGCATGGAATGATAAATTCAGCAATGGCGGCAAAATAAGCTAATGTTTGGACAAGTATTGTGAAGAGTTCACAACAGTCCGGGAAAGCAATAGGGATTTCCTATTTATCCGGGATAGGCAATGAAGCAGTTGAGAAGATACTTAAAAATATAAAGCTACGAATAGATAAGATTTTCTCGTTCATTCTCAGCTACTTTCTTTCCGGGGTGAACAAATGAATCATCGTTCTGAACTGGAGATTTATATGGTGAAATTGATGTCGGTAGACCAAGAACTAATGCGGGAATGTTCCCTTTCTCTTTCAGGCGAGGCATTTTAAACCACAGGAGCCGGTGGGAACTGAGCGCTGGAAATGATTCATTCAGCTTCTGATCTTATTTTGTATTTTCCCTCCTGCAATTGTTTTGTTGAATTATAATGTTCTTAGTTCTGGAATATTAATTTTCAGTTGCATTTTATCGAACTGCTTAATATTTCTGTTAAATGCTATGAGAAACTATTTTAACCTCCAAAACATTTGTCTGTAATTTAATCGCAATAAAAAACATTTCTATTGACAGTAATGCATGACCTTATTGCACCTTGCGCTGGCTTAACGCAACATTTATCTAAATTACTTTACCCTCTGTGGCTCTATATGGTCGTTATAGAAATATTGCTTTGCAATTACTGCGTTATAAATTATTTAAAAGGAAATAAAACGGTTACATCTCACTGTTTAGCTAAAGAATCACTTTCCTCCACCAAAACACTGCTGAGCAAGTTCCATTCTTTATCTTCTGACCCCCGTTCATAAAATGAAGACTATGCTATGTGAATTTGTGAAGAAAATTAAACCTTAATACCGTTAACAATACTTGGGTCTTGGGAAATAGCTCCTGTTTTATTATGTTCGACCCCACAAATGTAAATAGACCATTTTATGCCTTCGCTGATAATTTTATGAGGAGACTTAAGAGAGAAAAAACAACTAAGTGCTAATGCTTGCCACTGTGAGAACCGGGCTTTACGAGGAATATAATCAAACGGGGGTTCGAAGACGTCTTCGATCACAGCATATGTTCATAGAGCAATAAAATGGAGAGATTTACAATCTTCGCCTGGCCTCGGCAGCCTTGCGCCCTTTCAGGAATTACGACGTGATTTATAACGGGGTTGGAAGTTGTTGACCCTCCACACCATAATACTTTATTTCGATTTAATGAAAAAGTTGTAATTAAACCGTTTTCATTGATTCTTGTCTGCCTGGTTCTTTGCTGGATCAGAATTTAAGGGCAGGGTATACTGAGTTGCAGTGCGTTTAAAAAAAACAACTTGGCTTCACAACCGCAGATTTGTCATCGGCGAATAACTGAATTAATAGGTTATTGTTTTAATGCATAATTTATTTAAAAAGGAAACGAACGTCGACTTTACACACGTGACGACAGCACAAATTCAATTTCCAGAAGTACGATATGACAAAAGGAACGGAAGCAATAAGTGCGGCGGTTCATATTGTTAAAATATCTCCAATCAATTTAATAAAATCCTTTTTCAAAGACATGTGTATTTGCCACGGCAATTTATACAGTTTAATTACACCTTTAGAGAGAGGTGGAGGAACGGCGCTGTCAAAGCATGCCTCTAAACCCAACAGCGTAATTTACAGTTATTGAAGAATATTTATTGGTATGTTACGAATACTTTCGCTGCTGATTATGGTGACACGGTTTGCAGATTCCTTTCCCTTTACTTCAGAGCAAGTTTAACATTTCTGCTCGGTGTTGTAACAGAAAATGTTTACTGATAACACACTTTTAATCTGCACCCTAATTATAAAATGATTGCATGTGACTGTGTGGAAAAGAAAAGCTTAGAATAAAGAGCCAGATCAGACTTGTACATTGCTGCATACATGATTTATAATATATATAAAGCATACTTTAATGCAGTTCCTCGCACTCACATAGATTCAGAAAATCAGAATTGTGTTAATTTATTACCTTATAAAATGCACCCATGATTGTTCTTATTCAGGATATCAATCACTCCCATTTATTCTTTAAATGAGTCTAGCGCACAATTATAGTTTTGTGAATACTCCTTTAGTCCACAAGTCTAAGAAATAAATACTAATTAACTGTAAAAGCAAACCAGTAGGTTCAAAGGAAACATTTGTTTCATTTTTTAAAGCAACGCATCGACTAAAATATAAGGCATGAAATGGCCATGAATATATTTTCTGTTGACGTAAGTACCTGCAATTGTTCTCGCTGAATCTCATTTACAGTCTTCCATTACGTCTCAAAGAACACAAAATATATGACTCGTGGTATTCAATATCAGCTCAGGCCTCTACTTCGCTGTGTACAAATAGGCAGCAGATGCCATGACAGCCGGCATTGTTTGCAATAAAGCGCAACTAAACCGTAATCTACGCCATTTCATGACACAAAACTACGCCTTAATAATAATCCCACCGCAGTCTTACTAATGTTTACCTCCCACCTCCAAGATATAGCAGATACATTTATTTTGCACCTGAAGTTTATCATAGTTGCTCCAAAATGTTAAACCTAATCCGAATAGAAGGTCAGTATATCAGCCTACTGCAACTTATGACTGTCGCCTGGTAGCACATAGTAAGAAGCAAAGGGCGCTATTCATCAAATATATATGACAGTTACATTCATTTGCTATCTTACCAGAAACAAAACTAAAATTGTTTACCTACCAAGCTTCCATTTTTCAGTTTCTGGCAACGAACTACAACAGCAAAGTCTGATAGCGGACCATTTGTATATAATATTCTTGGGATCTGTTCACTTTTCAAGTGTGATAGAGTCCTTTGCTTGGCCGATTAATGACGACGCCGTGTTTCTTTCGGGACGTACTGCATTAATTATTTAGTAAATCACGTGGCCGAATCAAATATAAAAGGGATACATAAAATCTTACCACCTCTCACGGGCATAAGCACAAAAATGCAAAAGTCTTTATCATCAGAGCAACATCAGATTGGGAAACCTATTTTATAATTCTAAAAGGAAAGACCAACAAATATGGCTGTTTAGAAGCGATGGGCTGCATCAGCTTTGTCCCACTTTGAATGACCAGCCTATGGCATGGTCGAATTGACTCTTTGCCTTCCTTTCAGCTGTTTCTTGCTCCAGACTAGAATCGAAGCAACCAGCGGAGTACTTATAACAATAAAAAGACATTGGACATTCCCTGCTTTTGGTTTGTTAAAGGTTTGTCCAATTAAACTACATTTTAAGACGTTTGCCTATTTGAGGAAGTAAACTAATCAAAGGTGGTGGAGTTTATCCATGCATTTAGCTCTTTGATGCCCATAAACATATATATATATATATATATATGAATGCATTAAACACACCTACAGATCATCACATAGCCACGCATATATAGTCTTCCATACATACAGATATGTATATATATGTGTGTGTGTGTGTGTGTGTGTGTGTGTGTGTGTGTGTGTGTGTGTGTGTGTGTGTGTGTGTGTGTGTGTGTGTGTGTGTGTGTGTAAATTAACATATCTATACTTGTTCGCATGTACTTACAGATGTACATGTATGACTGTGTATAAAAATATGTTCCTACACAGAAATATACATACATACAAACGCAAGCCTTTATATAGGTTAAAATGTGGTTATGGGAGCTGTGCTGTGCTGTGCAGTCATTGATATAAATATGTTATTTGATTGATTGTGATTGATATCACATCTGACGTTATGAATTTTGAATGATACAACAGTTCAGAAATCATAATGTTGTTGACTTTTATGTTCTATACGTCTTACGTTTGAGTACCAGGTATTTATCTGACACATGATACAGTGAAAGAAGCTGAAATAATTAAGTCTTTGAATTTAACTCTTTTGAATTATAAATTGTAGCCAGTGCATGCACTAATATGCATGGCTGGATGGGTTAAATATCGACAAATTACATACTTAAATGAAGGTGAGACATTATCAATTGACCTTGGTGCTGACTCCAGTTAAAAGTGAGCTACTTTTCAAGGGGTTAGGTGTTGCACGAAAGTGTAAGGATATGCTGCTTGGGGCTACTCTTAACAAATATACTTAAGCATTATAGATGGGGAAAAAAGGAAAATACAATATATACAGTTGATTAATTACTGCTCATTTTGGGTTGCTCACATTCATTGGATCTCAGTGTCAGTGACCAGACTGCTTTACGAAAATACTTTTAATTTCATTTTACCTGGCTGGACCTATTGTATTCAATTTTCATGGAGGGAGATGGGTTTTTTTTTGGGTGGGGGAGGGGAATAAGTTAAGGTTTTTGGAGCGAGTTGATATATATTAGCATTAACACGAATCAGTCCGAAGCACCAACACAATAGGATGTGTGTCCACTCCGTGTCAAAAACGTGTCTTCTGTAATTAAAAATTGAATAATGACGAAATTATGCGGACTTTTATCCATTATGGGGATGCGATTGTGGTTGAGAGTAGAATTATTTGCAATGCGTGACTCTCGTTTCATTCTGTTTTTGTTTTGTTTGTTTTTCTCCTATGTAATTTGTCATAGGATTTAGGTTGTGTTAATAGACTGAATTGATAAACTATGTTCGATACAAATGTTATAACACGATTCCGAGTATTTTATGCCGGCAAATGAATGCGCCGAGATGGCTTTTTTTCCTTGCCACTCTGCACAGAATGGATGTTCTGCTGATCTCGGATGCAATATATGGTAAATATATGGATTGATTTATGATCACTTGGTTTATTCTTCAAGGAAAGAAAAGGAATCAAGCGAATATTGAAACCAAATGAATCAGCTGCTTCTAAAATCCTCGTCAGGGACAATGTGAAATCAAAAGCTAAAATATCAGTTTTGTAAAGGTCTGAAGACCAAAGAAACGTGGAATTTGCTGGAACCGGGCATCAAGGGCAACCCGCACTTCCATTGAATGGATGCACACTTTACCAGTTGCAGAAATTGGAATAGTTCATCGTGAGAACTTATTTCACTTTGCTTTAACTCGATCGTGTCTGTGTTAAAACTGATAGAAAAGGCAAAGGGTAGGATTGAGTCCAAAAGGTCAAGGGTTTAGAGGTCAGTCCTCCAGGCTGAAATACAGCTAATCGAATAGAAAATTTGTCCTCTTGCTGAACCTGTTTCTACAGTTTAGCCGAACTTCAGTAAAATACCTTTTCAGCTTCTCAACATGAAGGCGTCAGAAAAGGACATCTTTGCTACGCGTGAACCGTAGGATTTTGAAATGGAAACAATGATTTAAATGGAATAGAGAATATCACTCATTTATAATATCAAGACGTAGATATATTATAGTAATGTCATGTGCAAGTCTGAGAACTACACGGCTTACCCTATAAAGAACAAAAGAATCAAGGAATTCGCCTTTTCAAACAGACCATGTCCAGCTAAGCCAGCTGCAAGCTTGCCGGGCAGGGAAGGGACAGGAAAGCAGCGGCATCGCCAACTTTCTTTTGTTGTTGAATGCTACAAAATCTGATTGAAGAAGAAATTCTGAGCAAATATTTTTTCTTGCTTTTGCATCTTGGCGGATATTTGGTTACTTATTAAAATTGCGGTGTGGTTGCGAAGGATGGTTTGCTGAGCGCTCTTTTGACTTGTGTCTCCTTTTGGAAGAGGACATAGCACAATAACACGAACCCTATCGGACTTTATCCCTTTGTATACATTTCTGCCAATAGCTTCAGAAATATGAGGCAATATAGCGGAAACTCGACATCTTTTAATATAATCCCAACGTTTCAGGGTAAAATACATGAAATAACCTAAATTTAATTCACCTATTTTGACCGCAATTTAAAGCAAAGTATGAGGAAATGTCCTTCAATTGTACTCACAGATCCCCTATCTTTACTTTCAAGTCTATCACAAATCACAACTAACTGCCCTTTTATGTGGAATGGCCATCCAACGATTGCATGTTTCCTCAAAAACTTACATTAAATATTCCTAGAAACTCTAGGTTTAATTGATACACGCTTTCAGTTCAAGGGTTACAGCGTAATCGAAGCAGCAAGTAGGAACATTAAAACACCTAGTGAGCATTTCCTGCGTAAAGCAGCCGATACTTTATTCTGTTTAAAACATCTGGAAATCATGCTATGAATGGCTGTTTTAAGGCATTACATAAAGGAACTAAGTGCGAAATCTCGATTACATCCCAGCGTGCCACTGATTGATATCGTGCGAATGTTGGCACGGGACACGGAATCTTATATTTCAGGAAGTTAAAACTCGTTTCATAACATTCGCTTCCGTCTAACAAGCAGAAACAAGAATCTCCAGCCATTTGTGTTTAGGTGTAAATTCCCCAATTGAGGAGGTTCTCGGCTATTGTATTTGCCCCTCTAAATCAACCACCCATGTGCCTCTGCAGATTAATAGATTGGGAAAACGAACAGGGATCTTTACAAAACAAAATATCCTCTGTGCAGCCCGTTTGCTGGTTCTAAACTGTGTACCTTGTCGTATTGTTGTTCGCTCATCCGTCCTGGAAAAAATCGAAAGGAAACACATTCCCACTTGTAATACTAAACGTTCACAGATTGGTGTAACCAGCTTACTCATTTATCAACCAACAAACCGAGAAACAGAGTTTAACAAGCGCCTTGAACACAAAGTACTGCTGCAATATTCCACTTAGCACTTTTATCCGTCAGAAATCTCGCACGGAGCAACATTGGTTGCTGCTGTGGGTATTTGATATTGATCACAGTTATTTTGGCACTTTCCTTTCTTACTGAAAAAAGGGTGTGCAGTGGCTCTTTTCGTGGCATTTATTCACGACAGCGTCGCAACGCCAGCTGTAGTGGTGTACAAGAACACAAACAGATACCAAAAAGGAAAACTACTCACGCGCTTCATCTTGTTACTACTAATTTATTTTCGAACTTTAGTAGTGCGTACGAATTTTGGTATCATTCTTGAACATAAAAATGTATGCAATCTTGCATTGTAACAATAATCCATTCAGCAGCACAATACAAATACCATTTTCATATTTTAAATAAAGAAACCACAAAACACTGTCTAATTCCTGATCACTATAAATCTCGAATATCAACACAATATACACAAAGAGATGGGGTCGCAAAAATACACATTACGAGCAAAATAGCCGTGGAAATAAGAAATTACCACATCAAATCGCTGTGCCTTCATTATAAAATAAAAAAGACCATGAACAAGCGTCGCAGCCTTTCAATTTCATGCTAGCAGACTATACATGTACCTTCCTGGACCGTATAGCTCATCATGTCTCCATGACCTAGTACCTTGCACTTACTGAGGTTACTAAGATGTATTGTATGGCAAGAACAACTACTTACTAGAGTCGCAACCGTTTCTATTGGAGCTCAGATAACATTACCCTTTTGGTCTCATTTCCTAGATTTAAGAACAAGGTGACTGTATATGATAAGGTTGCTTCAATGCCCGGAAAAAAAGCACCAAGAAAGCACCTACAAGCCATGTTATCGGTACATGCAATTTCTGCTTGGAAATGTCTCATTATATACACAGAGAACCACTTATGAGGTGTTGTTCTATAAACTTGTGAGGTCTGTTTGTTGGTCCTTGGAAACAGTTTGTGACTGTTGACTGGAAGCAGAAGAAGAACTGGACGATCTGGTCTTAGTGTTCGGCAATTTGTGATCCTTTTTCCACTTCATCCTTCGGTTCTGAAACCAAATTTTGATCTGGCGTTCGGAAAGACACAACGTGTGGGCTATTTCAATACGACGTCGTCTTGTCAGATACCTGTTAAAATGGAATTCCTTCTCCAGTTCTAAGACCTGCTGCCTTGTGTAGGCAGTTCGTGAACGTTTGGGTTCCCCTCCAGTGTAATTAGGATTCACTGAAAAACAAAACAATTCAAAAAAAGGCATTCAAATCTGCTAATAAACTTTGTTAGCCGCCTCCATTCCGCAGTCCTCACGCACATTGCACCCCTCCCGCACTGGCTCGGTTAAAAAGTCCAAATATCTACTATTGTCAAGGATCACCTTAAAGTTGTTGGCGAAACAGAGATATAACATGTCCCTGTTACTCCTAGGCTCGAGTTTTCACATGCACCCAGCCACATGGCCAGCGGCCTATTTCCTAAGCAATAAAAATTTATGATGGGTGTAATTGCCGGTCTTTTTAAAAACCGCTCATAAATCCTCCTTTGAAGGAGTTATTTACGGTAGATCGATACCAATGGGTCACAAATATTTGCTAGGGTGGCGATGGCGGAGGGGGTGGGGGTGGTGAGGAGGGTGGGGAGGGGGGGGGGGGGGGCGGGGGACTAAAAAGTGGACCTTACCCGTGTTAACGTGGATTTTCTTCATCCAAGGATAAACCACCGCTGGCTGTTTGGTTGCTGTGCCGTTTTGATTCTTTGTATTGTGTTGCTGCTGGTTGCAAGGCCGGGCTATGGACACTTGGAGCGGTGCAACGGGCTCCCCCTGGGCTGAGAGGTGGTTCTGAGGAGCGGGCTGTGCCTGCACATGACCCCTCTGCTGCACCGGAGAGCCCCGAGCGTTGCTGCAGCTGTACGACTGGCCGCTGTAGTTTGACCGTGGATAGACTCCTTGGTGCTGAAAATCAATGTCCTGCGGCTGGCTGTAATACTCTGAGCAGTGGTCAGGTATGTAGTTATTTTGCGAGTATTCCTCGCAAGGAGGAAATTTGGGATCCACATATTTAGAATTCACCAAAAACGAACTCATGGTCATTAATTTCTGAAGGTGGAAAATACTAATTTTTCTCGAGTTGTCTTTTTTCCCGTTCCATAAAGCCCTCCTACTTGCTGTCAACTGAATAAAGTTAGTCACCCATGTGACTATACGAGCCAATGACGGGGCTAGGCCCGATTCCCGGATAAGGAAACAGCTAATGACAAATTTTACAAACTTCGTCCACAAAATCTTGATTTGAAAAATAAAATAAATTCCGCACCCTCTTTATTGTTTTTGCAGCAACCACTGAGCATTCGAGATAGTTTCCGGAAAATGCATAGAATAGCGGTTTCCATTAGGAGAGAATAATGATCATTCACTGAGCGCTCGAATATTGCTCAGGTAATTTGCTCTTTTGTTCAAAGAGAATTTTCGACCATTCCTTGTCGCTTTTCATATAAATCAAGGATAGAACAGGTACTTGGCGTGCACGCATTTCTTGTTGTTGTTTTCGCCCGAGAGCAGCATAACAATAGCGAGGGCACTTGAAGAAACGGCAGGCAACCCAACGTACGCAGGATGACAAAGGACACATCCAGTTTGCCAAAAAAGATGAATAACGGAGCTGAGGGGAATAATTACAGCCATTACGGATGCACGAAGGTTTTTCTGGTCAAAGTTGTTCAAAGTCAAACACGGCCTACTCCCGATAAAGTCAGAACAAGGCATTCAGGATCACGTAGAGCACTTTACACGTGTTGCTTAAAGAAATTGTAAGGTCAAAACACTTCGCTCTGAAAGTTCAATGATTTGAAGAGTGGAAGATAAGTTTTAACCAGCTTTGTATCTGATGACTTTGCCTCACGAGCAAGCGTTTTTGCTTTAATATCTTGACAATTCGTTTTCTTCTTCTCCTCACATTTTACTACCTACTATCTTTATTTAAAACTAACGCAGTAACGCATTTCTAACTATTTTGTATGGAATGTGCACAGTTCGGTTTGTAAGTTCTAACCAAAGACGTTATCTGGTTCGATGCAGTTCAGATCTGGTTTAAATTGGTGGAACGCAGTGCAAAATCGAAAGCTCGGCTTTACAGATAAGTTATCTCCATTGCCATGGAAACGGATAGTATTCAGAAAGAAATACTTAAGTTTCAATAATCATACATTTCCGGAGAGTAAACACAGAAGTTAGAATCGACTGCTTTCTGGATTATGTTTACTAAATCATCACATTCTGCATCAATTTTATTTTGTATAGGGTAACCGAAATAAGCCATTTAATTCTGAGCGGGGAAATTAAAAAACGTCACTGAAGAGTGGGTTTCATTTTGTTTAAAGTGTCATCCCAAATCATTGAGTATTACTAAAGATCTAAATAATTCTTGGTAAAAGCCACGAAGTGCAAATTGGTGATTTTCGTAGTGTTGGCATCGACCATATACTCCCCTAGAAACGAATCTGTGACTGAAACATCACACAAATTCGGTTCTACAGGGTATATATAGACGACGGGTTACAAACTAATTCGGTGACCAATTACACAATGGTAAAATAGTTTAAAATGCTGCAATGGATTGCGATCCCCAAGGAATTAATGACGTGTAATATTAATAAATAAGAAATTAAAATCAGACACAGCTCTTGTTAAATTACGTATTGGTTTAGCCATTGAAAAATTCTACAAGCTAATCCCTTAAATTTGGTAAAAGGAGTGAGGAAATATTTATATTTGCATTGTTTGTCAGTGGCAGCAACGTGAAACAGCGTGTGGAGCCTGTTTCGACATACAGTCTACAGGCATAAGTTATTATTTGTTGCTATGTTTTTTGAATCCTTCGTATATCACAGAGATTTTATAGGAAACAGTTTGTACCGATGCGCTCCAGCTCACATAACTAAGTGCCTCAGCGTGAATCAATAATTACTCCAGATGCTAATAATTTGAACTCACCACTAACAAACCGCAGGATTTGATAACAAACATAGCCCGATCTAAACAATCGCTAAAACTAATCAAATACAATTTAAACATGATAACACAAATATTGGTTTATTCCAGAGCGTATTCCACCCATCGCCACTTTAACAAAATGGGAGCATCCCAGGAAAATGAAGGTTGTTTGTTCTAATTCTTAATCTTTCTCATTTCCTGGAAGCTGGTTCAAAAATGCTGCCGAGAGCATGCTTCAAGATCTGGCTACAACTCCAGTCAATTGGGTAGCCGCATGCATGGGTAAAATGTACAATTTAATCTGCCAGTTCATTAGATTCCATTTGGTTCGAATATATCTAAGGTGTTTTCTAACCCTAGTGCATTACAGGTTCCTTCCCTGGCCGGCCCCTCTGAGCCTGTAGTGCCACCACGTTGTGTGATAAAGGCTGAAGGGCATGAGGTCAGACTGAAATCATTTGCAAACACATCGTAAAGTTGCATTATTATTTTCGCTTTAGCCACAGCCTAATGCATGACCTTTTCAAAGTGCGCGAGTCTTTTCGAATTAACTGTTCAGCTAAGCTGAGGGCAATCCTGTCCTTGCATTTCTAGTTAAAAGGCTCCACACGCGAGAGACAGACTGAGAACAATTGTACAAACCACGCTAACGAAAAAGGATAAGTGCGTTCATCAGTACAAACACTGTGTTTAAATGTTCCGAGATGCATTGGTTCAATGTAGCACTGAAGCTGAACTTTTTAACTGTGAACTGTACCTTCACGTGTTTAATCCTTCGTTCTTTCTGCCCACAACAAAGGTTTCGGTTCAGCTGCGATCTATGGCAGAACAATCTAAACTACTCTTTCATCAACGATCCAGTTTTTGTTTAATAACTAATATGTTACTGTAATTATTTTACCTTTTGTAACAAAAATCCCAAGCACGTCGCTGATTTATTTACCTGCGATTTTTTTTCCATTTAGCCCAGTGATTTAGGAAAGAAAACAGCTAAACAGTTTCCGACAACCAATGGCGCCAACGAAAGCACCAACAGTGAATTCTGCTTTTAAAAGGCTTTTTGCACAGAAAATACCAGATATCATTACATCATCCGATAATCCGAAAGCCAAATCTCTTTAATGATCAAATTAACGCACATTGTGAAGCTGATTGGTGCTACACATTTTAATATTTGTTAGACGCTGTGACCTGCATTTCACCTTACTGCTCGACTCGTTCAGACAGGTCAATGCCAAAGAGTTATTGATGAACAAACCCGATTAAAATTCACCTCTTTTTTTAACTGCCCACACAAGTGCTGCGACTTTTGATCTAACAGATTTTGACCTAGAGAATGTCAATGCAAACTAAGTGTTTGGGAAGTGAGGCCTATATTTATTCATAGATTCTGTGGTTCAATGAAAGCTATTATTGTCAACAGTCTGCCATGAGCTTTCCTACGTATAAGTACACTGATTTTAAAAACAAAATTGAATTTTTCAAAAGTTCAGCTTTCTACTGACCCAGAAAGCCATTTTCTTGCAGAAGCTGCTTCAGCATATGTCAAGACTGTTTTGCTTTTCAGCAGCAATTGTCCTTCATTATTTATCAACGCCTAAAGATTCACATTGTAAAACTAGTGCTGAAACGGTGGATCCATGGCGCTGGGCCATTACTTTGCGAATACTGCTTAAACATTATGTGGACCCATTTAAAGTGAGTTGCTGCTCAACGTTTAACTAGCGGTAAAAGTATGCTGTTACTTGAAGAGTGTTTGTGGCGAATATCGCGTGGAGAGATGTTGCCTTCTGTAGAAGTTGGACGATATCCTGGCAGAGGTTCTGATTATCTTAGTGAAAGAGCAATGGTAGACCCAAGGTGAAAGAAATATTTACTATTCCTGTTGTAAATAAGGTAGAATCTGAACATTTGTATTATTGTTTTGTGGTTGCCTAATAATAATGGAGATTAATATTATATTGGTCATTTGAAATATGGGGACAGAGTCTGTCTAATATATGTAATATTTTGTTTTTTATGATACGAATGCTGATACACTTTTTCTTATGTGTATGATTTTAAAATGCTAGTGTCGAATTATTCCTGTGACTCTGTTACTGGGTTTAGAAACGACAAGAACCAAGGATCCAGTCTCTATTTAAAAAAAATAGCAAAAGTATTATAAACACTAATTGTTTCATCAATAATAACTCCACCGTCGACCTGGTCAAGTTGTACAAAATGTCGGCGACATTTTATGCAGGCAAACCTAGCGAAGAGATAATTGAAGAAAAGAAGTACATTTTTTCAGTCAAACGAATGCTTCAGCTAATATTAGAACAGACGCGAGGCTGAACGTTAGGCCTGCCTGGTTGTATCTGGGGAGCTTTCACATTTGATTCTACCTACAACTTTCTATTAGCTCATTACGAGTAAACTTTATACATCTTCTATAATTATTACCACGTCATTTGCTAAGTCATTTTTGCAGATGTTGAAACCGGAACAATAACTTTCCTCCAAATGACCTTTTAAAAATGCAGTCTTGCACTGGGAGGCGCTGTGCCCGCCTTGCCCGCTTCATAGTCACAAGGCAGCTAAATCTGCTTCTCCTCCATAATGTCATAGGTAATTGGAGTTAAACATAGTCATGTTTTAATCGTACTCTGTACCTATAACAAGTCCACCCCTTTCACAGAAGGAGAATGTAATTACACGACGAGTTAAATATCGCTGTAAAAATAGATCACAAAGAATGCAAAAGAGTGTCCACAACCATTTTCACTGACATCATCTCAGTATCCAGTTTACCAGTCCTCTTGTCATAATGCAACTACATCTTCACCTCACACAAATTTCACATTCAAAACAGCCGACCGTTTCTAGCCATTCGCCATGTTAATAAGAAATAATTCATTCAATAATACTTACTTCCGAGCTTCCCCCATTCCGCCAGCTCTGCAATAAAAAACACAATTTATGCTGAGGGAATCGCGTTTAATAACATTCAATGCAAAATACGAGCACAGGTGGATTTTCTAATCCAGATTAATATTAAACTAACGTACATGTTGTTAACGCCGGGGCACTGTGACATTTTACTTTCCAAGTTTAAAAAAATAATTGTGATCTACAATGTAATTGGAATTGCCAGCCCGCGTTTTTATAATGCAGGTTTGAAAACAAAAATTCGATCATGTATGCTTTGAGCAGCTAATTGATCTGACCATTATAGTTTCTCCTTGAGCTAAATATAAGGAAGGCAAAAAGTCGTATCCATTTCACGTATAGAGTTATTTCAACAATTCATTCAGATTATCGTAGTCATTAATATAGCCTGGTGTTATTTTCTACTAATCTCTCTTCAATTAAGGAGGCGATTCTTTTTTCCCCGAAAAGGAAGTTACATGTGAACAAAACATCGATTTATACACGGAACATCATCCTTTCGCCCTTAAAAAGTATTTTCGACGTGTTTCTCGATGTTTTCTCGATGTATTCTAATCGTTATTAGGTCAGTGCAAGTGATGTTGAACATTTGCAGCAGTGAAAGCGTTCGCTTGTTTTGATGATGCAGCTCATTAACCTTGAAGAATTTCAAAATCATGATTTCTGTCTTTTGTTAAAGTATAGCTTCAGAGTTTTCCATTAAACTAAAGGTGGTTAAAACAGTATCAACGTGCCAGGCGTTTTTTTTTTTTTTTTTTGCAAAATATATTGTGATTATTTACAGCGCGTTGCTCTGTGTAAGCAATTTCCATTTCAGCTCTCGAGATGTGCATCTTTAGTCTGATTGATAAATTCGTTGGCGGTGGGAATATGAAGGATTTGAATCCGGGTTCATATAGTTTGTGATTTCGCCCTCTTCCCTCTTTCTCTTTATGGTTCTCTACCTTTACAATTAATGTCAGTGTAGGGTAAAATTGAGGCAATGGGGTTTGTTTAGTGGCGATTGCATTTTAAAGATTGGTGAAGAGAAATCCGAGTAACATCTCGCCAGTTGTAAGGAAATTCTTACAGCACCTTTAAAGACCAGAAAGCTTTCTTTCAGAAGGTAATTGTAGGAAATGAAAACTCACTATTTTATACATTAAGCACACCTTGTTCGTCATTGTTCTATATTTCTTATACAAATTGCAACGAATGTGATCAATTACAAAACCCTCGGGACAGTGAATAAAACGTTAGCATCTATAACTGTGGGGAATCTTTAACAGTGTGATACAATCTCAGAAAATTAATATGGGGCACAATAAAGGATTTGAACATTTGAATCCATAACGTTGAGAATTGCTTTTAAAATTATTTCCTATCTCTAAATATATTTTTATTCAGCCTCTCGGTATAAAAGGGGTGTTTGTTTTTCGGTTAACAGCATAACCCTTCCAAGATCTATTTTTATGAAGCACTGAGTAATCTTTAAATTATAATGCCATATCAAATACACGTCATTCAATTTAGTAAGTAATTATGTTCAAATGTATTCACAAGATAAGATCATGTTGATTTTTTTGTTTATATTTTCCTTTAACGGAATGCTTAAACGAACATGACAAACTTAATTCATCGATTCATAATTGCAATTAAAGTGGAATAACGTGCGTGATAGTTATTTGTCTCGTCCATTGCGATATTAATTTCATACTTATTCATTATGTGCAGCCGTCACTACAGAGGGCTGTCGAAAATGAACTCAGGCTGGACTAGATTTTGGGCTAGTCAAGAAACAGTACATGCGCCCAAGAGCCTGGAATGACATCAGGTGTCACGCGTCTACCAGCCCTGTAAACCACTAGAAATAACTTACTTGCTGCTTTCCCAGCGCAAAGGTAGAAGGCACTCGGACATTTCCAATGCATAGCGGCGGATCAGGACAGCTAGCTTCTTGGTGTCACTTTCCACAGGCCTTCTCGAAAACACTAACCATCTGCACTTGTCTGCTCTTAACCTAATATATGATGTGAATTATATTTCGGCGTGTCAACTCCCCTAACCATAAAACAAAGTTTAATGGCGTCACGTGCCCCTGTACAACCAGTCAGGACCTGGCTCTGCGGCGTCCATATAAATAACCCTTAAAGTTTAAAACTTTTATTCACTAAAGATAGCCTTGTTCATTGAAATCTTCTCTCAGTAATATAAAGCTAAATCTCCGCGAACCCAGATGGACGTTTACCTTGGATAATAAGTTTCCTTTACTTTAAAACGCAATTTGGGCATTTCCTATGCAACCACGGCGATCTATTTACACTTGGTAAGTTTAAATACACTGTGTATCCGTGACCGATAGCTTCAGTGATATAAAACCGGGTCGATTAGGAATTCAAGCAAGAATTCCTTTATAACATTTAGAGTTTCCTGTGACATTGTTTTCCTATTTCAATTGCTTCAATCATCTATTATTTCATCTTGTTTTAGAGTTAAATGCAGAGTTTAAATCCCCATTGGATTTTACCCTCCTAAATGATCCTGCAATGGAAACTAATAGATGGCCCTCTGGTTCCCAATGCTCGTGCAGTTCAGTCTCACCACTGGATGTATACATTTTAATAGTACAATATCAATAGACACAAAATATATAAAACAAACTGATATGTTCAATCATTAGATGACATATTATCATATGTAAATGAACATGTCTGGAAACTGGATGCTGTACTTCCTGAACTAAGACACATTCTCTTTTAACATCAAATCGAATAGGCGTTAGCTCGGCCAAGAGTTCTTCCCAAGAACAATACCTGACAGAAAATATTGAAAGTCAGTCCATTTCTAGGACCTTTTACGAAAATCGAAGAACTCTGGTGTCGAGTAAATCGAAACAAAATGCGAATACAAAGTCGCCTCGCTTCTTTCGCAAGTGCACAATTGCCAGTACTTCTGAACATGCACTGCAGCTAAAAACACTAAGTGAAGTATTTATTGGTAAAACTGTGTTTATTTCAACGTTGTAGACAAATCACCACTCATTTCATTTATATAGCACAAAGTCAGACATTTAAACATTATGTATGTACAGAATATACATAACAAGATATAGCTGGGAAGACAGAACGAATCTCGGAATTATTCAAACAAAGGAAAATCACCGTTGATGTAAAAAAAAGATGAAAGTAAAAATATTTATCTAACTTTACAAAACATTATCAAATGATAGTTTAAAATAATAATTCATCCGACAGAAGATTTAGCTACCAGCCACAGAGAACAAGTTCATTCTGCTCTCCGATGTGAACTGTTTGCATGGCTACATTACGCCGACTGATCTCTTTATTGTTCTCCCTTCTGATCTAAATTTAGGCATAGATATTATAAATATATATATTGAAAGAAAAAAAGATGTTAACATCTGTTGATGATAAGTGATAAAATCTACTGATGACAGGGTGTTGAACCCAACAACGTATCTCACACAACATTTTATGTGGCCAGACAATCTTCCCCATTGCAACGTAAAGGACAATAATATTATAGCCAGTTAGGTGTAACGGGCTATGGTTCTCCTGGAGGGCTGGTATTGATGCTTTTCAATTTATTATCCTTTTTCCATTTCATTCTTCTGTTTTGGAACCATATTTTAATTTGTCTTTCAGTCAGACACAGGGCGTGAGCGATTTCTATCCGCCGGCGTCGTGTAAGGTATCTGTTATAATGGAACTCTTTTTCCAGCTCGAGTGTCTGATAGCGAGTGTAGGCTGTCCTCGTTCGTTTTCCTTCTGGTCCGCTTAAACCTTCTTAATAAAAAGTTAAAGATTAATTACTACACGCATTGGTGTAAATATATTAAATGATATGGTTTTAGACATAATGGTTTAATGCGCTTTACAACACCAACAGAACAAAATAGACAAGTTTTCCGATAGATAAGTTGAAGTATTTTTAGACATGATTCAGTTTTCAAGATGCATAAAATGCAGTTCCTGACACGATTGCTGTAACCGTTCAAAGCAACAGCTTATATATTCTGATTTCATTCAAACTGTTATGATTTTACAAATACCATGCTCTATTAATTTTGATTAAGTTACTCTGTTTCCCAATCTAAAAAAATACTTCGACCAAAATTAAAAATGTATATCAAAAGTATATAATGGCGGCATTGAGCGTACCTTGATTAAGGTGAAGCTTTTTCATCCATGGGTATATTTGCATCTGCTGTGCTGAATCCTTGTCTAGTTGCCCACTTTCTGGTTTGGGGCTGTTCGTTCCCTCAAGATGTTCATCGGTAACCGGTGATGTGTCCTGACCACCGCGGTATGAATGACTTGGCCCTGTGATAGCAGCCCCAGTTTTAATAGTACTATCTGACGGGCTTATCAAAGGTCCTGGGCTGAAGGTATGATCAGGAGACTTAGTTCTCACACTAGAAGAACTGTGAAAGGTGTTACTGCCTGTCTGCATGTAGTCAGTAGACCTTTCACTGTCTCCACGAAGATTTGAGTTAGAACGAGTCATGCTGAGGTCTATCCCAGTGTAATCATAGCCATACCTGGCCGAAAGCATCGTCGACTCCCTAAAATGCTCCTCCACAGACGAGGCATTCCCATAACTCTGCAACTGATAATCGTGGCCATTTTGGTAGCGACCTGGGAAAGAGTTTAGAAAGTAGGAACTCATCTGCCTTTTAGGGGATTGATTTGTGGTTCTTAGACGTTTATTCGCCACCAGAACGCGCGATATATAATGAAATATGGAAATAAAAGGCACATGTCATTTCTCTGCCTCCTACGTATGCAACCAAATATGGGACACAAGTTTAGATCACGTGCTTTTGTTGACCAGTCGTAAATTCTTGTGCCTGACCCTGGGGGTAATTCATGCAGTGAGAATGCTTACTGTGATTCAGCGAGCCTTGTCCTACAGCGCCTCCTTCTGACATCCACGGAGAAAACCAGGCCCAGGTCGCCAAAGCAAAATTGAAAGATACTTTGATGTGTAAAGGGGTTTGTATGTTTTTTGTTCCGGAATGGTTTCATTTTTTTACATCAAAATGGTTCAGGAATAAGGGTAATCCTTAACTATGAACTCTTCTTTCTGTTATCTGAAATTACCAATTATTTAACGGAGACATGTATAGGAAAGTGCACGTACAACGTTTGTACACATAGAAAACAAGAGTATACAATAATTTAAAATCGCAGTTCTCGTACACCGTGATATATTGCACCATTATCGTAGCCTCAAAAAATCATGCGATGATTTTAATACCTAAAATTATTCCCAAAGAATTCAACACACATCAAGTCTTTTCACTTGAGTTGATTTTTTTTTAAACTTTGTATTAACTATATATTCAACACCAACACTTGATGTACACTATGAGTAAATAATTACATTCACGACGAGGAACCTGTTAAAAGATCCTAAATTTTTCCAATGACTTCAGAATTTCCAATTATGACTCCAGAATTCATATTGTAATCTGTATTTCAGCGGGGTGGACGTTTTAGATGTTGTTACTGGTGTTAAAAGACGCCAACCAAAATATGTTCTTAAGCAAGAACCAAACACACCATTCAAATCTACAGACAATGCACATTTCATCAAGGCTTTCACAGACTGCAGTATGTTGTTTTCGTAGAGTACTGGATTAGGACTGTTTAGCCACGAATCAAATATCTTTACAGAAAATTTATTTCACAAACTTTGCACTTAGTTTATTTTCTGGTTTACAAATAGGCGATTCGTCTTGTACTGTCTTTTGAGCGCAGGATCCTAGATAAGTATTTGTTTTCTATTTTTATCGGGCAATAGTTAAGGAAATAAAAATAAGAATGAATCTTTATTATTTTATATGTTAAATTATTTTCTGACTGATTGAGTTGAGGCCTGTTACGAGAGAACCACTAACCGAAAGCGTAAGCAGAAGCGCGCAATGCACTTTTTGTTTCATTGTGCGATTCAACTGCATCGTAGCTTTGGCGATATTTTCAACTGCAGTTGTTCAAAATATACCAACTAGATCTGTTGCAAGATCTGATGAATATATACACTAAGGTAATTACAAAACCGATTAGGTATCGAAAACGAATGATACGATTTCAGGGGCCGCACTGTCGTTTGTCCTGCTCCGGAGGGGTGTTTCACGGTGTGGAACTTTATTTGAGACATATCAAGTCGAATCCAGTTGGCTACTAATGCAGTAAAACCGCGACGGTAATAAATGTAATATCTGAATGCAGTGTTTGCTTTTTCCTCTTTGATTAATAGGCGAATTATAAATGCTTGATTGCGATCCGGAATCGCACATCTAATGAAGGCAACGAAACGATGTCAAAACACTGACTGCATTAATCTGAGTCTGAAGAATTTGGCAAAGATCCGCCCATTGTCGCGGTGATACTTAACGCACGTGGGCTGCAGTTATCTGTTGCTGGGTGTTTTTTTTAGGGATTTAAAAAGGGTGTTTCCAAACCTCTTGGGTAAGTGAATTATGAAGCATTGAAATAGGATCAGCAGATTACTTGCCACTGCACCCCCTCCCCTCTCTCTCTCTCTCTCACACACACACACACACACACGCGCGCACATACAAGTACACACGCATGACCTTTGGTTTGAAAGTGTATTAACCATGGTAAAAAAAAATCACTGTTTTTCAGTCTTGGAGTGTTGGCAGATCGAGCTCTTTGTACTCTCTTGCCAGTGGGTACTTAAGAGTCTGGAGTTGAAATATTTCATGACTAGATGTAAGGAGTATACGCAATCGGGTACTGGGCCGCCGTCCATTGTTCTCTGAAACTGAGCAACTCTCCGAATTTGGGAAATGTTGCAGCATTGTTGGTTGTTCGGAAGTCCGGTCGAGGGTCTGGATTGGAAGTGTTCTAAACCTAAATATGACGTTAAATAGATCCAGCAATTTAGAACTTGAGATGGATTAAGTGTAAGCAGAAGAGCATGTAACATTTTAACGTATATTTTACATTAATTGTCATAACATGGGGTCTGGTTTCATTTAGAGTTGGGGAATTTTGATTGTGTTTTGTCTTACAATTCCGAGCTAAGATCCTAATTGCTATAATCCAATTGACCGTCTAGCCCTCGTAAATCTAATTTTGCAGCAGCCGTCTTTGACATTGGATGGAAGAAATTATATTTGCCCCATATTAATTAGTTGCTCTTCAACAATAGTGGAATGTACGGTTTCCAGTTCTGAGCACACCTAAAGTAAAAATAAACCCAGATCACCACTCCTTACGTCCCCGAAACTTTTGACGCAGAAAGCTTGTAATTAACTTTCCACTGGACGCGACTGTAAACCCCGACCCTACTGTGGAATAAATAAAACAGTCCGCGCACCATATAGTAATGTTTTTGATTTTTCCTTTTTTGCAGTATTCTAGGCCTTGTAATAATTTCGAGAGAAGATCACGATCTGGAAATTATTTTATGGGTTCTGTGAAGAAGAGCAATTTTCTGGGATCGCAGTAAATTGATTCCCGTTATACACCGCATTAAATATGTGGGATTTGCGCTAGAAGTTGTTTATGTTGGCATATATGCCTTAAAACTGAGAATGAGCGCTGCAAATTAAAAGGTACTCAACATTGTTGAGAATCGAATTATGTGTGTCACAGATTTTAATTGAAAATATTTCCATTAAAAAAGGAAATGTTGTTATTGTTGAATGGAAATTGTATTGGCGGTTTACATATGAGCGTTGTCGATCCATTATAGAGGAAAAATCCTTCAGAAATATTCTGAGCAATATTCTTTAGATATAACCTTCCATAAAAAAACTCTGGGTATTCAATAAACAATATCCAAACCTCAAGAGAACGATGTCCACATTCACCTTTATATGTTTTAGGAAGTTTTGCTTGGATAATCTGAAAATAAATTAAATAGTCCCACTTTGAAGTTGTCGATTAAATCGTGATTGGGAAAGATGAACTTACTGATTATTTTCATAATGACAATTTATCTTTGTTTTGTTCCGAGATTTAGTTGTGCCGGATTATGACCCATTTGGTAGAAAGCGTGGTGCAAACATGAAAATCATCAAGAGGCCTTTCACTGAAATTTAAAAATGAATGGCGTATACTTGATGCAAACACGATTTAGTTTAACGAGAACAATTCAACACATTTTTAACATCTTCACTTTTATAAAATTGCAATAAAAGATCTGAATGACTAACTGCTCCATAAGAATACCAGTCTGCACCACAAATTGTAGCGAACACAGACGGACTGAAACATACATGAAATCTGACTGAAGAAAAATAATTAAAGCCAATCAATGTTTGAAAACCGAGATGATCATTATTCTACTTTCTCCAAGGAGCAAAAGATTGTGCACTCCGCTATCGCCAATCAGATATAAATTTAAATGCTTCTTCTAAGTATTTTGTAATGAAAGTACACTCACAATATCATTAAACGTTTATTTGGTTCCAATACTTTGTGTGTTTTTTGTTTTTTTTTTTGTCGTGATTGCTTCATTTCCACAACGTACCTGTCACTCTGTCCAAATGGACGCAGGTAGAAATAAGATTTTAATTTATTTATCATTTGCAAATATACACCAATTGCCAATGGTGAACTAACATCGATATTATTATATGCTACATGGGTCAGGATGATATATTATAGTTATATTTCCATTCTAATATGGGGTCTGAAAGATGAATTAGTTCATAGTCGAATTATATTGATTTTCAACGGCATGCGGACAGAAACTTCTTCCTTCAGCTCCGATGCAAAGTGGTGAACTTTTCCAATATTTAACCAGCAGAAATACAGCCAACTGGCTAAGATAAAGAAACAGTTATGGGAATATTCACATTACTTTTCCGCTACCAATATCTCAAGTTTCAACCTTACACATATTTCCCCATCAGACTGTTGCAATAAAAAAAAATTGTGAAATTAGAATATAATAAAGATTACGGTGCTTTTATTTCGTGTTTTGTATTGTGAAGTTACCAACATGAATTTGGAACAGTTTTCGTCAAATCATAAACATTTCTCAGAATATCCTTATTCTGAGGTCTCAGAATATAGACATTGGAGTTCTTATACACCATCCAAATGAATGAACCAATACAACTCGGCATAACATCTTCAGAAAGCAATTGATCAGATGCACAAATCGAAAATATTTGCACAATGACAAAACACTAGAAAGCTCTATGGTCGTCTACTCAAACCAACATCAAGGTATTGAAGAGACCTCTTCATGTTGACCGCGGGAAGATTGTGCTAAGAGTATTGCTCATTTGTGCAGACTGCAGTCACGTGATAAAATATCATTAAAATGTTAAGCTGAGCTTTTCTCCCAAAATCCCAAAGCACTCGATGTTTTCAAAGCCAGAGATTGCCGCACGGACTTATTAGCATCGTTAACACAAATCCATCACTCATTGCTGCAACTTTTCATTTGACGAGAGAAAGTGTTCAACCTTCATACCCTCCGCCACAACACGGTAAAAAAAAAAGAGCATAGAAAGCCGCAGACCCAAGCCGCCAATCACTGAGGCGGTTCACTGGCGACCCACCCGAAAACCAACAAGCACCAGAGCAGCACCGGCAATAAAAGTAGCAAATATATATATTTGTATATAAATGTTGTATATATATATATAATCTTAATTTAACTAGGCAAAGCGACTCATCTTCACAGGAGATGCTGGACACAAATGTCAGTCGTGTTACAGCAACACGATCATCGCAAATATAGGACCGAATAGCAACTCTGTTTCATTGCGGGAAATAAATATTTAATTAATTTGCCGCACAGCCACAGTTTATACTCAATCGGTCACCTGGACCTGGTTAGAATACACCGTTTGAAAACCAGTCGTGCTGATTGTTAATTTCTCGAGCATTTCTCGACCTGGCAGAACAGCTGCCTAGAACTGAACCAGCGAAGGCAACGGCGTTGCCACGCATTACAATACTGCTGTCTGCAACAGCCGAGCAGGCGAGAGCAAAAACACTTACCGGTTTCATGGCGTTTCCCCCGATCGGGAACCAGGTGGATTTTGTATTCCATTTGTACAGTTTCGATTATCAAAATAACTTAAAAATGGGTAAAGCGAGTTGGAGGGTAAGTTAGAGGTTGTTAGCAGACGTCAGAGGTCTGAGAGAAAGATCAGATTGCTAAAATCCCAGCATGAGTCGAATCACTTCCTCATAGTTATACAGAAAAGGGTTGAACACCGCGAATAGAGCGGAAAGTCTCCCCCTTTTTCCCAAGCAGCTGGCGCCAAATACCAACGACAAAAGCAGGCAAGGGGAGATACTGACAGAAAAGACGGTTTGAGACGAGTTAGCAGCGGAATGCAGTGAAATATTCACAAGGGAAATCATGAAAAGGCCATGAACGCAGTTACTTGCTTCACATGACCAAAACTAGCCAATGGCAGCGCCGGCTCCCTCGTAAAAGGTCCATTACAAAGTTGTAAATTTTCTTCAAACAAAAAGGAATTCGCAGCAATTCCTTGCGGATTTCGCAAGTACAGCTCGCAAGCGCCATGTTTCCTTTAACGAGTTCTTTGCAAGAGCTATTTGTTATATAACATGCATTGTAACCCACACTCTAACCAACTATACAGGGGGAAGTGCAGTAACAGCGTAAACATAAAGGGAAATAACTCTCTCGACAGTGGGCACTTCACACCACTGCAATCAGACCCCTGCAATTTGGTAATATAATGTATTTTAGTTCGTGTTCCCAATACGTCTAGAATAAAGATTTTCCCCCCAAAGCAACTGCTGCAAATTATGAAGCACGTATGATGCACATTTCCCAATGTTGGCAATTATGAGTCAGACAGCTTCCGGATTAGCTTTGACATGATTTCCTGAAACCTTTTTAATTTGGTCGGGTTAAGAATAGGAAACAAGGGAATCTGAAGCACGTTTGGTCACTCAGTTAGAAACTGCACCATGGCGGCTGCATTCATTCAAACAAAAACAGTAATGCAGAAAGCGTGACAACTCGCAATAAATGCTCTGTGGTGTATTCTACACAGGTGAGAAAGAGGAAGTTGGTTATCAGTATGTGGAGCTATCTGGTAACATATCGAGCCTCCATTTCCAACTACTATGGATTATTTCATTATGTCCCCGCTGATTCCAATGTAGAAGAGAAGAAAAAACGAAATACACCCCAGTCACAATCACACATCCCACAAGAAATTAAGTTAAATGGACAAAACAAATCTTTATTTTTTGTATATATATTTAAGGCTCATGAAAGTGCAGAAATTCTTGAATCAGTTTGATGTGTAATTGTTCTTCTCGTTGCCAGCGAGGGAGGAAATTCATCAGGAGAGAAGAAGGTGCCTGGCAGTTATTTGACATCGCCCTTTCCCCTTGCCTCATGCTTCCCGTGGATTGAGATATGTAGAAGGTAGATCATCTGATAAAATCTGGACTGAAGCCCGCGAAGAATTTTTACTGAGAAAATGCAAAACCATCCCTTGAGATTAAATGGCTAAGCACCGAATTCTGAAACATAACTCATAATGTCCATACAATGCGCCGTGTTTCCTTTAGCTGGCGACGGGAATTTAAAATGAGGCGCAATGTTAATAAAATATTCAAACTTTGAAATTCTATTAACTTTGATTTCGGAATTTTTTTTCTGGATTTGGATGGGGAGGTTGGAGTGTAGGCAGGATGCAGAGGAGAGTTTTCAGTAAAAGTGAGGTTTTTTTTTAAAGAAACGAACGGATTGCAGAACCTAAATAATCCAGTTGCACGGATTCACGAAAAGCGGTTCTAATGCGTGATTCTAAAGGTTGGAGTTTTTTGGATATATTTGTGTTATAAAAAATATGAAATTATGAAATGTAACTCCTTTCATAAGCCTCTATAGGTTAATTCTTCTCAAAAACACGACTTGATATTTGGACCATTCAATCCGCCAGTGAAACCCTACGAATAAGCTCACTGCTGAGATCCAGATCTCGTACCATTGTCCACACCAACGCCACGGACACCAATAATTGATTCACCAATACATAAAAAACAACAAACGCGACATAGCCCTCTGTTTGATTATTTGGTTTATAAAATGATTATAAAGATGGTCAATTGTTTTAGATAGGGTTTTTTCTGTAAGAAGGCTCAGATCACAATTACGCTTGGGGGAAGCACCACTGTCCACCCTATTGGCGCGGTGTGATTAGATTGTGAGAATAAGTTTTGAAAAAAACTGGCTAAAAAATCGCCCAAAGAATACTCCTCTGGATTGAGCAGACAATTGTGAAAATGAATTCTTCATATTACTTCACGTAAAATTGATGTAGCTGCTGAAAGAGTTTATCTGCTTGGTTGACTATGACCTTTCTGAGAATGTTTAAATTCGATCAAATATGTTTGCTTTAACGTAAAACGTGAAGCCAGCTTTTTTTTTAATGGGTACATGGCACATATTGTGTTAACCATGGTAACAAAATTGTAGTCTGCAATTTTGTCCCTTCTCGCTTTGAAATAGTTAATTGGTGTTTAATTTGGCAACTGTCCCTGGCAGAAGCTGGTCATTGCAGAAGTATGGTCTAATTGTGCAACCTATGACTAAATTCGGTTCCATATCTGAAAACTGTTTCTGAAGTTATCTTAACAACATTGCCTTATCAGAGTGGAGTCTGGACTCCGCTACTAATAATTTTATACTGCCAGCAATTGTGTTTTTAGTTGTTTGCATAACATTGGTAGAGGTATGTTTTTCCTCCCCCTCCCCAGAATCGTTTCCTGTTTGCTCTCATCGTTTTGTTTTGTTAAACCTTACCATGACATTGTAATTTGTGCATAGAGGTGGACATCAAAAATCGTCTATTCGTGTGCTGAGCACTTATATGCGGCTTGCGCGCCGGTTCTGCTGAAGTTTAAATGTGGCTTAATCGCCGGTTGTGTAAAGTTTAACGGCAAAATGGAAGGCTATTCGACAACTGTAGGCTCTGCTTTCGCCTCCAACCTGTAAAGCGGAAAAGAATAAATTGGAACCTAGAAGTCTTCAGTTTGCCGAGTGATTTGTAGTATTAGAATTTTATTGTCGGTTTTACGAGATTTGCTGATATACGTGTACAGTAGACCGCAGCTTTACACAAAACACTAACTTTTACAGCGTCGTTTTAGCCACACACGAGTCAGGCATGTGATCTGACTGGCCAATGGCCACCCGAAGACTATTTAACTTAGGGCATAGATAAACTAATATTCTAATCATCAACCCTGTCATTAACTTTTATAACTGCATGTAAAAATACACCATCTCCAGTCTTTTTCATCCAACGATCAGATCTGCCGTGCCGTATGGCAGATGGGCACCCCGTGACTGCAGAGGTAAACAAAAATAAAGTATATTCGATTTAATCTTGCAGAAACTACTGAAAACAGCCACAAAAAGCTGGCTAAATAATAATTGCAGCGACCTAATTCCCAATCAACCCATAATGATTCTCTACCGAAACACACGTTACTTTTATTTTTCTTTGGGACACTGGTCGTAAAATGAAACAAGTACGCAGCTAAATTTAATCAACATTTATTAATTTAATCACATTCGACCATCATAAAAAGTGACTATTGCTGCGGAATACCTTGTGTTTTTTTTTTTTTTGCTTATGTTTATTAACTGCATTTCGGAGAATAGGTAATTTTTGAGAATTTCCAGCCGCAATACACCACCAATTAGTTTACACGCACAGTAATTAAGACACATCGCAAGTGCACTGTTTTTTTCTATTATTAATTAAGTGTGTTCGCAATACATTCCAAATAATCCATTCTATTAGGCAGTTCATGTTGTTGGGTGTAATCACAAATGCTAAATAAAATCAACAAACTAAATTAATCACAATTTCATTTTATATTTCCTCCTATTAAAAAGCAATAAAATCTTTATTCAGAATGGCTATTTCTTCTGGGATATTGCAACCTTCCACTTTTAAAGGGAGTTGCAAAATTCTATACGGCGGTTGATACTATATATATATTTCTGTCAGGGTGTATTCGAAAAGGTTAAAATGATGCACACAGACCTCATTGGAAATAATGTTGAATTAAGGCTCGAAAGAACTTCAAAAATCTGGTGGACTGTTCACACCAAACTAACCATCAATGTGCGGGAGGATTCAATCTGATCAACACGTATAACAGTGGAATTGGCACAAACTGAATGACGTTCTTCTCGGAGGCCAAAGGGGTAAAGTTACTTGGTCTCTTTCTCTGATGTGTCCTGCTCGGGCTCTTCCTGTTCTTTCTTGACCTCTTCCCCCTCCTCGTCGTTCCGAGAGGTTGGGAATTTGTCCTTGTTGTTTTCCTTTTTCCATTTCATTCTCCTGTTTTGAAACCAGATCTTCACCTGTCTCTCGGTCAGTCCCAGAGCATGAGAAACCTCGATCCTTCGCTTTCGAGTCAGATACGGATTGAACAGGAATTCCTTCTCCAGCTCCAGAGTTTGGAATCGGCTGTAAGTTTGTCTCCCTCGGCGTCTACCAGGCGCTGCTAAACGACACGAGAAACACAAAAAGACAATAAAAGATTGAGTCAAATTTGCACGGTCAAATAACGACAAGACTAGCCAAAAAGGCAGCGATTTTCGCTTTGCACGGTAATGCTACATAAAGAAAATGTTCCTATTAAAGCTGACTAGTACAGATAGCATGAAACACCTTGGCGGCAGAACTGAGCAGTAAAACGTGAGATGGAAGCTAATTTTAATATATCCAACCTTGAGGTCTCATCCAGGGAAACATTTGAGTAGGAGACGAGCCCTGATTTAAGTGCTCTGGTTCTTCGCCAATATTACTGCTGGACGATTTACAGTCAGGATATTGTACCAGATCGGCCTCTTGCTGTGTCGTAAAAATTTGCTGTCTTTGTAAGTTATCGTATCCGTAAAATTTAGAGGGGTCACCATGACACGTAATTCCACAAGGATTCTGTTGAAAGCCAGTATTAGGAAGCGCTGATGTCCCATGATGGTAAAATTCTTGAACTTGAGCAGGGTGCTGGAAGCTCGCTCCGCTGCTGGGACCATACACCACAGCGTGTCTGCTGCTCACGTCCTGTGGAAACCGGCAGTCGTAGTAAGTGGGACTTAGGGCTTCTCCCGGCTTGTACTTGGAGTAGAATGGATTTACAAAATATGAACTCATCTGTGCAGACTCAAGAGTGGCCAATGAATATAAACAAAATAAATGCTTAAGCAGTTCTGGAGTGGTATTATTGACTTGCTCGGTCTACACACTGTTCATGATGGCAATGCAGGTCCAGTGTGCACTGATGCCCCGTGCAACATACTCGCTAATACTGAAGGTGCACCACTGCCTCGGTGCTGTGACTGCTTCACTTTGAAACCGCAGATCAGTTGTAAGCCGGCTGAAGAGATCTTAAGACTGCCGTTTACAGTTACTGCCTTCGCGGACAACACGTCTGTGCTGAGAAATGATATTTTTTTAGGAAAGTAGAGGGCACACTGATCGGGGGGGAGAAAAAAAAGATAACATGCGGATTAATATATTCAGCACCCTCTCATTACAATTAGGCGGGCCGCATCACAGAAAACATGAAATACGTGCGCCACTCAGCTGAAGAGAAATGAAACTGGCCCGGTTACAGCACAGCAATTAGATTTCAGAACACAACAAGGTGAGACCGGTCTCAAGGTCAAGACACAGTCAAAAAGGGGGAATGGGGGATGGGGGAGGCTCGAGGGCTAAAAGGTTAAAGTTAGAATTAACATTAGGGATTATTTGGTTTAGGATGTTTCTGTAAAGCTTGTAAAATCTGCTTGCGCCTGTCACTGTCTGTCTCTTAACTTCACACACATACATGCACACACACATATTATATACACACGCGCGCACACACACATATTATATATATATATATATATATAATATATCAATAGCCATCAATATATATATGTATATAAACGTGTGTCTTATATTTATATAGGTACTTTGGCGCACGGATACCTGCCATTTACGTACAGACTGAAGTGAGTTGGCAATATTATTCCCATTATTAGGTCTAAATAGGAAGCAGATGCACAAAATCCGATGCCTGTTTAAAATAAACTGTTTTATCTAATAGCATTAATATATTTTCTGAAACAATAGTCTACTAAGAACGGGGGAAAGAGTTATCCTTGACTCAGATTTAAAAAAAATATGCTCGCTTGACTGAAACTTGGAGGTTAATCACTAGCTAATGAAAATCATGCTTCTGAATACAATTTCCATCATTTCACCCATGGCAGACGTCATTGGCGAGAAAAGCAGCTCGGGTCTGCAGGGCAGCACGAAGTTTGCAGACTGTGGTTGAAATTTCATCAAGAGCTGCAAAATCCGGGAGAAATACCAAGGCTAGGTTAGAGGCGTCCATTCCCAGGTTCACGAGTTGCCCAGAAATAAACCCCAATCCCACTTCCCCCCCCCCCCCCTCCCCCCTGTCCTTTCCCCCAATTCAAGCGACTGCGCTTAAAGTTTAATGGAAAAGAGTGCTTGATCTGGTGAAACTTGAATTCACCAGTGAACTTTGTTCCTCACGCTCCGATGCTTGTCTCAATCCACAAACTGCTGCGGGGAAATAAAAACAGCAATGTTTTCAGTAACTGCTAACCCGAAGAATTCAAGTTCTTCCTGGATGCATGCACTGTATGTTCGTTCAAAGTGGGCACAACCAATAATTTAGTCCAATATGTAATGGACCACAGCAACTATATTCTTCTGAACTTTTTTTCATTTATTTGCATAAAATAAATACGCAGCTGACAATTCGCAGTTTTAAACACGATGTACCCCTTAATCCTAATGTAACACTACCACGTTTAAAGATTGAAATGGGCATAAACGGGATCATTTGCCCGATTTTAAATGTTTTCTAGACCGCGGACATCGGTCAGCGCCACAGTCCAGTATCCAAGAAAACACTTCCCAGAATATGGAATATTTACGTTAATTTGCAATACAAAATATTCAGCATATTAATTTTGTTCCGCACATATATATGTGCGTGCTACTGATTTTCGCCAAGATATTTGGATGATCGCATGTTTGGTTCGTTTAAGCACATTTATTTGGAAAGGTAATTTCAATTTAAGATTATTTTTCCAATGCTCTTTTTTTTTTTACAAACCATTCAAGTCATTTTAACGTTTTAAAAACTAGGCCTGACAGACATGGGAAGCCTACGAGTACAATAAGTTTTATTTCAACTGTGTTACCTTTTTTTTGCCTTCTGAAAACAATTGCAAACCCATTTTATCAAAAGACATAAGTTAAAGATCCGAAAAATATAAATTAATACATATCTGATTTACCGAATAATTCTCTCAAAGATCAGCTGAAAACAAATGGAAAGAAATATATAATTATTTGTAATTATGCAATGTTGCTGGATACATTTTTAAGATAAAGCACCCGGTATATATTTAAAATGTAATTAGCCGCAAACGTCTCATTGGAAATCTTACAAAAGGACATACTTTTAATTGAAAAGTAACTTTCAAACGGAGATTGTAATTTAAGATTCATCTGAAGATTTTATTCCCTGTTTTTGCGGCCTCGGTATTATTTTAATTGGAAATTGGTTTATTCCGGGAATCGTTCTCGCAGCAAACCCCGTGCCACGGCCAACCAGTGAGTGTGATGTGTTTTATTCTATTTTACTTTCAAAATCTCTATCTGCTTCCGAATGCTTGAAACTGTTTCAGAAACATCAGGAGCAGACTGCATTTTTTGAAAGAAGTATTTTATTGAGAGGATTGTAAAATTTCCCCTCAAGCAAATAGTAAACAAATATCGTGCAATTGGCTCAATTTGTTTTACTCTTTAACGGTTGAAATAAACATATAAAACTGCAAAAATAACTGCACCTATTGTTATTTATAATTATTAGCAAGGTCGCTCGAACGATGTGCTTTTTTTATTGTACTAATGCAGCACTGGTTTAAACGTTACAATTTTCTTTATTGCTAAAGTCTTTTATTAAAATTGTGAAAGAACAAAAAGCCCGATATATCCTTTCTCTCGAATCCTACTCCGGTTTATCTATCGCGCCGACCTTGTTTATAGTATAAGCCTTGACCCATTGCAAAGAGATCACATTTTAGAATTTCGGCAAATGAACATCATTCCAACAAAGGCAAGAAGAGCAGACACAAATATGGTGTTTTTTGTTAGAAAATGAAACCACTACGGCTTACAACAGGTGTGCCTAGTTCTGAAAAATCTGTCCATTTTGTTCTTACAAATATTTTTATATAGAAAGCTTCTTCTATGTAATTAATTAATAATACGTTTCCATGAAATTAGTTGGACCTTTCAATGTTAAGCGAGCGCATGTTTACACGCGTTTAATTCGCAACTATTTTATAGAGTTTACATGGTGATGCGATTTTTTTATTTTGAAAATCCTCTCAAAAGTCAGGGTTCGGCTTTTGCTGTATTCTAAATTAAAGAAAATTCCATACAAAAATGGGCTAGTTGCCTTTTAACCTCTTTTTATATATTTTTTCCGTTCTCACCCCTAGTCTACAATTTGGTATAATGGAGCGACGGCGCCCCCCGGTGGACAATCGTATAAACTACGACTAAATCGAACGCGGTGCTATTTTTGTTCATTTTTAGTCGAATCACATAAGAATCAATTAAAATGCTCAAGAAGAAATTAAACATTAAAAAACGTTCCTGTAAATGCCAACGGATATTACAATATTTCCATGTAAAATAAAGCAAAATTGACACTGAAACTGCTGGTTTCATCTGCTCTAGTTTAGTTAACGTCGACTTTCAGGAATTAACAACGAAACTATTGAAGTTCAAAAAGTTGGGTGATTGTTTGCAAATGTAATCGGTTGCTATTAGTCAGAATGTTTTCGTCTGCTATGTATATTTTACTGATACAGAGGTTCAAAACCAATATATAAGTTACGGCTGCCAGTTTTCTAGATATCTTATTTTCTAAAGAAACAAATATTTATTTCGGTCCAAGAATTGAAAGTTGAGGTGAAGAAGGCCCAAGAAGGTGGGTGTAGAGAGATCGTGTGTGACTGCACATGTTTGCACAGACAAGAAATAAACAGAGAGGCATAAGGGAGCCCTATTAGGAACAATTGCAATCTGAAAACGTCCAAATATGTTATTTTCCAGGCTAAGATAGAGCGTCATCTGCTGTGTTCCGTTTGCCGTTATCAGAGTATTCGCTGAATATGTGAATTGCTGTAAACATTTGTGTGTGAAGTCAGGAATGTTTAACTGGTGTTGTAACTTGGAATAAATCATGGAAGGTTAGAGCAAACTGATGGAACTTAGTTGTATTTAGTTTTGTTTTGCTTCGTCGTTTAAACAATTTGCTACTAAAATTCAAATCGAATGTATTTGCATTTTACATAACAAAACATGTTGCGCGTAGAAATACGTATCTCTGTCTGCCTGTTGTTTTCTCTCACAAGCCCTTCCGTGGTTGAAGCTTGCTGATTCCTCCTTATGTTTATTTAATTGGACTACCGACAAGCATTTTGTATGTAAATCTATGTTGCAGCGAATGTTTGCATATATGGTTGGTAATAGTTACAAATTTGTCCAGATTTTTGTGAATTCATTGTTTTCGTCTCTTTAAATAGTGTCTGCATTTTATTTGTCGCCGACAGACAAAAACATTGAATTGGGGGATTTCAAAGAACACCGTAATTACACGAAGAAAACCATAAAGACATTAAGACGTCTAGCCAGCCGTGGGGTTTATCGTATCCCGTTCCTTCCTGTTTTAAAGTACTGTATGCAAAATCGTGGCAATAGATGGCGTTGCAATTCAACACCTTCAGAACACGACATGTTTTCCGGGAGCTTCTGCAAAATGAGAACGGTTCTAATTGAAGAAATTCACGCAATTGTTTCCAGTGGGATATCGAACTGCGACAGCGACGTGAAATTAAACATAGCTGTACATCTGTGTGTGCTTTGTGGTTGATTATTTCATCCCTATTCAGCATCTTTCCAATAATACTTCGCGGTTGGTTGTATTTTTAATTATCCCATCCTGCTACATTGTTTTGCAGGTGCTTAATATATATATATATATATATATTATGTTATGAACAATATATAAACTTTTTAAACAGTCTACTCAAACATGAAGGGAAAAATTATAGAACACCTATCAACAGTCGATAAATGTCTACTCAAGAGTCGATCACCAACATGGAAACGGGCACTAGCTCATATACCGAAGGAATATATAAGGTGAATTGGTTAAAAACGATGAGCAACTTTATCTATTATCTATAGAAAGTGCATCAGCATGCGGTTGGTTGGTGATCTCTAAATGCCACGTGCAAAATATCCAAGGTTTCAGAACAGGCTGTATAATTTAATCCAGCAAACAGGGCATTTCCATAAAATTAGTGCTAGTCAGATAATCGGAAGTAAATCGTATTTATGCCATCTTAATAACACAATCTAATCGACATTACTGGGTGTTTTCAATGTAAAACTGAGGCAAGGTATTATGTGAAACTAACGGACTATGTAGGTCCTCCTACAATGTTCCGTTGTTTGCATCGGAAGAGTGTTTATCGCCTTATAAACGGCTTTTTGCCCTGGCAGCCAAACCTAAAATGTTCATAAACATTTTATTGTAATCATATTAACCAAAAGTAAGGTACAGAGGAGCGTGCATAAGTGGAACATACCGCTTTTATTTATAGCATTTCGACTTTTGCAGGACAGTATAATGTTTATTATCACATCTGTCGTGGCCATTAAATAGCGTAGGGGATTTTGAGTAAATCAGAAACTACGGTAAAATTATATTTCTTCCATCCTCAGACTTAATTCATTACAATGGATTTGACTTATGTAGTGGCCCGAGAAATTGGCTCTTTATAAGAGTGTTCAAATCGACGCCATGAAAGCAGGTCAAATTCTTGTCGCTAAACCAAACATGTTTCAGATTGTCCCAAACGCACAAAAAAAGATGCCCCTGTCCCCCAGTCACTGGGAAATTAACACAATTTAAACAATTTCTATTTATTTGTGTTTCGATAGTTAAAATGTCTCTTGCTCAATGACACCTTTTTTAAAGTTACTCGAGGACTAGATCGCTTTCCAGGGTGACCGTGAAGCTTTTGCTAAGGTAACCTGAAATATTATAAATAAATATTACATTGCCTTTATCAGCACAGTGATGGTTTCATTCCATCGGAAATTAACAATGATGTACAACGTTTGCATTACATTCCACGGCGAACTGGCATAAAAACGGCATAAATGGCACTGTATCGTTTCCCTCTAAAGTTATCTCTAAACATTTTATTTCTAGCAATACAGCAGATACACGGCATTTTAAACGTTGCACATCCAAACGGAATGTTCAAATGTGCGTGGTTTGCCTGTATAAAACAAGTAGATCAGTATTATGTCGTCAAAGTTCTAACGTAATACAACTAACGTGCTGACATCAGTTTAAATTTAGTTTAATGTAACCCATAGCAGCAAATCAGGAACAGTCACTCGATGCAAGGCAGTTGTTTAAACACAGAATTGTTCTGAAACAGTACAACAAAGACCGTGCTTCGATCGACCAAGCACCACCAGATAGACAGAACAGTTTTTACACAGTCTGTAGAGGTTTTCAGATCTTTCACTTCGAAGAAGTTGGCAAATCAAGGTTCTTCATTGTTTTTCATCTTGTTCATCTTTTTCATTTTCATTCTTCTGTTTTGAAACCAAATTTTTACTTGCCGCTCGGTAAGATTTAAAATTCTAGCAACTTCATAGCGGCGGTCTCTGGTAAGATACATATTAAATAAAAACTCCTTTTCCAATTCAAGCGTCTGGTATTTAGTGTAGGGGCAACGCTTCTTCCTGTTAGAGCGAGCGTGGATCCAGTTGATTGCTGGATGATCTGGAAGTAAGGAATAAAGAATAATTAAACTTGGGTTAACTTCTCAATACCTTTGCGACTTCAGACTTTTTCAGGCTTAGGATTTCAGACTTTTTCAAGGACTCCCACAAACCCAATAGTATCACTGAAACCTACAGCACTCTTTTCTCGGTGAATATTTGTCATGTTCCGGACAGATATATTGAGAAATGGAGCGAGCAATTGCTTTCCGTACTTTTGAGTATGCCTAGACATGGCTTAATATCAAAACTGAACACAAACGCCTTGATAGGAGTGGTGAAAACGCACAATTGGTTTAACTTGGATGAGGGCGGAAGTTGGAATTTCGGAAAGCCCCTGTCAAATTCAGTGGGTAGCAATGCAACAACTTCAAAATAAGGTTTTATAGTCTCGTGCAGATTTGTGTGCAAAAATTATCTGTAAACAATATAAAGTTTTTACTGCTAGCTGTGGCTTTTCAGACTTGGGTAGGCGTCTAGACATTTTTATAGGTTTGTAAAACCATCAGCTTTGCACACTCGGGTCTGCAGGTTCGGGGTTGTAAATCAATCTGCAATTCGTACACTTACTTGGGTCAAGTTGCCGGGGGTTCTCTTCCTTGTGTTCACTGCTGCTCGTAGTCTCGGAGCTGGTGCATCCAATCTCCCTGGGAAGCTTCTCCCTGCCCTCTCGGTAGGAAGTGCACGTGAATTCGGGTAGGCTGAGAGTTTGCAGCTCATAGGATGGGCACTCAGTTCTCTTGGCTGCTAGAGTTTCTGGCTTGATTCCGTAATGCCGGCCGGTTGGATGAAATCCGGGGAAAGAGACAGAAGTGGAGAGAGGTTCTAACCATGAGCGAGGGTATCTGGAATCTGCAGCTCCAAGGTGCGACGGATGCATGAAAGGATGGTAGATCCCTGTAACGGCGGCAGAGGATTGTGGATGGACGGGTGACCAGGGAGTGGAAAACACGGTTGACTTGGGGGTAAAACTGCAGGAGGAAAAATCTGAGCTGTCCGTTACACCTGATGGCCTTGAAGCTGTGCCGTGGGCTCCTTGTGCACGCCTCGCTGCGTACAAGTCCTCTGTCTCCTGCCCTATCAAAGAATCAACATAATAATTGTGTATGGTGCTACCGGTCGACATTTTAGCCTCTCTCGCTTTCATAGAAAAGGTTACACTGGGAAGTGTATCTGATACCTTCACTCTGAACAATCATAGTATTTTGCCGACTGCAGCTGCAGCTATTGGTTGCGCGATTCACGTGACTGTATTTACCAATACAGAGAGTAAATCAATCCGCCCATCGGTGTGGCCACATCTGGGCCTAGACCAGCTTTAGGAGAAATAAAATATTATATTGTCAGTGGAGCAAACAAAAAAAAAAACTCGCTCGATCAAGAACGTTGGAAATCTTCTTCTGGGGGTCAGAAGGACTAACCCTCCGTGCATTTTTTGACCCCAAAAAACAGCTTGTCGAGAAGCAGGGGACTATTTTCTAATTAAAGTATGTCACTCATTTCATAATCAGCAGCGCGTAGTCCATGATCTGTGTCAAGAGCAAATATTTGTTAGTGCAATAAAGCGGCAAGAAAACACCTTCGAGGTACGTTGGTGTTTCTATGTTGTACATATACTCTGTTTAGATGAGAGCTTTCACAGATCATTGAGTTGCGTCTCGCATAAAGTAAGTAAAATACGTCGTGAAATGAAGGATTTAAACCTATCCTTTAAAATATCATCAATTAGTTGCCTTTGTTTTAGTTGCCCCCATTTCATTTCTTCGCCGGAGACTTTCATTTGTTTTAAATATCACCACATTTGAAGCAAATGGCTCTTCCTCTGCCTTGGAGTCTACACTCAGAAGCCACCATAAATGTTTTTATGTCCATCAATAAAAATTTTATGAGGTGTATTTGATTATACATTAATGCGTCCTTAATAAAACAGGCCTACTTTGGTACTGTAAAGTATGTTTAATCAACAGTGGACGCCCAAATATTCCCACAAAGGTACAATATTCCTGCCTGTAAATATGCCTCTGGTCCATCGCCTGTTAATCGCAGTTCATTGCACCATCGTACAGAGCAGAGGGGAATATATATTTAAACATAAACGCTCATCACCGCACCCGCTGAGTGATACGATGGAGAAATCGGAATGAGTCGATGAGCAGAGGTCTGTAAGATTGAATTCGGAGTTTTAAAACATGACCGACGTTGAACTGATGTACAGGGAGTGATACGATGGAGAAATCGGAATGAGTCGATGAGCAGAGGTCGGTAAGATTGAATTCGGAGTTTTAAAACATGACCGACGTTGAACTGATGTACAGGGAGTGCGTGTTTCTACAGAAATGCCACTCGATGCCCGTCCTCCATGACAAAATAAAAATGGACGGAACTTCGTTGATAAAAAAGGAGTATCTTTAGAATTACATTGCAGAAGTTCTATTTCCAGTTTAGTTATTGAACTTTGGGTTTTTTTTATATTGCCAAGAATGGTTCAGCAATCTTGGCATTCACCATGATTCGTTTACAGCCAATAACACAGCCAATCTCAGGAGGTTTCAAAGATGAAAATAGATGTGTGTGTGTGTGTGTGTGTGTGTGTGTGTGTGTGTGTGTGTGTGTGTGTGTGTGTGTGTGTGTGTGTGTGTGTGTGTGTGTGTGTGTGTGTGTGTGTGTGTGTGTGTGTGTGTGTGTGTGTGTGCGCGCGCGCGCGTGTGTGTGATTGTATGATTGTGTTTGTACGTGAGTTTATAGTCACAAACGCTATTGCTTAATGTTTGTTCTGTATAAGCAAAATAAAAAGTTGAATAGATCATTACGGAAGACCAGAATCTTCTCCAGTTGTAACCGTTCTGTTACATTACTTCACATGGCGCAACATTTGCACAGAGACCCTTTTGGTCTATTTATGATCATTCTTGAAAATACACCTTTGTTTTTTTAGTTTGCTACTCCGTGCTGCCAGGTAATATTATCGAATAACCATCTTGCCGAATTGAGACAACATATGGATATGTACATTGTGGCGGCTAACTGATTGAATGGTTTGTTTTCAAAGTGTCACTTGTTTGGTGCGTTGAATGAATACTAATACGTCCAACGCTGCTGCCCCGTGCCATTTGCAAATTAAAAATGCAACATTTTACCTTTCTCCCGTGACTTTAAAGAATTATACGTAAAATGTTTATATGGAGAGATGCAGCGATAGCAGACCCTGAAGCGAGGATTGCATTTGCGTGCCTTTAGAGTTATTTAAAATAAACGTTAGATGAGGTTCGCTGTTTACCACATTCATGTTTGTAAAATTTACTATCATTCATAAAATTACTTTAATCGAAGAGCATAATTTTTTCGTTGGCTGCCATTTTGTTGCTCGCCAAGTAATTTACTATTATTTACTATTTACAAAAGAGGTGATGTAGTTAACACAATGCCTTACCATTTAAGTACTCGAATAATAATATGTTAGAGATAAATAATCGTGTATTTGTGTTATATTGTATTATACAGAAGAGAAGCAGGCTTGTTAAATACTTTATAATCTTTCACCACCGACTGGGATTCGATAAAACCCAACTAGGTATAACACCACCGAAATTCTTATTATTATGGAGGAATATTAAGTAAATGCGCGTTTAAACTTACCAAAAAAGAATTATTTTATTTACTTTCCCATTTGAATATAGACGGCAGTGATTAATAACAAATTAGAAAGACTTGTTCCTTTGCCCACTTATCTAGAACAAACTGGGTGAAAATAATTTATTTAGCATTAGTCAGAATTAATGTCGAAATAAATATTATACAAAACAAACATTGCAAATGTTCATGTTTTGGTTCGCATTATGTAAAAACAATATTTTTATTTTGCCCTTTGACACGATTAATCCCATTGGTGCGTTTGTTCTGGTTTAATTTCTTACAATGTGTCCTTGTGCACACTGCAATTTTAAACGTTTCTGAATCTTGGTATGTTTCAAGTATAATAAAATACGAGCAGTCATGCTATTTTATTTAATTTATCAATGTTATAAAGTTCGTAATATCAACCATTTGTCGAATAGTTATTCTTACAATTTCAAATTTAAATGTAATTCCCCCTTTTTTTAACGATGCGGCCATTAGGAGTGAAATTCTATTATTTTAAAAAATATTTAGAAATAATAGAATTTCACTCTATAAACATACATGGTACTGGCTCTTGAAGCCCTTTATTGCTTAGATTCAACCTATTTTTGTCAAATGGGTTGCAACGAATTCATCCTTTATCCCACCGTTCCTTTTTGTTCATTTTTGAATTACAGTTTGATTTATTTTTAAATCTGGTGAGAACTTCTATTTCACCAGTGCATTTGCATCTTAAAACCATGCATTAGAGTATTAGACATATCAAGATGCCTAATCGTGCCACTAAAACTATTCTTTTGTTTTAGTTGCAGCGGGGAATATTTACAGGTTGCAACCTCGACTCATCAGAACAACGAAAATATTTCATAACATTTGATCCTGACTGCCACCAAAGATACTCACTTTATTTCTGACGGGATATTAACACGTGAGCAGCGGAATTGTCATTTACATTGAAACCGTCGGAATATCTCGTCTTGGTTATCCCAAGGACTCATTGAAATATGGTTTTCATACCGTGAAAGTAAAACTCAAATAAACAATGCTTAACCGTGAACTTTTTCTTCGTCAATAAAACATATTATTATTACAATATGTACATATTTCTGTGACAAATGGCTTTTTTGTACTTCATAACCCAAACATTGATATTTACCCATTTCTATTCTGGGAGATGATTTATACCAATAAATATGATGAATTCCGTATTTACTCAAATTCATTTATACCTCGGGAGAAAAGTATAAACATTATTTGGATGAATTAATCCGCAAATTTACAAATTATGTGCCCATAATCAAACCGCGTTCACTCTTCGGGATAATTCTGCTCTTTGCGTTAATTTAAATAGAGGAAACTACCCTCAGATATAATGTAGGCCACTTGATACTCACAAATGCGCATTCCTTTATGATATTTTAGGAAATTAGATAGAATTTATTTCAGAATCGCATGATTATATTTAATTTATTCAGCCAGATCAGTATTTGTCGTAGTTAAAACATTTTGATCCCATTTTGCCCACGAGTAACTTGGTGGATATTAGTGAAGACTACCCTTCTTGTAAAAGAGTTAAAGATATTGAAATATAATTCAGGATATATATATATGTCCTAAATATATCCTAAATATATATATATATGTGTCCTAAATTTATAAATCGTGCAACAGTCATGCATATAAATAAACGAAATGTGCATTACCACTCCACCGCACTCTCTAGAAAATGGCCAAAATAAGTTCGTCTACAGACCTAAATATTGTATTTATATGACCATGGTTTAAGTGTCACTGTGATTCAAATAGTGTTGTGAAAAACGGTAAACGTTACTCAAATTGCTCAACTTAAACTTGACCCTGCTACGCAAAGTAAAACGATTGGCCTTATATTCAATAGAACATTCTTAAATGGAAATATTCTTGCTAAGGTAAACGTGCTATTGTACATTCGGACAACCTTAACGCTAAAACACTGAAATCCGAATTAACCATAATATCCCAGAGAGGATAAACAAACCCTATTCCACAACCCCCAGTAAGACACTACATTATCGAATCCGTTTTCCACGCTCACGAGAAGGGCAGGTTAGTGGTCAGTCCTCGAATTCGGTTTTCTCTGCTCATTTTCTTCAGCTTCATTCTGCGATTTTGAAACCAGATCTTCACTTGTCTGTCGGTCAGATTCACGCACTTACTTATCTCTAGACGGCGCTCACGAGTCAGATACATATTAAATAAAAATTCTTTCTCTAATTCCAGAGTTTGATGTTTTGTATAAGGACATCTCTTTTTCCTTCCACTATTTGCTGTTAGCCAGTTGCTTATCGGAGTTTTGGTCTCTTCTATCAGAAGTAAGAAACAAGAAATGAGATTCTGGTAAACACGCCTCTTACACAATGCAGTGCATTTAAGGCTCAACACTTAGGATTAAATACAAAAAAAAATTACGACCTAATTAGTTATTCGCAACGCCAACAAATTAATAAGTTACTCATTGGTCAAATTAATTTACAAAAGTCGATACAAATTATTATAATTGGAAAAATAAATGTGGTTCATTAAAGTTATTGAAAATATATATTTGCAGTTTGGCAAATAATGCTACAGAATACTTTTTTTCATATAATTTGAACAATTTAGCAGAGATTTGTTAATCTACCCAAATATACCCTACTCACACGAACACAATGGGTTTGCAGGTAACGTTATTACCTGTGAGCTGCTGCTTTCAGATCACAGGTTTTATCCCCCAATAATAGGTCGTTTTTTTCAAATTAATAACTAAATGTTGTGATTCTATGATACCGACAGCACAAATATGCTGACAGTAATTCCAGAAGTAAATCTTCACATTAAACGTATCACGGCTGGCTCTTAGAAAGCGGCTCGATTCCAATTTATGATTATAAACGGCTAGCAATATTTCAATGTATTTGAATGGAACTTTTCCCCCCCTCAGGCTATAATAATATGTTATATATTTAATGTAAAGTATTTCAAGCCAATTGACAATGTTAATACTTCCCCTTCAAACCTTTCAAGTCGGAAATGTTGCAAGTAACTTACACTGCAAGACACCAAAGTACGTCTATAGAATTAATATATGAATAGTCATTCTTCATAAATATCGTCTTTGGTACTGGAAGGTTGGTACATTACCGTATCTACCATCTGTGCTGGCCTTTATTGTGTCTTTACCAGTCGTTATTAAGCAAAATTACCAACAGTTCACCTTAATATCCAATGTCTTTATTAAAAGGGAAATAATTGAACAAAAGTACATACAACTTGCCAAATATATCGCCACCATAGATCCCGCATTATAATGGCAATGTAAGGTTTTGTATCAGCGCACAATACTGCCATGTTCACATTAAATCTTTCCATCGCTCACCTTCCGCCTCTTTGTCCGACAGTTCCGAGCCAGACTCGCCGTCTTTGGCGGTTGCATTGGCCTCCAGTAAACTCGGCTTTGGCTCTGGACTTTCCACATATATCCCCTTTATGGATTCCTGTGCGTTTGGTTTCTCGTTTACTTTCGTTTCCGCTGGAGATGGGTCGGACACCTGAAGTTTACTGATAAACCCAGGGTTTGAATGCGGCATTACATTGGAACTGAGCTCTCCGCTGTGATTATAGTCCAGACTTTTCTCTAGTGGGTAAGCCTGGCAGAGTCTGAAATATCCCGGGATGGGAATCTCAGGGTTCTCAATAGAACAGCTTTCGGATACCAGCCTGGAATAGGTGGGAATTGTGGTAGGGTTTACTTTGACCCGCTTATCAGAATTATACATGCAGCAAGTGCTTTCTTCCTTTATGCTAGTAGGAAAAGAACACGTGGGCATCTGAGGAGTAACAGGTTGCTCAATTCGACATGGTCTGGAATGGTCAGCCCAACCATCTACCTGAGATAAATACGGATGAACGCTCATGCTCATATTTTGATGGGTGATCTCTCCTCGTTTAGTCATGGTCGGGAACAGTCCACAGGTCTGCATTCCGTAAGTTCCCATGTCCATACTCGACGGCGTGTACAGGGAGCTGTTTGAATAGAAGCTGTCACCCTTGCAAGCACTAATCAGGGAATCTACTAAAAACGAGTTGGTAGCGGGAGAGCTATTGGGACAGGACATTTTGGAGAGCAATTTGAAGAAAGCAGAGGATGTCCTTTGTAAGCTGACATCTCTAACAAAACATTCCCTGTGTAATTGTGGAAGCCTCTGTGCGGCCACATGACTACCGAGCCAATGGAATTTGAAAGTGGCCTTGAGGCACTACCTCCCCGAACATCACATGATGTCCAGGCAGTTGAATTTGATCTTAACTGTGGACAACAGCGACACCTACAAACCCAATTCCAAAGCGGCGCCCGCTCCTGTTCACTTTAATCTGCGCACAGAGCCCCACTCAAATCCTTTAACGCATGCAGCGTTTACGTTGTACAATCTCATCCCTGCCATCAACGGGAAAATAATCAGCATTCCGGTTGTAGTCTGTTTGCTAAAAGTACAACAACGTTTTAGTTCCTAGAAATTCTAACAACAAAGACGTCGATCGATAAAAACTAACTGCAGGCATTTCTTATTACACCGTAAACCTCCTCGCAATGAAACGAATGCAGAGCAGAGTGCTGATACCTATCGTAATTTTGCAAACCAAAAGGGTGTCCAGTGTGTGCAGGATACCTTATACCCACGTAGAACCAATGCGGCCGTTCGGTGTTTTGGCATTGAACAAGTGTGTTGTGAAATCGATGCGTGGAATCAACATCTCCATCCACATTGGTATTCATCGGTAGATTCCTTGCTCCTGTTTATCCGTTCCAGAATTCATCAGTAAATTTTTTGCTCTCTAAATAATCGTTTCACATCTGCAAATGTTTCGTTGCAAGTTAAACCAAATCTTCGTGAGAAAAAAAATGTCTATTTCCCACCCTCACCACGGTGGGCGCCTATGCTTTCTATTATACAAAATGTCAATGCTGGGTAAAAGCCAGAAACACCTCGGGGTGACAATGCACACTTCTTAATGCGGTATTTGCGTGCGAAAATTTACACGGACATACAAGATTTAAGACTGTGGGAGAGGAAGCGCCGCGTTTGCAAAACCTCTCATTAATTTGTTAGGGCAGAGAATGGCCTTTAATGAAGATTATTGGCGCTTGGGTTTTATTACTTTATTCTAAAAACTCTCCCTTAAGGTTGAGTTCTTACCACGTTCTCCCTGTTCCATCGCCGATGATGATCGGTGGAAATATTTTCCATAATAGGACGAAAAGGTGTCAGCCTCTCAAAATCGAACTATCATGTAAGGTAACAGAAACGCTGCCAGAACGCCCTCCTGGGGTCCACCGCTCGGTGTTTGTTCAATTTAGTATGACGGATGCTCATGCTATTTGTGCTCTTACCCGTAGCAAGCGCTTTCTGACCTCTCTGCGCTTCTCGAGGCAAAATGCCAAATAAGAGCACACATTCACTGATGACTATTAGGAAAACCAGCTCGATGGGGATCAGCTATGGAGGATCAATTTGACATCCACATAAAACTAACGATATTTCCTACTTCACACCAAGAAGTGTGAAGGGGACAGATTCAGGGTCAAGGTTGTCACGGCTGCGCCATTTCTTTTATTTTTTTTAATGTAATGACATCACTCGGTAATTGATTCAGAATTTGGTCAATCTTAGTCTTGTGCTAAACATTTAAAATTATACAAAAATGGCCGTGAACATCGATAATAAGGTAGGCATGCGCGGATCATTCAAATCAGGCACAAATGTATACCATTTTATTAGACAATCTGCATCCCTACAGTTGAAAACTGGTATTTGTGAAACTATATTTTGTACCACATTTTGTAAACTAATCGACCCTATTTCACATTACTATTTTAAGTTCAACGTTGTTAATTCAAAGTCAGAAGACTGTCCCTGAAGAAGGGTCTCGGCCCGAAACGTCGCCTATCTCGTTGGGTCTCCTCACAATAAATTGACCAAGTCCTTAACGATGCTGCATGCATCCAGTTGAGACGGTGCACCCGCTGAGTTTCTCCAGCTTTTTGTGTACCCTCGATTCTCCAGCATCTGCAGTTCCTTCTTTAAAACTTCGTCATTGATAATGTTCATGCAACTTATTAGTGCTCATGTGCAAACCTTTCCTTCTAACCGAAGGCAAAGCAGGAACACACATTCCTTCACTTGTCGTCTTGGAACATTGGATACCAATGCGGTGATTAATAGTAAAATGCAAGGGAAATACATTTTTAAAATATTATTTCTTATTTTCTCCGTCATCAATTTGTAGTCCTCAAACCTTAAAGTTGGCACAACCTAAATACTAATGTAGCATACGTGTTAGTAAAATGAAACAGACTCTCAATGTTACAGATGCCATTCAGTAAACACATGTAGAGAGCACGCTATACCTAGAACATGATACTTAAATAACTATTACATGCAATTAGAGAATCTCGGTTGTTTTGAGTACATAAGCCACGGTTAGTTGAGAACGCGCCTGACTTCTCTATAGTCCAATATTATTTTTTAATATCGACGCTATTAGATTAACATTGACCAAATCAGCCTGGTGATGATTACGGGTATACAGAAGCATATAACCAAGAGAAATCCTACGTTAGAAACCAATGCTGCTCATTTTCCAGACAAAAAATGCTTCGCTCTGCCTTGAAAGTCCGAGAACTTGGCGTCTTCTGGCTGACATTATATAAAACTGCTTTCCTGTAGAAATTGTGGTGTCCAAATCTTCTCGTGTTTGATGGAAGTGTTGCCTTGAACTTAAAGTAGGCCAGGCATAGTTCGAATGCATTTTCACCATGGACCTCATTCCTTTCCACCCACAATAGGGCACCGCGTTGCTCAGTAAACGGCATACCATGCTAATCGGAATAACATTTACTCTTGCTCCAAATGTGTTCAAATGAAATGAATTAGTGACCGCAAAATTCTGTGGCAAGGCATAATCATATATTGGTGTATGTGTGTGGATATGCATCAGTTATAAACTGATCCTACTAGGTAGAGGATTTATTAAATTTGCAAAGCAATTTCAGCAATTGTGTACATGGTTATTACTTATTTATGTTAATTATTGTAATATGTTCAGTAAAATTAATAATAGTGGGATATTATGTGCATCAAACAGAAAATCGCATTGTACCAATCACTAAAAATTACAAGCCAACTACACAAATTAACTTTTTTAAAGTTCTCAATGACATAGGACAACTCGTAATTTCAATGAACTTAAGTAAAATGGTGTCTGCAAACCTGTATCCTAAAATCCCTTGTACGAAAAAAACTCATAAAATATAACGACTACAGATGCACTGGAATTAACGGATATGTATTCTTTGCAATATAAAGTGTCCTAGTAGGCAGGAGAGACTATTATAGAATCAAACCACTGTTATCGTCTGGGTATGCTCACTGGAAGACGAGCCAAGTTACAGCAAAGGAATTGTTGTGTTAGTAGTACTTAGATAGTAGTGTGAGTGATTAGTCTCCGAACGATACTTCCATGTTTAATAACGTAGTTATAAGCTGTTTATGGGGGGAAACCTAAGTACAATCCTCCTTAAATTAGTTCTAATGATGGAGCTTAATTAAAACCTCGTAATACTTTAAAGCACCAATGTGGAATCTGTTTTGCTGAAAGGATTTTATATATTGGTAGCTAAATGGATATTAGAGCTAAGCAGGAACATGGAGGCAACTTTATTATGTTTGCAGTGATTTACCATATAACAGATTCGCCATTCTCCAACACATAGCTTATAATAATAATTTTCCTAACAAAATAATACAAAGACTATTATTAATTTCTCCAAAAATGTTGACCAAGCACTTCAAAATCGTCGCCTCATTTCGTCGGATAAAATTTATTTTGTTTTCCTTATGGAGTTAATTAGCGTATTATCCCTTCTTTCATTCCACTTGGTTTCCTCATTAGCCTAAACTGCGGTGGTCTTATGACCCAGAGACCGCCGTCCACTTATATCCTGCACTTTTAGTCTGATATTCGGACGTTCTCCATATTTCTATGTCAAATTTTAAAATTATTATCATCTGGAGCATGCCATCAATTTCAACCTGGTCTTTCAGCTTAAAGCTCCTCGGATAAACACTGAAAAGGACTGTTCGAAAATCTTCCTTGTTATCTAAATTTTCAATAAACATCCGGCCAAAATGCATGTTAAGCGTTCGGCAGTACCACCGCGGTTGTTCTTTGACAAACTTTGTTTTAATGTTACCACCTGTAGATACTAAGGAAATATTTTTCTTCATCGAATGTTTTCAGCTAAATTGTGTATGAAAGCCAATGTATTGTGTACACGGCTGCCGCTTTCATTACGCTTGCCTACAAATTGCAAATTACTAACACAACTCCTCATATTTAAATCACTTCACTCCTTGTCACATAAATAAACCTTTGCGATTTTTGCTATCACTAAACGATCGGCGATCTAAGAGTCTTAACTTCCCTCTGTTCAAATAATACATGTCCATGCATTTTCGGCGGGATTTTATCTGAGCAAAAGACACGCACTATTTTTATGGCCTTATAAAATGAACAGGCAGATAAACAATAAACTCTCCCAGAATAGTTTCTCGTCATTTTAAACTGCAATAAAGGTGATTTTTACGAGGACAAAAGGATCGAAATTTCCCCACAAAAATGGAATAAAAAGTGCGATATGATGCGAGGATACTCTGCTAAGGATGAACTTCCCCGTTGTCGCGAAATAAGAAATCACGGCCAGACTGTGATCTTAAGCTCGCTAGCATGGGCCTATGGGTGAAAAGCAAATGTACCCAATTAATGTCAACATATTATTGGAGATGAAGTTGTAATTTCTGCCATTTACCCTGATCAACGGTTGCCTATTATGAAATACATTGCTAATGTGGAGATTTTTTTTTGAATTGCCAGATGAAGGAGTATTTGTTTGTGTATAATAGAGATAATTCTTGAAAACTATTCCCATTTTGAAAGAAAGATGAACATTTCACATTTTAAATGTGTCCAGTGGAGTGCACATTTGATTCCACTTGAACAGCTGATGGAATATGATCAGAATTATATAAGTCACTGACAAATATCGTTCGTCTCTATTGTCAGTGATATAAAGCGGTAGCTGCACATTTTTCATTGCTAAAGTACATGTTTCCTCCAATATTTCCACTTTTGCAAAAGAAAGGAGAAATTCAAACGATGACATGAATTGTTTCCTCTTTTTAAGGAAATTAATATTGTGGTTTAACATTCTTTATTATCGAGGTGGAATGTATAAGCTGAAACGTTAGGCGGCCTTCTTCACTATATGCTTTATACTTTTGTAAAGCACTCTGGAAAGTGGGTAAGATATGAGGAGAGATCTTGGAGAAGCAATAATCAGAAAGCGTTGGTTAAAAGAGGGTGTGCTGGCATTTCAACCGGCCACATCAGCAGGATGTGAACGTAACTGTTCAGCATTTATCTGTTCGCCTTAGCTATTTTCACGTTACTCGGAATTTGGAAGTAGAAATATTATGTTCCCTATAGTTTACTATATACATTTACAATTATTATTTGAAATTGCTAGATAAATAATTCCCAAACCTATTTTTTTTCTACTGCTCGTTACAAAAGCTTTGTTCGGCCCCATGGATGCAAGTCCAACATTTCTACGTCAAACACATCTGATCAACGATTTTAACAAATAAACTAAGTAACATTGAACGTACCCTTTGGAGAAATATCATTGGGGCATTTTTTAATAAATATGATTTTATACTCATTCCAGCGAGCACATGAAGATTTTTTTTCTTCGAAGCGACTAATAAACCAAACCAATAAAAAAAAAATCGCAGTTTACCATTACAACGAACTCCCTTTCACTTAACTACCTTCGTCGGCCTGCTGCTCCAGATATCTGATGGCAACAGAACTTTACCGCTTCACGTTATTTCAATTAATTTCATGTTCATCTCCGAAAGCCATTGCCACAGACCTCGTTTGCAAAGTACGGTCGTGGTCATGGGCTGGAGTGCGCCTCCATGTGGCTCTTTATAAAAAGCAACCATCTTTGACAATGTTCAGAGTATCACTGTAAAATTATTTTCGCTGCTCCGCGTTTATTTTTTAAAACCTTAATCTAACTATATTATGTGTTACGAGTCATTGAAGGAAGAATTGCACCGGGTCACCTTTACATAGTTAAGAATTAAACATTATAAGAGCACGGAATATGTGGAGGTGTCACACATACGTGGAAATCTTCAACCACTGAGTCATAAATTACATTTTCTCCCATTTCCATGGAAACCAAGACCCTCGCGGATGATTGGTGTAGTGTACAGACATACGATGAATATTTTGACTAGTTCAGCTCGCATGTGAATAAACTATACGGTGTAAAGCCCAACGAGGAGCAAATGGATGTTCATAGCAACATTCAAGAGTATTGTTGAATATAATCTTAACGCTTAGTAATAAGAGTATTGTTTTTTTTTCATTTTTACTAGTTGAGTACTTAAGCATGCGCACACAATAGTATATTATAAACATTAGAGATTCTGTTTTACTGTGGAGCTGGGGAAGCTGCAAGAGCAACCCAACAGCCACCAGGCGCCTATGTCTTTAAAAAGGTTAAAGGTGATGACCTTGACTTTATAGAAGTTCAAAGGCAACATTATAAGCATCCTCTTCACGAAATATGCTTTAGTATGCTCAGGAGACGACACCACTTTTTGAGCATCATCCTGGTCTTCATTAAGTTTGACAGATTCAATGGACTTAATTTATGCACAATCCAGTTTTTGTTATACTTTTTTTTTCAAATGTGAAACTTTATAAATGTAATTGATGTTGTGGTTTCTTCCTTTTTAAAATCATCTAGTCGGCCCTATTTACTTTGATTTCCTTCGATCCTTTTGTTTGGAATAGAATGCGGAAGCCCATCTTCGTGACTAGAAGGTGCAATAAGTAGCCATTAAGCTGTTTGGAGCAGTGAACTTTACGATGTTGTCTAGACAGTTCAAGGTTTTGTAAACAGCAAAGCTATGTCATGCGGCACGGAAATTTGGCAATTCTTTTTCGAAGAGTTTTGCGAAGCTTAACTCGCTCTTCTAATAAGTCTCCGAGGTGAGCTACAAGTTGTCCGATCTAATGTGTACATTTAAGTGCCTCCCTTCAGCTGAAATTCAGCAAATTGTTCACATATGTTGCTATTTGTCTTTTGTCCTCACAAGTAATCGAAATAGACCCATCAATTGATTTCCAGGTACTGACTGGTAATAATATTAAATCAAACTATTTATAAAAAACAAATTACAACTTTCTATTATGCTTAAGAAGCAAAACTTCAGTTTAACATATAGCTTTACATCTAAAACAGGGCACATTGTGTTTCCATTTTTGTATCAAGGCTGTATACTAAATGGCTGCTCAGAGAGACGTGAAACATAAGAACCTGGGATCCATGTATGCCGAAAATAGTCAAAGGATTAGGCAACACGGATTATATTTCCGGTTTCCACTATTTCGTAATTAATCCAATAAACTATAATGTTTGCTTTTCGCTATATTGCAGAATTTAATCATAATTATGTTATTTGACGGTGGTCTTTGGAACCATTTGCACGGAATTTTCTTATAAAGACGCAAATGGTCGTTTTATCGTAAAAAGATGTTTTATTTGAAATGTTTGGAATAACATATTGAAATTTCAATATTAACATATTGAATGTTTATTTGGAAAGGAAAGACATCCTATCACATGCGTTTACCGTGAAATGTCAACTAGTGTGTAACCCGGAAACATTATTATTAACATCACATCTGCTTTAAACGTCCCTAGCTACAGTATATTACAATTATCTCATGACATAGACTGGAAGGGTAAAGTAATAAATATGCATTTCTTCTTTTCACCGGAATACACAACTTAAAACATTCTGGTTAGTTTGGCTAACGTCGACTAAAAGAAGAAATCGAACACATTGTCTTATGTGATTGACCCATCGCTGTGAACTAACAATATTTAATTTTAGCCCTCCCTTACCCCAGTTTGCTGTTTAAAATAAAAACCGTTTATTGTCGCTGAATATCCCGCAGAATCAAACTTCTTCCTTTGGAACGGAATAACATCTATGCTGAGGTACGAATGTTTCCTAATCAACATTACGTCCATGTTATCTGCACCATCGCGTCATCTCAAATTCAATTCTATGTTAATCGTTTAAATTGGTTTCCATACAAGAACAGCAAAACCGTTTCCATCAAACTTGCAGTCCCTCCTTGTGTAAATAAATATTGACTAAGGCAATGAAGAGTCGGCCAAAGGGAATCCATCAGGGTATGCTGTATCATAGTCACAATAAAGGATTACCAGTAAAAAAGTGCAGGCGGTCTCTGCTAAGTTTCTTTTCCTTCATTCTGCGATTCTGGAACCATATTTTGACTTGTCGGTCGGTGAGGTTCAACATCCTCGACAATTGCAAACGCTTCTCTTTGTTGATGTAGACATTGAAGAAAAATTCTCGCTCAAGTTCCCGAATCTGATATTTGGTATAGGGGCATCTTTTCTTTCTGGATCGCAGAGTAGCTGATGGAAAAGTGGTTTTAAAAAGTTACAAATTATCTTAAACCAATAGACGCGATCTTTATTTTCTTATACCTAGTTAAACTTGATGTAAAATGGCGCAAAAACATAGCGGTCACACACGGCTACCTTTAATTAATCACCATAGAGATATACAATGAATATATGTAATCGCGTGTTTAATTAATTTATTGCATGGTTATACCCATATTGAAAGTTAAGTAGAAGAAACGAATCCTGAATTAAGCTCGGTCTTGTTTGCACGAACGAAAGGATTCGCGAAACATAGAACAAAAATATCATCGCACAAATAATAGTCACATTACAGAAATTAATACAGGAACTTACACATCGAGTAATCATGATTTTGCATATTCAAAAAGCCCACCTAAACTGATTTCCCATCGTAAACAATCTTTACAGCTTTAAAGCAGATCTTATAGGGTATATAAAATCCTGCGTCTGCTTATAAAATTTCACATAAAATCTGTGAGACAAAATGTGTTGGCCCTATATTCTACCCCTGGGTTACCAATGCACCTACTGGATAGGCTGTCTTTGTCGGCCACACTGTTACCGGAGGACTCGCCGGTGTTCTTTTCGGTTGCACTTTCTTTCGTTTGATCCACAGAAACTTTATCAGACGCTGTAATACTCTGGCACGTAGACACGGACTTTTCGGTCAAATGTTCATAATTAGAAGTGTCGGGAATCCCATAGGCTGTCTCAAAAAACTGATCAAAACCTTGCGGGAGTATTCCATTCCTGCCAACTGTGGTGTAGAAATTGCAAGATGGATTTGAGCTTGCACGCTGACTGTATACATTATCATTTTTAAACAACATTCCCGTCCTGGCCGGTGGCTGGATATAGTCTCTGTGCATGATCTCTTCTGCAGGGCAATAAGGAGTATAGTTGCCCCTGTAATGCCACTTGGTCGGAAGTTCTAACCCGTAGTCTCTGAACGATACTTCGCGAACAGGTTGGACCTGAGCTAAATTAGAGGAGTACGGAAATGTCATTTGGCAAGAAGTCGTCTGCGGTAAGAACGTTGACACTGCCGAGAAATCTTGGCCTGAAACATAGTAGGTGCAGCTGGGTAGATACATGCTGGAGTTGCAGCTACCACGCTCTTCAAACTCAGTCATGTTTTGTTTTCGTGGTTTCGAGAACAAATTATCAGGATTGATGGCGTTAAGCATGCTCCATCTATTCTACTCTAAAGGCGTATGAACGGGTCGGCGAAAGAAAAAAAAGATTGGGAACGTAAGCTGACGTGCAATTCATCTTGATTGATTCTGAGGGTAAACGAGTCATGTGATCCAATGTAGAAATTACCATATATCAGTTTTGGTCATTAAGATCCATCCTTGGGAACCGGTAGATAATTCGAAATTAGCCTATTGGCTTTCAGTAGTTACATGTTAGCTGCGTTTCTTTCCCATGATCGAGGATTTGTGCTCTGACTGGGGAAATAACAAACTACAATAAAAAATGAAGTGTCCGTATCGGAGTCTGTCATATTTGCATTTGGACTTTTGAAAACATCAAAACCATCAATTGGGGTTCATTAGCTGGTGAATTCATATTCATAATAACTCGAGACATATTCTGTCAGAAATAATATAAATTATTATCTTTTACATTTCGTAATAATTTGCTGTTGGCAAATGCAAATGTTACTTGCAGGCTAAACTACATCATGGTTAAATTATGTATTTATAAATTCGATGAATACAATTTTCAAAATATGTATCACACAGAAACGTGTGGAAATGCCAATCATTGTAAAGGATAATGAAATTATTTTGAAATGGCTAGTTTTTAATTATTTTGCTTCTGCTTCAGTATATTAAATAAATCAGGAACTTGCTACTGACAGGAATATGCAATTACCTATCTTGCTTTACTACATTAAATGATAATGTATAATTTACATTTCGTAAGCCGACTGTCCAGGATGTGTGAATTTAATATTATATTTTAGCACTAAGAGGGTGTGTATAAATCACAGGATTTTGAAGGTTGGAGACTCGTGAACTGCTTGAACTCCACCCCACAGCAAGCGCCACCATTACGACTAACATCAAAATATGGTCGTGCTACAAAAGTTAGAATATTCTCAGGACACGAGAGTCACTCTAGGTACGCTATTATTGCGAAGCTTCCTTTCAAATTAAAACAATGGAAATGTAATATGAAAGTCTGGTATGCTAAAAAGATGGAAAATGGCTTTCAGTACGCTTAAGGATTAAAGGCCCTGCATTGATGCGATTTTCCGTAATTCACTCACTTCCAATAACCTGGATTTTTTTTTTAAATAGTTTGATTTGCACGAGAGCGAAATTTTGATTTGAAAAGTCTTTGAATCTACAAACGTGGGCTACACTGCAGCTCTCTTAATGGAACACCAGTCAAGCGAAAATTAAACCAGAGGAAGGTTGCAAGTAACTATCAAATCTAAATTGATCTATAGGAAAATTAGCTTCACAGAGAGAAACAAAAGTTCACCGGTGCAGAATAACATTTTTATTTTTATGTTATTCTCCCATATTATGCATGATCAATGTTTGACGGATTAAAATCCATAGTTGAGCACATTTACAGCTGGCGGCTTAGATCAAAATTCTGTGCCACAAATTCGAGCAATCTGAGAATGACACCTAAATAAATTGGGAACTCTCGATTAACAAGAATATGCAAATACATTTCATATACTGACCGAACTGACACGCACTATTGAGCTTTTTATTTTTGGAAACAAAATTATATTTTTCTGAAACATATATAGATTACTAGAAACTTCTAAATATAATAATATGCGAATTTAGATTCGTTGAATCCACGGGCACAGATATATAAAATGTGACATCCGGTCGATGTCAGCATAAGGCATGTGACACTGTGCTGGTTTAATTAGTGAGATCCAGCCTCCAGTGTGGTATTTGTTTGCTGTAGAAATAATAATGATAATACCAGAAAAAGAAAGTCTAGTATGCTAAAAGATCGGAATTTGATGTCACTACTCGTAATGATTAAACCCCGCATACCGAGGAGGTTAAATAAAAAATGTAAAACCTAATACAACTAAGTGATCCATCTTCTCGTTAACGGTAATAGGGTATAACAAATATACGGCAAACTCACAATGAAGGATTAAATGCTGGGTGTTCGGCAGCATGCCATGTAAATTATTAGAAATACGACACTTCTAACACAGGCACACTCACACACTACTATACAACATATGAAGGTTTTAAACGTTCCGTTGGAACCTAATATTTGCCATGTTTCATTAATATGTCTCATCCTTGCGACTACTGTTCACAGGCTCGTGACTGACACGATTTAATCAGTTATTATGTGGTTATAATACTACTGTTGTTCAATGCAGCTATTTGAAAAAAAGATTAAAGTGCTGGCCAAAACCTCAAGGTAATTTATATTAATTGATCAAAAACTCAACGGTCAAATAGCATTAGCCAGCGCTGTTCAATAACTTGGCAATAACTGCGAATAGAACGGGAATTACGCGTGGCCTTTGTTCCCGTCTCGTGTTCGGAGCGCACTTAATGCTTATAGTCTGCAAGAGTCTAACACGCTGCAGACCGGCGATGGGGACTCAACGTTAATACCGATTTACAATATATGTTTTTCTTTGTAGCACAAGTTCAGATATCATTCTCTTACATACAACATTAAGCGATGCAAGAATCTAGATTGTAGGGCGTTGCTTCTCTTACGCAATTCATCAAGACCACGATCTTTGTTTTCAGTTTGACGATCCAGCAAAATATTAGCCTCGTTATATATTTTTTTGTGTTGCACTGCACGAAAAAATAATACTTTCCAATGTGGAAAGCAACTTTCATTGGTCAGGCGAAGTACACGACCGGTGAGCGGTATGTTAGACTTCTGCGATCCAAAAAGAAGCACTAACTTGACCTTAACTTTGTTATGGCGCCCCCGGTATCTGGAAAACATGTAGAGACACCGTCTGGCAGCTCGACCATAAAAATGAAATGAAAAAGAGATTCTGGGCGATTCAACTGAAAGTCGACAATTTCCCAAAGCTTGGGTTAGCACTGCTGCAAATCCGATAACATTGTTGCAATGCATTTAGGTTTTCAAGCATTTTGTGTGAGTTAGGTTTATCCAACAGATGAATGTGAATAACATAGTTGAAATAAAGGTCTATGTTTAATGCATTGGGAAAGTATTTAGAAATTCAGCATCATGCTCAGGACTAATCATTCCCCAAAAGACACCAACAGTCGTTGGAACGGCAGGAGGACTTTTTTAATAAGTCAATTTATAATTCAATTTACACGTGAATTTGCAACGCTAAACTACAGGAATCCCAGGCATTTTTATTTCCAAGTACTGTTTGAACCGGCATGATAATAACATCAACAAAAAAAATTACGAAACGTCAATGTATGGAATCACAGTTTGCATATCTTCGGACTCAGACGAGGCCTACAAATGTTGGTGTTTGTGTATATCAATGTGCAGCCCATGATGTAAGACAACGCGTCGGTAGAAAGGCTACCGTTATTATCGTCATTGCACTTGGAGTTGTGGTAGCGTGGGCAATGCATAACTTCACGAGTTCGTTTCTAGCACACTTAATAGTGCAATCCGCGTAATATTATGCAAATATATACCAATCCTCCGAGAATTGATTTTGGTGGGAGATATAAACATTTAATTCGATATTTTATATGCAGTGGCAATGGTGGAAACTTTACTTCCGTGTCTCCTAATCTAAAGTATTTTCTCTCATAAAACCCGTCTTCCTGAAATGGAAAAGGCCCCAGACAAAGGCAGCACTTCTCTTTTCATTACCCAGTTCACAGGAACACAGGAAAATGTATGTAACATCTGGGCTACAGGCACCTATTTTTTTCTTTTATTTGCTCGCAAGAAACATGACGCCCAGGAACAAGGGCATAAACAGTCGTTTTACCACCAGGAAATATTTCAATATTTCCCTCGAATTGTATTAATGCTGTTAACAGTGTCGCTTCGTAGTTTGCAGTGCAATTCTCATTTACATACGTGGTTTGAAACAAAACACTATTTGAATTTCATAGGCACAGTGTAACAATCCTGAGAACTGGTCGTTCACCATTTATTATCTCAACATATTTAAGTCCCGTGAAATATTGTTGATGGATCCCCAAAAAAAGATATGCGGTGTCAAATAATTGCATTTAATAGATTCATTTTTATTTTGAAATTGATATGTTTCAATAAACGGTTTTAAAAGATTTATGAAAATCTCCCGGCGCATGCTTAATTAATGGCAGGCCAAACAAATGGCGGGATTGGAAGAACTGTCTGTTTTCAGCCCACCCACGCCCTGATTTGCTGGAAAGAAAATTAAAGAGGCTGCAACTCATTTGCTCTCGTTTACATCCTCTGCTAAATGCTCAGGCACAGGTACAGAGCTTCCCGTAAAGCCCTCATTCATTAATAACCATAACTTAATTACATAGCAACATTGAAATTAATGAAAAACTTGAATCCATCTTTTTAAAGAAATGAATCAATTCGGACCCGGCTGTGATGTGGTCCATAAAAGGCTATTGAAATGATCCCCTTCGGAAGAGGTAGTTACCTCTTTGCTTCATTCTTGAATATCGATTATTATTGCTACATTTCTTAGGAAATATTAATTTCTGAACTGTTCGGCAATAATTGAATCGCCGCCAAACGGTAGGACATTAAATTAACAAATGTCCATTTATTGCTTCAAATGAAATAGATCACGTCATAACCGATCAAATAACTATAGTCTTACGGAAAGGTTGCTTACTCTTTCTGGCGATGTAAGTGAATACTTTGAAATTAGCTGGTAACACTTCCGTAGGGGGCAGCTAATATTGTTTTTAATCAAAAAAAAGATCCATTGCAGATGAAAAATGGATAATTGAGGAAATACCTCCCAACCGGGAAGTATTAAATGACCTATAATCAAATCAGAAGCCAACAGATTGAAAGTGGGAGAGAAAAACCACGGGGTGTCTTAATGTTATGAAGTATTTCTATTGGGCACAGTTTCAGCTTTAATATAGGGAGAAAATAATTTCGTTTAGTCTGGATTCGATGTGATTATATTCCCATCGTGTCAAAATATCGAAGTGTTCGTCAGACTTTTTAAACGATCAAAAATTCAAGTTGATAGGTAAACTAAATAGACGGAGAAAAATGAGCTCGCATGTAAATTAATGTTGGTGCAATATTAATGCTTTGTTTGGAAGCCGTTGAGTTTGAAGCTTTGTACCTTGCGATTTGGCTGTTTGACAATTGATACTTCCCAGTACCGCGGCTGGTGTAGCGGGTTAATATTGTACATCAGAATTAAAAAGCTAGTGTATAAATATTGTAACATTTAGAAATGGCTCCTTCAGTAATTACGTTACAGAACTAAAATGACAGCAATAAATCAATTTTATTTTAAAAATGAAGCGCATTTCTTTCTTGTTTTGTTCAGTGCGGGTCTTTAAAAGACCCAGGGAAAATACAAATATGTAACTGTTTATTGCTCATGTGTTTTATTTATTTAATTTGTTTGACACCATTTGCTTACTTGTTTTATTATACGCACCAGATTCACCTGTAATTTCAGTTGGGTTCAATAGGTAACAGAGTAATGCGGCAGAAGTAAGCGCAGTCTTGAAAATCAGAGCAGCACACATATTGAAGCGTGGCCAGAATGTAAATAATTCGCGCACCTACTCCTGACTAAAATCCGCAGCCATAGCTATCATATATCCCCAACACGCTCTGCTTTCCAAAGATGAATGTAATACCCACGATTAAGTCTGCATCTTGATAAGATGCGCATACACCTTACAATTAATCAGCCTACCGGCTCTACCTTTATAATTCAATTAGTAAAGAACATGACATATATACAAACGAACAATTGTTTCGACATTCGTTTTATTATTACTCAATTTACATAGGTAGAGTGCATGCATAATATTTGTATTTTTAAGATTAAAATACGAATGTTCCATTCTAATTACCTGTTGTACTTACATTCTCAAAATGCAGAATATCTGCTTGTTACTCAAGTGAAGAGTCATGGAGCAAATTAAACAAACAAGAAACGAAATAGCTACAAATGTCATTTGAAACTATTCAATGGTGATGTTAAGGCGCTGGTATGTCATCCACGGCAGCAAGATACTGGTAACCGAAAGTCTTTTTTTTTTTTTTTTTGCCCGGCGTTCAATTTCCTGCTATAACGATATTTCACGAGGTATCCATAGTTTGCATCTCAGTCCCTTTATGCCGCTGAGGTTAAACTAAACCAACACGCCCTGGACTAGTGGCAGTGGCAATGTAATGGTAGATTGCTGTTTTATATGACAGCACATCAAAGGAGCACCTTTCCATTAAAACAATGGATATTCTTGATCTACATGCTTTCTGCGAGCAAGCTTAATTACCATTAAAAAAGTTTAATTCACGACCTTGAAACTCACATTTAAACTTTACTTTGGTCTAAAAGAGTGAGAGCGTTTGTTCGCGCATAACAAGTCTTTTCTTTTTCATGCGCCGGTTTTGAAACCAGATTTTGACTTGTTGGTCGCTCAGGTTTAGCCTGTCGGACAATTCCTTTCTCTTCTGTCGGTTGATAAACTCGTTCGCGAGGAATTCATTTTCAAGTTCAGCTATCTGTTGCTTTGTGTATGGCTTGCGTTTCCTCCTTGACCTCACTTGGGTCGGGCACCAGGAGAGCCCTGCAAATCGAAATTGGAAAAAAACGTTGAAGACATTGTCGCACTTTACCCACGTTATCATCGCAAGCTAGTCGATACTTTAATGTGTTTGTTAGTTCGCGCGCTAACATTGTCAACGTTGCAGGATTCATAATTTGGTTATTATTCGATACCATATTCTTTACTTTGCTGGTCTTTAATCATGCAAACAACAGCCAACGCTACCAAGCAGTTTAAGTATTCCCCAAGACAAATAGAATAAACACAAATATTTAAACAAGGCATCCGATCATCTAAATATTCTGTCATCGTCAACGTACAGAGCTAACTAATTTAAATCATAACAAAGAGATATTTTGATTTTTTTTTTGGCCTCCAAATAAAATTACAAAACAAAATCAGATATATGCTATGTTCTTTTTGTCGTTTAAGTTGACTAACGTTTAAAGTTTTTTTTTTAAAACGACGTTGTAATTATACGCTTTAGGTACAATAACTAGTTATCATCTATGGTTTGATCTACGTTTGTATTATCTCGTAATGTAATTACAATAATTATTTCTTGGTGATTTTGATTGCTTTAAGCATATTTGTTCCAAGATCACCGATGTTCAACAAATGAAGATGACAGGTAGCACTTTGAACGAGGACGGATACCGCATTTTTTTTCAAACGGTTATCGTTTTAATACTGCACTGATACTGTACCATCGGAGGATCTGTTGCACACTGGTGTTACTGGTGACTGTAATGACATATTGAGGCTCACACATTGCTTGACGCCTTCATTTACAGAGGGAGAGTTGGAATTCAATTCAAAGCCTTGATTATGTAAGGAGGAGCCATGGAGAGATGTTTCCACGTTTGGGTACTCGTACTTAGCAGGATTGATATTGACTGAAGAAGGGATACTGGTATCACTTGGGTAGGACTGACTGTGTCTGCATCTCTCCTCCAGTTTTCGGCTGCTGTCTTGGAAGTAGTATTTGGTGGGCTCTTCGCCGGCCGCTGCTTTGTCTGATCCATGCCTATTGATGCTGATGGAGACAGAATTGCTGAGATAGGACTGAGAGTAGCCGCTGAAGGCGCGGCTCTGCGGCGGCGATGCGCATGGACTCGAAGTCCACGGGAGCGAGCACACCTCCCGGCGGGTGTAAGAGAGTGCGGGTGACAGACTTGCCAGTTGAGCCGCATTCGGACGCAGGTTGGGAAAGTAGAAAGGCTCCGGGCTGGCAAAATTTAACAGGGAGCCGACATAGCCTGAATTTAGCAGATTGTGCTCGCACATTTCCGAGAAGCGCGATCAGATCTTCTCTGTCTCCTATTTAGCTTCCAGACAGAGATAAATGAAAGGCGCTCGTCGATTGGCTCCTGGAGGGTCACAAGACAAGCGGAAGCAGCTTTTTTTGGCACCGCCTACGTCCCAATACAACTCGCAACTGAAATAGCCAAGTCCACGTCCATGTGTACTTGCCGGCTGTGAGGGCGACGCCGCTCGCTGGAGGCAACGGGGTGCAAATGTTGTTCAGGAAAACACTTTAACGCGACCATTCTGACCTACAAACACATATATATTTCACAGAATAATTGCTATGTTGGTTACATTCTATATTTGATATACACGTATTGTACTTAGTTTAAAACCGAAATAATCCCACTTTCGCTAAAGTATTGCAAACCAGTTTCAAAAATTATTTGATAATTAAAGAAAATAACATTAAAGAACATTAAATATATTGTCCATAGAGATAATTCATAGAGATAATATATTATTCCTCAATATTATACAATAGTGATATCTATTTAGGTCGAATAAACGTTTAACATTACAACCAGACATTTCTGGACAATTTATATTTGATACGCTTCTTTTATTCGTGTGTTGGTCAGTATTTTTTGTACCGTCCAAATCCCTTGATGACCGCATGTAAGTGTAAATCTTGCATACTACATATTTTGTTTTGTTTCCGTGTGCTCGCAAAAGGACGAATAAACGAAGACTAGGTTCAAAAGTCAGACACGTGAACGCCAATCTAAATCTTCTAACGCGATTGGAAAATAAATTCCGTGCCGAATTTAGGGATGAGTTCATGACAACGAATACGCCGGTTTAAAAAAAAGTGAATACAATGTGCAAAATCTGGTTTGGGGATTTAGCAAGAATATACACGTTAATCATAAAATTAAACAATACTATACATTACCGTTGTCTTTGCCGGAAGTCGGTCCCTCAACCGCAGCGTTAAATGCAACATATTAAGTCATTTGATTTTTAAAAATCAACCAAAAATCATTTACAGTGGGAGTATTGGAATTACGTTAAAGTTTACAATTGATTTGTAGGCGAAAAGTAAAATGGCTCTGCTCCCAGTGTGTCCACATTTAAGCAGAAAAGGATAGTGTAGCTCTCCTGCGCCTAACATTTACGACTGGGTTTAAAATACGGATCTTAAATTCCATTCGAATGTTGTGTTTAAACGCGTGTATTTAAATAGAATACAGTAATTTAATTTAATCTCTCCTTAATTTTACGGTTTTTAGTAGAGAAAAAAGACAAATATGTCTGAAGATTAGTATCGGTAAATTCGAACACCGCAAACTTTATTTTAAATCTAAACGAAAGCAAATGGTGCAATACGCCTGCTGTTGTAAATCCCAATGAGTTTGCCGACGCTGGCATCAAAATACATGTGCCTTGCGTTTTTCTGTTTTTTTAATTTCAAATTAAGCTGATTTTGTTACAACATCATGCGATGCATCAAAACTCTGTATGATTCTATATAATATTATCATGTCACTTTTTCATTTAGCAACAACAATGCAAGCGTAACAACAGTAACCCAAATGCGTATATGATTATGGAAACGTACAATTTATTATGTCGAATATGAGAACAAGATAATCCAAAGTCACTCCTGTTTTCTAAAGTAACACAACTAACGTCAATTGCAGAAACATAATAGTCAGTTTTTGTTTCTACTATCAATGATCCCAAGTCTATCATTTAACAACGTGTTTTACTCTTTAAGATCCATACTTACCTGCAACTTGACAAAAAATGATCCTTCACAGCTAAAATCGGGAGCAGTAAAATCAAAGCAGACACCGCCACCACATCCTCACCGGAAGGAAAAACGACTGTTTGTCTCTTGTCATTTTATGATCTCACGATTCCCTACAGAAGTCCCGAAAAGATTTTACTTTAGTCAGACCTCAAAATCTAAAAGGAATTACAAACAAAGGCAGTTGACCGAAGCCGGATCTCTACCAAACTTTCGAAAATCTTGAAATTACCCGAAAATTAAACTGTGGCTCAGTTCAAGGTCAATGTCGAACGGGATCAAATCGCTGTTTTGTTTATTGAGAATATACTTATAATGTTTAAGATCAATATGTGTTTTGCCATTTTGTTTGGTAGCTGGTGTCAGGTTGCACACAATGAAATTTTCATTTGATTTAATGTAACCAAGGAATGCAACTGAGCCACGAATTCTCACTTTGCACTCTCTACAACAAAAGCTGCTTTATTGTTAATGACGTTTCTCAAACCGCTTGCACGATCCCGGTTAACCTTTAAGTTCTGTTTATTAGATGTTATCGCTACGCGTTGAAAAATATTGAAGAATCACAGAACGGGGACATTTCTATGTTTTACATTTCACAGCAACTATCGGCGCAGAAAGGCAGGTTTACTTACAACATAACGCCATGACCGGGATGTGCTTTGTTTTCCGGGCATCAGGGGCATGGCACAAAATTGACCTAGATATAGAAATACCACATTATGCATAACTTCGTGAAACGCGCTAAATTTAAATTATGTGAAATATTAGACCTCGGTTATTAACACATTGCACTCCGCCTTGGAAAAATCTCACTTCAATTAGTTTATTCAAAAACTTATTTTGTCGTGTCTATCTTGAAAACAAAACCGTTGCCCTCTAAATTGCACATCATTAAGAGCATGGAAGTAAAACTGAATAGTTGGCCCAATTCTCACATTGGTCTGCAACATTAAAGTACGACCGACCGACCGACCATCTTGAAGCCCGCGCTTCGGCTGCAACAACTGTGCTGCCCCGTGTTTTACAGCGGTTCAGCCAGCAGATGGCGAACTAGTTCTGTGATCAGGTCAGACTTTATTATTCATGATGCTAAATAAAGTCAAGGTCAAAGACTATAACGATAGTCAAGGTCAATGGTAAATAGAAATCTGACGTCAGAGAGCCGAGCAACCCTCCAAAATAATATTTTAATGTCTCAAAGTTTTAAAAAAAGGATGAAAAGTCAACGTATGCAGACAACCAAAGATATCGGAGTTTGAATTTAATTCGCGAAAGCATGAATCTTTTTAATTTGTTCTTACGGTTGACCAACAAAACTTATCACAATGCCACAGGAATATGGTTTGCAATTGTTAGCAGCTGGTAAATAAAGATGGCTGGGTCAACAGCATTATCACCTACTAAGTTCGTGCTCATATAAAAGCAATGAATCTCACTTAATTCTAAATTTCATCACATAATATGTCTATTTTCAAAACTAGGAACTAATTTATCGCCCCCTCCCCACTTCCGTGCCACTGTAATATGCTCCCCTTATTTTTCCCTTCAAGGGGCGCGGGCATACCCAGGCTATGTTTTGGCTGCTTTCAACACGTAATTCATATCATCATGTTTTTTGTATTATTTGTGCAGAGCAGCTAACAGCAATTGTACAATTCATACTTTCCTTGCCCATTTGGAGGGGGGGGGGGGTCGTTTTCTTTCCAAATGTTTCAGTATAAATTCAGGATAAAATAAATTAGCTGGATGGTGTCGACATTTAATTATAAATAATAAACGGGGGGGGGGGGGGGGGGGAGAGAGAATATCATTGCGAATATTTTGGAAAGCTTTGTTGTAATTGCTTCTGATATCCACATGCCATTCCAATTTATTCACCCACCAACAACATTTGTGGCGATCTTTACACAATGTTGGATGGCGTATGTGAAATTAATGTTACTTTGTTTTGAATTAATCGGCAAATGCGAAAATGAGGTGGTGCAATTGAGTAAGATATTTTAATAGATATCGCAGTATTTTAAGATCTCATTGGATTTCATTCTAGTGCATTTACAATTACTATTTTGAAATGTACTCGTCATGTTTTGTTATTGCTGTCTAATTATCTTATTTGTTATTTTCTTAAAGCTCAGCAACCTGGATCTATTGCATATTTCTAGAAGCTCAAATCATGCTTACAAAAATACCCAGGAAGCAAATATTGGATAGGCTGAAGTGTCTATTAAAAAAACAAAACTATTTCAACAGCAACAGTTCCTTTAAATTTATGAATGCAACAATTTATATTTATTCAATTTTAATTTTACTTTCGTCGAAAAAAGCGCAACATTGCGGTGAATTCTGAAGCGTACATCAGAGCATTGTGCAGTCTAGTATGACACATGATGATGTGGTAAAAATAAAACCGAATTAATTTACAAGAAATATAAAACTTGGAGACAGTTGAAGTGCGATTTGTTTTAATTTTTTTTACATACCATAAATCCATGTAAGAAAACTACGCAAGGTCAATTTTAATTCGCCCTGTTAAAGGACGGAGGGAAATATGAACAAGGCTTATTTGAAAAATATACATAAACTACAGGAATGATTTTCACTATTTACTCATATAGTAATCGCGATTACAATAAAGAAGTAATTTAAGTACACAGCGCAACAAGTTATTAATTAGAAAACAGCTGAACAGGGTTCATTTAAAGACTCCGCATTCAAAACGTCAATGGAGCGTTCAAATATATTAGCTTTTGTTTTGAAAATAACAGTTCAAAGAACAAAATATTCAAAAGGCAGAACAAAGTCTTTCATATTTTAATTAAAAACATATAGATACATTAAGACGTTTAAACTTGACAAATATTTCACTTGAAACCGAAATTTCTCTACAATGTCGACATTTGCTCCGCGAAATATGTTACTGCGGAATTTTCTGATGTAAATCAACAGAAGGCGTTTTTTTGGTATATGGGCTAAATAATTTGTTATGTACATGATTGTAAATTCGCTACTGATTAATATAATACGGTGTTTGCCGCACTTAGTATGCATGTATCTCTATTGCAAACAACTTCTTACGGCCATAGACTTAAAATGGCATTTTACCACTATATTTTCAATCATTAAATGATTGTTGCTAGCATATGCGATTACCATTTGAACCCATTCACAATGCACCCATGGTACATCTTGTAAAACATGACAAAAATTAAAATGTAAATAAATATCGCCGTGCATCAAGAAGGCTAAGGTCAAACTTTACTTAATGTCAGCTTTTAGGTGTAAATGTGTTATCGCTTGTAGTCGCCATTTTATCTCTAGATTGTGAAACCTTTCGATATTTATCTGAATCCACAGAATGCTGTTAAAGGAGTTGCATTATTTTGCAACTTCTGCAATGTGGCTCGTGAAAATGATCCAGCACGTTAAAGCAATACAAATATACGAATAACGATGAGGGCGCGTTCTCAAGATGAGTGTCTTATTTGTTCGCATGTGGTGATGAGTCACATCAAGCATTCTGGCAAAGTTTTTTGCAAAACATCTCACAGAACTTGTCACTTCAAGATTTTTTATGTTATAAATCCGAAGACGTTGCTTTAAAGTCTCCCACGTTCATGTAGCTTCCGTTTCTAAAAGACCATTATGTATAATTTACAATGCGCCATTGTTGGTTGGTGATGTCGGTGCAATCAAGGTATATTTTCTTTGACTTTGGAAACGACTTTTTTCTCCTTGACTCTTCTGTTCTGAAACCAAATGGTGACTTGTCTTTCGGTGAGGTTGGTGGCTGTAGATATCCTTCGTCTTTTTTCCTTGGTTATGAATTTGTTGGTGGCATATTCTCGCTCGAGTTCTTTAAGCTGCGTTTTCGTATAGGGAACCCTTTTCTTCCTCCCTCGCCTGTAAATGTTTATATCTGTCTGATTGTGCATCACATCTCCTGAGGGGGAAAAATGCAAATTATAAGAACATAAACTTCAAGCGGCTGCAGTTGAAAGGGCCAGGAAAAGAAAAGGGAGGAGACAGAGGGAACGTTACAAAGAAATAAAAATGACAACACAGACTTTGTCTATAGGGTACATTGGATAACTCATTTGCGACATTTCAGCACTCGGTCAAACTTACATTAATTCTGATAAATGAACCCCATGCATTAATAATTTTAAATCTTGCAAATGATTTTAATAATTAAAAAAACACTAGACAATTCCTGAAAAAGTAAAATATACTGAATGGAAGTTTCGTTTATTTTTCTTTATTTTACGTTAAAGAGTCGAATATATTTTCCAGCGCAAAATATTTCATGATACCTGTAAGTGGCGATTTCCAAAAATGGGAAGACTGCGTCTGATCTTTAGGACAGTACACTTGACCATTCCAGCCATTAGTAAATGTCCAAGGCTGGTAACCCTCCATGGATAATAAGGCTTCATGCCTTGGCTCTCCGTGGCCACTTATGGTAGGGACTACAGGAACGTCCAAATAACTAGATACCCGTTGATATGGATTAGGGTAACTCTGATAAAAAGCAAATTCCTTTGCCCGAGTTGATACATCGTCAGTGGGGACAGGACTGTTGGTCAACCCCGAAACGTCCATATATTTATCCACTGGGTAGCCGGCTAAGGATGCATGAGCACCAGGTTTCAATCCACTTTGCTGTATACCAACATTTCGACAACTGTAATAGCTGCTCCCAAAATGATAGCCGTAACTGAAGGCTGGATTTGGAGGGCTTGTAGGAGCTGGGCTACATTGCTTAGCTGATTCAGAAATGACAGAATGCGTCCGATCTCCGCCTGAGTAAGCAGGTCCCGAAGATAAAGAGTTGTGATGTGCTCCAAATGCAGAGGGAGACAGAAAATTCCTGCATTGATTTGAAGGGACGTTCCCACCCAGTCCTTCCATCTCCGGCTTATTCGCGTCGTTTCTGCTGTGCAAGTATCTGATAGTATCAGTCCTCCAAGGGTCTGAAAGAAGAGCTGTCATATCACGTCCCACAGCAAACTAAGTAGTGCTTTATAAAAGCAGGCTCGGCAGTGAGAAGAGGTGCTTATTTTCACTGATTAGAGTGCACTGCGCAAGTGAAACGCGATAGGTCGATCCCGACCACGTGACGCAACGCAACTGATCTGTCTTCAGTTCCCATTGCACTCCTCTCCCGATCTTAAACTCATTGTTCCCCCCACTCCCCCCCAAAAAAATCATAGTAAATAATCCAGCACTGTTGACGTGTATCGCCTTTACTTCGTCAATACTTGAACCGATGCGATAGAGCTGAGATTTAAATTGGAAAATAGTGATACCTTAATAAATGTATTCTGCAATTTAAAGAATAAGTTACGCACATATGTCGAACACATCAGGCGTTTGTTTGACTGAATTATCAGTTAAAATTAAGTATTGAAGACATTTTGGAAAATTGCCATATCCATTTTGAAAATGGAATTGTGGTATCATCACGCGTTATTATTGGATTGGCACATTTTTGTGACCGATTTTGTCTTTTCTTGTATTCTGATGAAGATCTCGGCAGCAACCATTTTTGCATCATAATATGTGATTGCATGTACCAATCCTATCTATACAGCCAGCGTCAAGTAGATTTTAAAGATTACTTATTCTCCTTTTTTCTAATTGAGCCTTAAATCGATTACACTTACACTGATTTCCATTCAGGTTGTAGACGCATGTTATATTATGGGGCATAAATACTGAGATGAAGTTACTTAAATATACACTTTTATTCACACTCAGAACTGAGATTTTTATCATTTGCATTGTGCTATTGATGTTTGGTACAAAAATAAATCGCATGATATAAATGCAAGGTAGCATTTGAGGGCCATGTTTTATATATTGTATCTTTATATCTTGTATCGAAAAAGCTGTTATTCCAAATTGCCCACGCCCAGCGCAACATGATCGTGCCAGAACTTTAACTTATTTGCGTCAAGTAGACGAACATATGATTTCAGAGTCATAGGTTTTCTCAACAAGCCCCCCTTGCACAAAGATCCGAAAATACCTTGCTTTTGCTTGAACAAGCTAGCATAATTCGAGTGCCTGGCCCATTTTACTTCATTGTTATGTCAGACCTCAGGGCAGAAACATATAAGAAGCATGTAAATATATACCAGATAATATGGAATAAGACATCTTTAGATTATGGCAAGCCTGACGACAATACGATGTGATGTAAAAGTCTATCTAATTCTCTACCACAATTTACTTACACGACGTATGTAGGTTACGACTAATGCAGTACATCAAACCACACCAAACCATACACTGTTTAAAGATTGTTTGTACGCGCACTAGATCTTATATTCACATCGAGACTTATACGAAGAAAGCGACAGATTTTACATAAAAGTTAAACGGCAATGGTATAATTCAACTAATTGGATTGTGGAAAGCAATGAGACTGATCTCGTTGTGAGCATGGAATATTGTGGCAGACTGAAGGGCTGAGCTGGCCATTTACAGAGAAGATGTCCAACCAACCCCTCCAAAGTTAGATTATGTGCGCCAGCAAATGTCTTGATCATGTTGCTCCGCTCAGAAACATGGCACTTTTCGGGAAACAATGGTTTAGATTAGATATCGCATACAGGAGCAATTAGATATCGCATATAGGAGCAAGATTAGGATTGTGACGAGATTTCTAAAATTCATTTTGAATGGCGATTCTTGGCGACCCCATCCCTCCGCCCAGGCGGGGAGAATAAAATAAATATACAAGTTACTTCAGTGAGACAAAACAGAATCTACCTGCAAGATTCGGTGCTCAGAAAGCAAGCGGAATCCACGATTTTGCATTAACTCAAATACATTAATTTCTGTGAATCCTTTGGTTTACTTTCTTCATTTAAAAGATGCACATTTTTCCTGATCTGGCGGTACACTCCGCTAATATTTGGAGACGAATCTACAAAAGTGTTTTAAAAAATCAGAGAGAATTATTTCAGAACAGCGAATTCAATGCATCCTTTGCACCCCAAGTATACTTGGAAAAGAAATGCAGCGCGTTTATTTAAGACCATTCGAATGGCATCCCTCGTTATGTATCAAAATATATATGAAGTGAGTAGCTCCTACTTTCGCGATGGAGAAAGCATATGCTAACATTTGCTTTCGGGTAGCTGTTGTTCAGAAATCCGGGAGTGGGGGGAATGCAGGAGAGGATTTTAAAAAACAAATCGCTCTTTCAAGTTGCTCGCATCTCTGGTATGCAGACAAAGGGGTTCTTTCCGGAAGTAGATGAAGGCCAAGGTCAAGGTGGAGAGGGGGTGGGGTGGGGTGAACAAGGAGAAAAAGAGAGTGAGAGAGAGAGAGAGGGGAGGGGGAGACAGAAAGAGAGGGGGGGAGGGGGGGGAGAGAGAGAGAAGGACGATAAATAGCGGTTAAAAGCAGTTCCACAGCTCCGTGGGAGTTACGTGACAATTTGAAAAAATGACGTTAGGTGCGAATTATACCAGATTCTAAATTATATGTTTTATTTCTAATATGTCCAATCATGGATTGAAGACAAATATTCATGAAGAACTATGTGAAACGATGCTCTAATTTACAAACAGGGGATGTGTTACTTTGCTTATTCAATTGGTTGTAAAAGTAAAACGCCATTTTCATTAACAAGTTGAGAAAGAATTCAAGTAGGATTGCACCAGAAGACCCATGGTCAACTTATCATGGCAAAGAACGTGGCCTTGACGCATCGCCAGTATCTAGATCAAATCAAAAATACTGAGGCGATCGAGACAAATATAAATCTCCATTTTATTCAAGTAGATTGGTCGTATTTCCTTGCAAAATGTTAATGTTATATAGCGAGCAGATGATTTACATGAACATTAAAAGCATTTATTGGGTGTTATTTGGGCCCAGGATTATTTTCTTTAATTGTTTCCTATTCTTGTGGAAACTTAAACAGAAACATTCTCTCAGTCACATTGTGGATGGTGTTGAGAATTGTAGTTTGGGTATTTTGCTTCGAACGCACAACATTTGGTTAATTCTACACTGTTTTCGTGACGTTGGGGCTACTGCAAGTAGCACAAGGTAGTTATTGTTTAACATGTTTGCTGAATGTCATTCCGGATGGCAAGATCCATAGAGCGAATCATAAACCTAACGCATTAACAATATTTCGGTTCATAAATATATCTGCTATATGGGTAATATATGCCCACATATGGACAGCATCCATTACGAAGTTCAATGCCGTTAATTTGATCGTATGTCAGATATGTTTCTAATCCTAATCAGAAGGTTTTTTACAAATTTAGATGTTTTTAAAGTAATGATGGGGCCATTCAGCCTACGCGAAGCAATTCGATGCAAATTAAGCTGCACCCAAGGTAAAAATTTATGTTGTTATGCAAAAGTATCATCTTAACTTTGTTAACGTTAACAGACGTCTTGTTAAAAAACAGAATCAATTGATAAAATATATATCCAGGTATTCATAAGTGAATCTGACTATGTAACAGATTATATAAGCCCCGTTTGACTACATATTCTCGTAAACATGTCTTTTTTTGTCAAACGCGATGGCCGATATTTATACCTGAATGAAACCAGATTACTCACCAGAAATATTTTCTTTCTTTAGCAAATGCAAAACAAACTCCTATCAAGGCCTGGCTACCCGGTATACATTTTTTTTCCTGACACAATATATGTAATTGAACACTCTTGACAATCGCTGATATGAAATAGTTTTCTTTGCGACATTGCCGAATTGCATCAATAATAACCTTGAAAACATGGCGGACTTAGAACTAAAATGGATTTACACTATCAACAATAATCAGGATAACGAAAGATGTATTTAATCTACCGTCATTAGCAACCGATTAAACGCTTAAAATCAGCGCCTCCTGCCTCGACATATATGTGTGTGTTCCAGTTGGAACAACGGAAGTAATTTACTACTTTACAAGCCACAAAACTATACCTTCTGCCCCAAGTATCACAAATATGTCTAAGGTTTGTGCCTGCGTGTCTGTAGAGAATTTGGCAACTTAGGCCATTGACTAAATCAAAAAAGCGGTTGTTAAATATACTTCGTTCACACAACGAAAATATTAAAAACGTAGCACTCTTGTTGTGGGGAGCGAGCGTGCTAAACTCCAGCCGACAGAATGTTTGCATCTTAACAACGAAAATGCCTGCATCCAATTCCAAGACCTCCATTTGAGTTCAAAAAAGTATCTTAAACCAGAAGATTCTTTGAGGATCATATATTTTCTATGGAAATGACCACTTCTTGCAACAAAGTCCAATCCCAGAACAGAATAGTATTACCTATGGATAGATATACATTTTTCAATAAGCAGGAAGAAATGTCCAGTGAAAGGTCGTAGAATTCAAATACACATAAAATGCAGAATTTAGGCGTGAGCTGCCGAATTGGAGTGGTGCGCATGCAAATATACTTCTGACCTCTATTTAAATGAGTTTAAAAATTTGCAAATTAAAACGATATTGCAAAATAAAACGATTTAAAAAATCTATACACTACTGCAATTATGCTAAAGAGTATCACCCGTGAGTCGCTCTACTTGAGAGTGATGACGTGAATAAATAAATCCCACTGTCTAGTGTTTAAAAGGATTAGCTCAAATATTCAAATTATATTGACAATATTCTACTTAAGCATTCACAACAATGTTTAACAATATCTTATAGGGCCTTGCATCCTCTAAAGCTTTCTATACTGAAAATTCAGTTTCCCCATGATCATTAATGAACCTGAAGAAAGATTGTTGCGCGGTAACGTTCTTGACTAAAGTTCAGCATAAATGGTTGGCCTTTCCTATTGTATACCAGGAGCCATGAACAAATGCAGCCATCCAGGGAACCTCCCACGACATGATTAATTGGTTAAGAGTGCAGGCCCAACTCAGTATTCATGTTAAAGTAGCCAATATTTACTTTTTTCCTTCTCTTGATTAATTATGAGAATGTCTAAATTGTCATAATGCAATTATCATACAAGTGGCGATATGTCTAGAGCTGGTGGGCGTACCTAATTTCCGGGCGGTAAAATTGAATGCTGGTTTCAAATATTAATGTCGAATTACGGGTCTGGAAACCCTTGCCACGAATAGGCAAGAGATAGGACAAGTTAATGAATATTCTTCCGAACCGGTAAGAATTGCCCTACACAATTGACTATTTAATGTATTGATTATATTTCAAAAGTTCTTACAAAAAGTAGATCCTGATGTTTTCCATGTCCGTAGCAGTCTAATAATCGATTAAAAAATAGTAGGGTTTCCAATGGAACTCTAATACTGTGCGACTAGTAAGCTGGAATCCTTTATGGTCTGTTACAATTTTCGCCTACAAAACCAACACGACCCATGTAAAAAATATTGGAACTTTCACTCGGCAGTGCTGTTAACTATTAGGACCATAATATTAGACACAAAGTGCTGGAGCAAATCAGCGGGCCAGGCAGCATCTCCGGAGAACATAGATAGGTGACGTTTCTGGTCGGTATCCATCTTCACGCTATTTCGTGTCTGGACCGCTCTTCAGACTGTCTAAAGGTGAGCCCCGTCCCGAAACCTCACATATCCATGTTCTCCATGGATACTGCCTGACCTGTCAGTTACTCCAGTACTTCCTGTTCTACGCAGAATTCCACCATCTGCCATTCCTTGTATCTTCATTTTCGGACTATAATGGTCTTGGATAATCTGCTCTGCGCAAAAAGATGACACCAAAATAGAATGTATTTTGTGACTTGATTTGTTAAGAGAAATTGGGTGCTTTATGTACCTTTTAATCAAATGGCATTTAAGATGGAACCTTTAATCCTCTGTAATGCATTTGAAGCTGATTTCATCTGACAAGCATTGATTTAAGTAGAATCTAATTGTAATTAGCTAATGAGGAGTGCGTTTCTCTTTGATTGTTGTACAGTTTTATCTATCTGTAAAACGGCCCTCTGCTTATGCACATCAAATATTGGGATGTGGTGCTTTAAATTAAGACCACATTTCAGTAATCTTGCGCATTGCAGTTAAGACTTCTCGACGCGCACAGTCGCAGAATATCGATTCCTACAACTTCCTTACATTGGAGCACAACATTTTAGTTTGATGTTCTGGTACCGTGTCGACGATGTGCAACATTGTCAGAAGTAGCGTCTTTCAAATGACAGGTTGAACTGGAAACCCATCAGCTCACTCAGGCAGACGCACAAGATACATTGGCATGAATTCGAAGTTAAGTTGTAACCAAATTCCAGACGGGTGTTTTGAATGTCATGAAAGGGCGAAAAAGGAGGTGACGAGTTTATTTTTCGTCCGTAAGGAAGCTCTTCGCCGACAAATTATACAATGATGGCTTTGTTTTTCTGGAGGCCTGCTGACCATGACCTTTTTGGCCATTTGTACCTTTTGCAGTTGGTATTAAATGTCGAACCAAAGACAGAACAAAGTCAAAACTATCTGACATAAGCAAAATAGGTGTGCGGAAAGACTCCAAGTGCAAATGTGAACGGATTATTCAGGTGCCAACATCCTTTATCGTTTTTAAAGCAATGATTTTGACACAGTCATTAAATTAATTCACGTAGAATATAAAACAGTACAGCACAGGAACCGGCCTTTCGGCCCATAACGTCCTCGCAAATAATGATGCTAAATTAAACTATTATCCTCCGCCTTCACGTGATCCACACCCTTCCATTCCCTGCACATCGTGTTCCTATCAAAAAGTACCTCAATGCCACAATACATAGAGAGAGACAAAGAGAGAAAACACTGCGACGCGAAAAGTAACATTTCAGAGATCAGATAACACAATCAGAAAATAAATCCATAGGTATTAATGAAATTATTTGATTGCACGTGGAGGATTAGGCTGATCACTCACCTTTGTTATAGAATAATGATCAATATCCATTCTAATGGAATATAACATAGCATGTGAAACATTCAGCCGTTAGCGTATCACTGGGTTAAATAATACTGAGCAGAATCACAATAATATCCTATGAACTGAAGTCTCACCGAAACACAAATTGAAAGTATACTTTCGCTTCGGAAATCAGGGAGCGAATTAACATGAAGCGAAGGTAGACATAAAATGCTAGAGTAACTCAGCGGGACGGGCAGCATCCCTGGAGAGAAAACATGGGTGACGTTTCGGGTCGAGACCCTTCTTCCTGAAGTAACTCAGCGGGACAGACAGCATCTCTGGAGAGAAGGAATGGGTGACGTATCGGGTTGAGACCCTTAACATAAAGCTGAAAATATGTAAAGAATACCAAATGCTCAAGGCGGAATTCAACATGAAGCAAACTTCGAAATTGAATAGATTGACACGCTGGTAGCTTGGTAAACAGGCAGAAAGGCAGACGCATTTATACATCAGTCTGAAGAAGGGTCTCGACCCGAAACGTCACCCATCCCTTCTTTCCGGAGATGCTGCCTGTCCCGCTGTGTTACTCCAGCATTTTGTGTCTACCTTCGACGCATACATACGTATATGCTCACACAAATACATGCAACCAAACGCGCATCCATAGTTAAAGAAATCGGAAAGTTACCCAAGCAGAACCGTCGCCAATCCTTGTCCTCCAGTAATGCGACCTGACCTACTAAGTTCTTCCAGAACTTTGTGTTTTGCTCAAGATTCTAGCATCTGCATTGTGTCTTCATTCATTCGACAATACTGTTCAACGGTAGGACGACAGTGTTTACAAATTATCTGCTCCACATAAAAGATGACCCTGTATGGCAGTCATTGTTCATGAAGTGTTTTGTTGGAAATGATAATATGCTTTATAAATGCAAGGTTTTAATCAAATACTACATCGGCTAGACCTTTAATCATACATTTGAAAACGGTGCCGCATGACAAGTGATTCCGGTTTAATTGGCGAATAACGATCTGTGTTCTTTCTGATTAATGCAAAGATAGTAATCTCTCTACGTTTTTATTTGAGTATACGTAACAGGTATCTGAATATGAGATATATCCTGAAGAAGGGTCTCGACCCGAAACGTCACCCATTCCATCTCTTCAGAGATGCTGCTGACCCGCTGAGTTACTCCAGCATTTTGTCTACCTTAGGTATCTGAATATAGTGCTTTCAGAAATAAAGACACAAGAAACATCATCGAAACGATGTTTGATTCTCTAACGTTGAGCATTATGTAGACAGACAGACAGACAGGCACAGACAGACAGACAGACAGACAGACAGACAGACAGACAGACAGACAGACAGACAGACAGACAGACAGACAGACAGACAGACAGACAGACAGAGACAGACAGACAGACAGACAGACAGACAGACAGACAGACAGACAGACAGACAGACAGAGAGACAGACAAACAGACAGACAGACAGACAGACAGACAGACAGACAGACAGACAGACAGACAGACAGACAGACAGACAGGCAGGCCGGGAGGCAGGCCGCGAGGCAGGTTGGGAGTAGGTGGGTGGGTGGCTGAATGGACGGACGGACGGACGGACGGACGGACGGACGGACGGACGGACGGACGGACGGACAGACGGACGGACAGACAGACAGATAGACAGGCCGGGAGGCAGGCTGGGAGCGAGGCCGTGAGGCAGGTGGGACGGGGTGGGTGGGTGGGTGGGTGAATGGATAGGTAGACAGACGGATAGACAGACAGATATTTACATAGATGTAAAGCCACCTTTGTCCTCAACCAATAAATTCTGTTTTGTGCATATTGCATTTTGTTGGAAAGCGGAAGTAACACTGTTTCGAATGTAAATCAACTGCAGTATAGCGCCTGTACAAAGCTGCCAATTTTATTAAAATACATGTTAGTACATTGAATTACTTTACATATTCAATGTTTCAAATCATTTCAAATTTGAAAATAAAAAACTTAATTTTTTCAAACATTCATCCGCAACTTCCTCTTCAACCCTTACCGACAAAATCATTTAAATACAAAACATAACCTTCAGAAAAGCAATTATCTCACTCTAAAGATTCATGTACACGTTAGAATTAATAGTTTAGAGATAATATATATATATTTGCAAATCATGCGGAATATCATGATATTAAGAACTAAAATTATGATGTTATTATTCCTCGTTTCCTATGTTTAACGAAGCCAACCTGTAAATAGTGTTCAATGCAAAATGAACGGTAACTCTTACATTATGGTTAAATATAACTTTTCCATGCGAGCAGTTGTGTAAAATATATGAAAATGCAGCTGCATGTTGAATGGTTTAGGTCCGTGTTTATCTGAAGAGAAGTTTTGGGCAATACATGCTGGAAAACATATTTTGTAAACTGCTTTCTTTGAGTAAAGGTGTTCCCATTTTACAGGCCAGGGCAGCTTGGACGCGTCGCTTACTGCAGACGAAGAAGTTTTTTCTCTTTTTGTCGTTGGTTTTGGAACCATATTTTTACCTGAAAAGTAGCAGAATATTTGTTTTACACAGAAAATTTACAAATAGGAACTGTCTCGGTTTTGTAATGTTCTCTGTGAATACATGCACCCACCTGTTGGCAAGCAAGAAAGACCAGACCATCGGATAGGTCTTTCATTCTCTCAGATTGTAACGGCGGAAAAAAGACTGCCTTACCTGTCTTTCTGTTAAACCTAATTTAAAGGAAATATTCAGACGGATTTCAGGGGTGAGGAATCGATTTTTTTCAAAAGCCTTTTCCAATTCAGCAATTTGCTGTTTACTGTAAGGAATTCGTTTCTTTCTTAGTCTACCTCCAGGGTTCTGTGACGGCGGCCAGTGCGATGTGAATCCGAAAGCTGCAACGCACATACCCATTAAGACGTTTAACATGCATTTAAGGCAATACCATTTACATAACTATGCTTTTATACACGCAAGTCGCAGTCCTTACTTACTTTATTCGAAGTTAGCTATTTTACCGCCACAACACTTACAAAGCCTGACGATGGTAATTTGTATCAATATATGTCAAAGTATTCATTCCATAGTAGTTCATCTTCAATAAGTAAATTTTATCCTAATCTTATGCATCTGAAATGATTTGTCATATACTTCAAACTAGGCTTCCAATATCTCAAGATTCAAGAGAGATTCAAGATTCAAGAGAGTTTATTGTCATGTGTCCCTGATAGGACAATGACATTCTGGCTTTGCTTCAGTACAACAGAACATTACTCCAATGCATATTTAAATGGTTGGTGGCTATATCAAAAGTATTTGGTTTTCGACTGAAGTTGAAGTTCTTCTTCTCTTGCTATGTTAACATAATGTGTCTTCAAACAAAAACATTTGATTTTGCTACTGAAATGGTTAAATGAAAAGGGATATGATGACATTTATTGGAGGCGAGCCGACATATATGGTCATTTTGCTGTGGTAAATAAGTTGAATGCACCTTATAAATATTTAGGTTTCTTTAGGGGAAAACACATTTCTTAAAGAACCATGGATTTACTTTCCAAACACTCAATGCAAACAGTAAATGCCATATAAATACAGTCAAGGTAAAGTAACTCAGGTAGCAACGATCGTCGGGGGGAGCAAGAAAATTCCAACACTTGCCTTTTCTCAAACATATATTGAAAACGAAAGCAAGCGTTAAGGACGTTAGCCAAGATTAGTAGAAGGCATCAGCAGACTGACCTAAATGCATTGGGACGCCGGGACCTGTCGTTGGAAGTGTTCCTCCTGAAATGGGTGCTCCGTAACACTGGGAATGGCTGAACGAAGTGAGGTCCAGGTCATTGGGATCTGTCTGGATCTGGACAGGTGCAGCCCGGGAGTATTCTAATGGCCAACTCTGATAAATTGCTGGGTTTGTGGTGGTTTCACTTCTCTCGCAGGGATTGTTGGGGTAGTTACTAAACAAAGATATATGACTGTCACTTTGGAGCTGGTTGGAAGTGAATCGACCTGCCTCAGGTGAGACGGCAAAGATGCCCCGATCTACTGTTCCACGTGAACTGCAAGTCGAAAAGTCCTCCGAATACAATCCGAGGCATTTTCCACCTGGAGTAGTTTTCAACGCTGAAGGAAACATAGCGGGGCGAAACGCAATATTCGTGGAAAGTACTGGATTCATATCAAGTGGACGCCCTTCATCTTGCAGCATTACTGTCTTATCGCTAGATGTCTCTAACGTCAGCTTGTACCGTAGCGAGGTCGAATCCATTTTATAATTTCACCAAATGATTCTCTTCACTCCAGGCCTTACAGATATAATCTCACAAATACTTTCGGTCACAACTTGAAAGCGCAAAATTCCTCCCTGTTCAAAAAAATTGAGAATGATAGACTGGTGCAGGCATTGATCAAATACGTTGAGTTCCACCTCCAAGAAACGGCACAATCTTTTAAGCACACCCTACACCCTGGTCCAAACTACCTGATCTTTTTATTGCTGTAACTCCACTGCACTTAGCAAATAAAACACAGTGTGGACTCTTTGGAAATTAAAACTCTGTGAACAAACGTCAAGGCCACGAACTGCATTGTAGAATGACACATCTGTACTGGAGTTGTTGACCCAAGGTCAATGCTGACTTTTGTGATCATTTCCATCAGTTTCCTTCTACTGTTAGTTATGTCTCCGTTTAGATTAATTCCTAACGTTTAGTTGTTGGTAACGTATTTTTGTTTATTTTATGTACATTAAACGCCACAAGGAACCGGTATTATAATAGAACTGTGAACTGTAACCAGAAACAAAACCTTCCTCGTGACAATGCACCATGCGTCAGGCAAAAGGCATTTAAGGAGCTTTTATTGCCTGCTATAACCCTTCAAGCTCCAGAATTACACCTCGGGTTCCAGCATTAAACGAGCGAGTAAATATTTAGTCTATTACTGTAAACCTTTTTTGAAGAGGCTAAAATGAACAACTGCTGCACACAAAAATGTGATCGGTCTATTTCTCGGCGTATTCACCTGTCGTCTAACACTTCTTCCAGATTGAAACTTCCATTTACTTAATTGTAACGGCAGTTGCTTCAAAAGCATACAAGTAGAGCTGCTGCTTCATAGCGCCAGAGATCCGGCTTCGATCCTGACATCGGACGCAGTCTGTGTGGAGTTTGCACATATTCTTTGTGACCGTGTGGGTTTCCTCTCGGTGCACCGGTTTCCTTCCACACTCCAAAGACGTGCGAGTTTGCACGTTAATCGGCCTCTGTCAAATATGTAAGGAGTGGATGCGAACGTGGGATAACATAGAACTAGTGTGAACTGGTGATCGATGTCCGGCGCGGACCCCGTGGGCCGAAGGGCCTGTTTCCATACTCCATCTCTAAACTAAAATCTAAAACTAAATCAGAGAACTGCGGAACCGTAGAACAGTGGATTTTTAAGTAATGTAACCCATTTCCCATGCCCTCGCCGCTTTCTTTGTGTTGGGCTCAATCAGTTTTACTGATTAGTACCATGTCAATGCAATTTTGCAGTTTTTAAACCAGTCACTAATTAATAATCAACTAATTATAACGCGATTGGTCTTTCGCTGTTTAGATTTCCAATTTATGAGATAGTGTTGAAAATGTGAAATTCTGCACTTTTTTGTCTCACAGTTTTATCTCAATATTTACAAATCATCCAAAGCGTCCACAGACAATGACATAGGCAGTCAATTGATAGCCCACAAAATAATCACACAAAGCTGGAGTATGTCAACGGGGCAGGCAACATCTCTGGAGAGAAGGGATGGGTGGCGTCACCTATTCCCTCTCTCCAGAGATGCTGCCTGTCCCGCTGAGTTACTGTAGCTTTTTGTGTCTTTCTTTCGTTTAAACCAGCATCTGCAGTTCCTTCTTACACATCTTGCCCATAAAATAATAACGGAAAACTCTGGAGGTCAGTTAATTATGAAGTTAAATACAAATCATCACATGAATTTATCTGTGTAGGGAAAAAAAACTGCATATGTTGGTTTAAACTGAAGATTGACACACAATACTGGAGTAACTCAGAGGGACAGGCAACATCTCTGGAGAGACCTTCTCCAGACACGCTGCCTGTCCCGCTGCGTTACTCCAGCATTCTGTGTCTAACATGAATGTATCTTTTGGATCAACACTATAAAATTGCTCAATGTAAAACAATTGATCTATACGTAAGTTAACTCATACGGACACCAACGCGAGTAGCAGCTTTAATTTATCAACTGTATGCTCAGTATGTCCCTGTATCCTGTGAAGTTAACTACGAGGCTGCAATGGTGACTGTTATAATGCAATAAAACAGATGAGGGCGCCAGAGGACAGATATTTTGGTTGAGTGCCGTTCATCTCGGTTCTATCCATCTTTATTTATCTAATAGCTTCAACCAAAAGTACCTCGAAGCTTCAGAATGAATTCCTTACCATTTTTATTGGTTATGAATGGTGGGTCACAGGTAATATTATTAAACAAGAGTTAATATCAAACATGAATAACATTGTTATCAGGGTCTCAAACACACCATTGTTTGCAAGAAAACTGTATTTTTTTCAATAATGTGCGTTTTTTTTTTCAATTTTAGAGACAGCAAGTCATTTCAGGACCTGAAATATTATTATGATTGCTAACAATAAGACAATACCAATTTACAGTCTAAGCAGTCCCTGCAATACCAAAAAGATGTGTAGTTTTAAACACAATGACATTTCATATGTTAATAATTTATGATGTTTTGTAACTTATTTTTTTTATTAAACAATGACATTAAAACGTTGTATCTGTACGTTATAGAAACGGCTGTTGTTGCATGGGCCCCAAGGGAAGAAAACATAATTTTCACCATGTAACTTTTAATACTGACTTTTAATGCATTTCTTACCCACAATTAACATTAATCGCTTATGCCTTCCCATAAATTGTAGTAATATTATTGCCTTGTTTCTATTACCGTTGTTTTCGACATTTATTGTCCGTTTATATTTTGTTTGAATGCAGAAATTAGAGTAAATCCTGAGTACAAAAGTATGAATATGAGAATTTATTGCAGGTAATAAAGTCGAAGAGAAATATTGGAAATTATACATATATATATATTTATATATGACAGGACGTTACTGTTTTCACTCTACAGCATGGAGGGCAATGCTAATTAAATCATTTAGTAGCGATGATATAGGCTCCGTCTATGCATTATTTAATATTAATTATGCATCACGAACGCTTTTTGCTACATTGTCATTTCCCATAAGGGGAACTCGGGAGCAACTACTTTGTGATACGAACAGCGGATATCAGTTAAGCTTTAATTAACGTTTCGCAACTCAGCTGATAAGTTTCTCTTTTCGTCGGTAAACATTGATTTGGAAAACCAAAGTAACGACGGTGATGATGACAACAACATCATCATCATTATCATCATCGCTATCAGCGTCATCATTACTACCACTATTAACACCGAGAGTATCTGGTCCACGCAGATTCTCCATCTTCCAAATCCTCTCCGGAATTTTAAACTTCGAACCGCATATGTTACTTAGCCTTACATTTCTTTTTCCCCGACCGGGAACAAGAGGTAAATATGCCGGTTGCAGACTAACCTTAACTGGTCGCTTGTTTCGAACCATATGATTATTTGAAGATTACACACCAATAGCTTAGTTTTGGATGAAATAGCATGGGAATATTGAACTCATAACTTTTCATACGGAAGAATCTGTCTTTAATGTTTCCAACGAGAGCAAGGTTACGATATTTGTGTTAAAATAAATGAACGGTTTAAGTGCGACGGGCCTGGACAGAGAAAAGGTAGGTGCAGAGTGGCTCAAGTAAACTGTCTTAATATTATAATATTTAATTACCCAGATAAAGTAAAATATTGCGAGATGTATCCTGCAAAAAGTCCACTTTCAGAAAAATAATGCAAATACAACTTTATTCTCAATTATGCCATACATTTCAGTTGGGGAAGCATTGTCTTGGTATTGCGCTCTAGTGATGTGCATTATAAGTCAAATAGATATCTCATTGTCTAAACGCCCGATAGATCCGCCACGATATGTCAACGAAGAGCATACTAAAGAACGTGCTGTCCCGATGTGAAAGATCGAGGAAAAACTACGAACACCGGAGTCAGTTGTACGAACGTATGTGAAGAGGGAAAATAGGCAAGAACCCACTAACGGGGAACGGAGAAACCGGGACCTTGAAGTGCGATTTGCAAGAAATCACATTGTCAACAAAATAAAAACAACATTCTGGTATTGCAGTATAAACCGACCAAATGTTGAAAATATCTTCAATGGATCAAAAAATCTTAACTTGCTGCTTTCATTTACCTAGACAGCTCGCCCACCGTCAAGCAAATGTGTGGTGAGGAATGTGTGGTATTATCTGAAGCCGGCAAGAACTGCAAAACAAAATAAGAGCATAATGATCTAGCTAAATGTACAGGGAAATGCTGTAATATTCATTTTATTAATCAGACTGTCAATTTCACCCCAGAGGCTAAAACCCAATGCATCCGGGCATGCGATCAGCGACTGAGGACAGGGGCTGTCCTTTAATTCTTCTCTACCTGGATGTATTTGCCTGTCGCTAGGCCGCCTTCATCATCCACTGACAGACGCTTGTATTTATTTGCTTATAAACCTGTTACAATAAATGATTATTCGAACAGCGTCATTCGTACCTTAATGACGAGCACTAGTTTGATGAATGACACATCGGGAGAAAGGAAGCACGGGTCATTTTGACCAGTCGTTCCCTCGTATTGACATAACACTTTTTCTTTGCACCAAAAAGATAAATTTCGAGACACTTGCGGGGCTGGGTGTGAATTGGCCCCAGCTGCAAGCTCATCATTAGTGTGGTATCAGCCTGCAACCTGCGCTCGGCTCCGGGATGGAAAGACTAAGAAAAGAAATAATTCTGATGGAACGGGGTCTGCATAGTCCTGCTGCCAAAAGGATTTCGAATTTGTCAGACTCAGCTGGAAATGCGGTGGAGGAGGCCCTTGAAAATTCTCATCACAGTGGTCGCCTCAGCCCCAGACCAACTTCCGCCTCCCTTCACCACAGTATTGGGGACACCCCAACAAACGGCAAATTTGAGATAGACAATTTATTCCACCATCAACATTCAAGCGACAGCACCTCCTCGTCTGAAATTTCGTCTTCGGAAAGCAGGAAAAAATATTCCCTCTACCCAGAACTTGGTAGTCGAGAGAAAGAAGCAGAAATGAATAGTGATGTTGATGTGGGATGCTCGACACTCCGCTCTCCTGCCGGCGTCAGTACAACGCAACTCAAAGAAAATACAAACAAAGGTAAACATTTATTTGTTAAACATTACTATCTAAATCATTATCTGCTCTCTTGCACGAGGACAGGCGAAAGTACAGAAAATAAACCAGTTGGGAAAGGACTGTTGTGATGCATCAAGATTCTAAACACATTTTTATTTCTATTTGAGTTATAGATGCAAAAGCTGATACATTGTGCAGAAATAACTGTAGAAACAAACGTGTAATGTTCTCAATGTTTGCGCTTATTGCCGACAAAGCGTTTCAAATAATATAACACAGGCCCATAGAAAACATGCATTTTCTTTTTAAACTTATATTACAAGATATATTTGCATCTAAAGTAACATTGTAATTGACATCGCAGGCATGGATAGTGTTAAAGTATTTCATTTAGAAGCAATAGTGATGAAGTTGGGTGAAACGTTTATATTTGCGCCAATGATATTTCTTTCACTGAAGTGCATTTCTGTTAAAAATAGAGGTATTTGAATGACGATCAGTGGCGATTCGATCGCACATTATCAAAATTGCAGGTTGCGAAATTATACGCGTAATTATTTGGAGAAAATCTGCTCTTTTATTCCGCTCTATGATTTTCAAAGGGGCCCTTATCTTGTCCACGACGAAATATGTTGGTCTTAAAACAACAGCCAGTTCAGAGGGGCGCTTTGTTTCTGGTTGAAAATACTAAAAAGTAAAATATGGAAGAATACTGACTGCTCGGTAGATTAAACAAAAACGGCTAGGAAGTATCTGGAGGTTTCCATTCTGTGTCATTTCGGATGGCTAATGGATGAATACCTCAGAACCTTTATCTATATTATAATTACCGAAACTTACTGCAAATTAACTAGATATATTTGATAAAGCAGAGTCTCATAGAACTTTATTGACTCTAATAACAGTCACCATTTGTAATAATGACAGCCAGCATTAATTATGTGGCATCAAAGCTGCCTTATTAATTTCTACTCATGCTTTACCGATCTTTCACGTTTTTATTTCTCTCCTTCCAGTTTATTCAGACAATGGCAGTTCAACTAATACTTCTTCGAATGGGTCCAGTATTACGAACCTGAACGGCAACTCCAATTCAATAGGCAATTCGAGTTCTGGTCCTGACCAGGTGAGACGGTATCGAACAGCTTTCACCCGAGAACAAATCGGCAGACTAGAGAAAGAGTTTTACAGAGAAAACTATGTATCCAGACCCAGGCGATGTGAACTGGCGGCTGCTTTAAATCTACCCGAAACTACTATCAAGGTGCATACTGTTTTATTCGTATATTATACTTACCGCTCTATATAAATATATTGCACATTGTAATTTAATGTTTGTGTATTAACGTGTACTAATGGTAAATTGTACATTTGAATTTAATGTTAGTGTATTAACGTGTACAAAAAAATAAATCGCGCGTTTTAATTTCACGTTGGTTTAATAACATGTACGAATGATAAAGTTATTTATTGTGCAGTATATGCTTTATATCTGCCGTTGCAAATAATGCGTGAACGTAATTGCTGAACCTTACTCTTTTAAAGTAGCGGGTTTTTCTTTGAGCGCTTAGATTTCCAGAATGATAATGCATGGAGCAAAATGCTATTGCAAAGGATCTTTTGCGGGACTGTTGAAGGTGTACAGTGTGGAGCAAAATTGGGTTGCAGTGTGTTGACGCCGTGCATTTTCTTTCTTGATGCAGGTTTGGTTTCAGAACCGACGGATGAAAGATAAAAGACAGCGACTTGCGATGTCATGGCCCCACCCAGCTGACCCCAGCTTTTACACCTACATGATGACCCATGCGGCGGCCACCGGCAGCCTGCCCTACCCTTTCCACTCGCATGTGCCCTTGCACTACTACCCGCACGTCGGCGTGACCGCGGCTGCCGCCGCCGCCGCCGCCGCCACGGGCGCCACGCCCTTCCCCACCTCCATCCGCCCTCTCGACACCTTCCGCGCCCTCTCGCACCCCTACTCGCGGCCCGAGCTGCTCTGCAGCTTCCGGCACCCGGGCCTGTACCAGTCGCCGCACGGCCTGAGCGGCAGCGCGGCCACGGCGGCGGCGGCTGCAGCTGCTGCAGCGGCCGCCGCCTCCACGCCAGCCGGGGCCGCGCCTTGCTCCTGCCTCAGCTGCCACAGCAGCCAGGGCGGCGCACTCGGGCCCAGGAGCTCCAGCTCCGACTTCACCTGCACCGCGGCTGCGCACAGGTCGGAGAGCAGCTTCCTGCCTTACTCGGCCGCGGTGCTCAGCAAATCAGCAGCCGTCTCACCGCCTGGCCAGCGCGACGACTCCTCCCTAACCAGATAACTCGCCCCGGCGGTGGCTCTCGCCAAGGCCAATGGAGACACCAGTGGTAAATTGCAATGGAGCAATTGCTCAATTCATTTTTGTTTAATCCATCGCCCGGCCATTGAGCACTGATTTGGTGCAACCGTGGGTAAATTTTCATTCACAACTGTTTTAAAAGAGATATACTGTCCTTTCAGTATGGACTACCTAGCCCTTTCTCATTCTTCCCCGGGACTCATTGGATGTGGTTCAAATCGCTTAGAAACTTTCCCCCAATGAATCTTGAAAAGTTCTTGTAATTGTTCTCTTCGTTATGCTAGATTGTACAGGGAAACCGTGAACTTTTTAAGTATAATCTTCTTCATAAAGGATATGATCTGGGCTCATTAGCATTTGATAATACTGTTGGGACTAAACTCAAGAAATGTAAAACTGTCTTGAAACAGATTTAAGAGTCAGTCCAACAACATCTGGATATTGTCTCTTTAAATAATGCATACAAATGAAGGTCACTTTGAGAAGAACATAATTCCGTTTATTCTGTACACCTTCTTTATAAGAAGGCCCTTTTCTGTGAAATTGGGTATGTGCATGCCTACTGCTTTGGCCCAGGAGTGCCACCACCGGGTATCTGACAAGTGTTCGCTGCCAGAAATTACTCCTCGAGGACTTTGGTAAAGTTCGAGGAAAACACATCAGAAACCGCCAATGTTATTGCCATGTCAATTCCGATGCTAATAATGTGCAGATTATGACGAAAATTGCCAATCATGTACCTTGATGGACCTCCTTTGAATGTAGAATTGGAAAAAAAGTTCCCTGCACAGAGACCTGCTGTCAAACACTAACAACCCGCTAAGGGAAGTCATTAGAAAAGATAGATAAGAGACTTGATACATAAAACATTGTTCATGGTGCATAGAATGTACAGGATTTAATGTGGTATTCGTTATCTGAAGTGATTTTGCAAAAACTCGACGTCCTCATTGTCCCACTGCCAATTTTAATTTTGGAAACCTATATTGTAGACGTCCTGTGTCCACTTTCCCTTGTAACCAGTATGGAACTGATGTGAACAGCCTCATTAAATCAACCTAGAAATTTCCATAATACGCCCCATAGAGCCACTTCAGTGTTCGCTTAATGGGATTCTTCTGGTAAAAAAAAT